>VZRF01002356.1:688040-737813 GCA_013396875.1 Vireo altiloquus
AGCTTGGTTCGCAGGCCAAGCCTTTTTTGAGGAGCTCTGAGGGTAAAACAAACACCCAGAGGAGCAGGAAAAGTTCCCAAGCTTTTCCTGACTCCAGCAGAGACCAAGGCTGTGTGGCAGTGGCTGAGCTCCTGCTGCAGCTGCTGGCATGGCCACCTTCCCAACAGGACATGTCCCTGTGCGTGGGCTTTCCCTTGGGACAGCACAGGGCTGCTGGCACTGTAGGGCAGTGTGACACCTCACATCCCATGGCACCACAGCTCTCCCCACCACCCTGGAGCTTCCTCAGCTCTCCTGCTCACGTGCACGTGGAAAAATGTGTCTTGATGTTTAATTCATAACGCAAAGCTTGCGATTAGGGCAAAATAGCTGCCTCGGGTTTGGAGCTGGAGGATCTGCTGCATCAATTTATATCCTTAAGTTAGGCAGGGACTCACCATCAAGCGTTTTGGCAGGGGACCAGCTAAGCATTACTGTCGCATTTGATTCTTTATTAGGCACTGTAAATGGGTATTGGAGTTCAGAGAAAATAAGATCCAGCATAAATACTGGCTTAATTTGTGTATGTTGACTGGGTTTACACCAGGCTGTGGTTTGTTTACTTTCAATTAGAGATAGTACAGAAAAAGATTTATGTGATAATCCATACCAAAGGGCCAGTTACTAATGAAGACATTGGTAATTCTATGAGTAATTAAATTTCATCTGGGCTAATTACTGAGGTATTCTAATTCAGAAGCCTCTAGCCACAAATATTGAAAATCCATTTATTTAACTCAGCTTTTACTTAGCTTGTTGCACTAGCTGATAATACATGTTCATTTCTAAAGCAATTCCCTTGGGTGTCCTCTCTTTCTTGCTGTGGATGTGTCTATAGATACTTCCTTTGTGTTTGAAATACAGTAGAAAATGATCTTCTATACCTTCAGGTCCCCAATAAAGCAATCCAGTGGAGTTTCTTATCTTTGAGTAGAACAACAACTATTGCTGAGGAGAAATGAATCCTTATATCACATATCTTGTTTCATTTTCCCAGTTATTCTCTCTCCATGCATTATCTCCTGATGTATCATGCTATGTAAAGCTTGTTTTAGTAGTTATAATATACTCTTATGTGACTGGAGCTGATGGCAGAAACTAATGGAAAAGGACTCAACTCATTTATGATCAATTCAGAATCAGGCAGCAGTGAACTTAATGAAAAAACTTAAATATCTAAGAACCTGATTGTACTTACATTTGAACATAGCTTTTAGGGAGTTTATTGTATTATTTGATGAAAAAATTAACACAGGCTTTTATTAATGTATCCTTTTTGAAAAGAAAGGCTTTATGAATCTTGGGAGCAAAATGCAGAACTTAGTTGGTGTGCCTACTTTTGCAGATAAAGAGCCTTACAAAATTTTTTCTCAATAAATACTCAGAACAGTGTTACACAGTACATTTTAAGTAAGGCCTGTTTTTTCTTTAAATGAATAATAGTATTTTTAGGTAGTAAGTTGGTTGAAAATTTTTTCATAGAGAGGTGTTTACATAGGAAATATTATTTCACAAACTAGAAAGATCCAGTTTTTGAAAAAAGTTGAAATAATTTCTAGTATTACTTATTCTTAATTTTCATCAGCAGTGCAAGTGGAGCCCCTGAAATCTCTTCTAGAAACTATTGCACCTGCTATATTCCCCTAATGATTTTTAGGGCATTTGTCCTCCCCAGTGGCCTGATACCTCTTGGGATTTGCTCTTTTGGTGGCTGTGCTGTGAGGAATCCTCTGGCCTTGGTTGTGACTGGGGGGAACCTCTTTCCCAATCATGGATCTGTATCCAGCTCTAATGCCAAACAAAAGGATATAGTTTTTTGTGAGATATGGTCTTTTGCTTAGCATCAGAGCTCTGGGAACTTTGTGTGAGAAGTTGCTTTGATGGAAACATAGGCTTGGACTTGAGTTGTGAAAATTACCAATGGGATTAATTTTGCAAATTAGAAGGAAATGCTGCTGAACTTATTTGCTATGCCACTTTCCATATGTAATTCAAAAATTGGAATTTCAGTTTTCAGACTTCTCTGTAACGCGTTTTACCCATTTATTCACCTTTCATCCCTTTTAAAAATCCAATCAGGTTGAGAGCATTTTAATGCACTTCTAATATGCGCATTACCTGGAATTTTAGATTAAAGTAGAAAATGGGTCTTTATGACTGTAGTGAGTGATGTTCTAGGGTTGCTTTAGGAATGATAAAACTTGTTCCATTTAGTGTGTGTTGTGATCAAAATACTTTGCAGTTTAAAAATGCATCCTCTGAAGATCATCTTCAGTGCTGGGGAGTTTATACACCATCTGCTTTGACCTGCTCTGGAGACAGAGAACTCAAACCAAATTGTGTTACTAATAGTAAGCATGATGAGCACAGCTCGATACCTCCAAAAGGGAGGCTGGTCCACAATAGTCATGCAGTGAATGTGGCTCTGGGACTCCTGCACTGCTCAGTTGTTGATTTTATAGGTGGCAGGTGCTCAGACTGAAGTGATGGGTAAATGTTTAGAAGCCTTGAGAGAAATAGCTACATAAATCCAACTGTGCAGACTAATTGATTGTAAAATGGCTTATGCTGGTTTGAATTAGTTCTCCTGTTTCAGGCAAATTCTTTTCTCCTGACACTTGATAATTGTGGGATGAATGCAGAAGTGATCTGTAGCAGCTGAGTACTCGATGTTGTGATGTGCTGGTTCCTCCTAATGCTGGAGGAGTTGGAGTATCTTGCTACCTTTGTAGAAAGAGGGAAAAGAGGAAAGATCAGCGTTCACTGGACAGCAAGTGGTCCAGATAATTTGGAAAATTAAAAGTGATTATGAGCAAGGAAAGGTGATGCATTATTTGGTGTCTTCAGTTACTGAATTGGATGTGGACTTCAGTAAGTGAATGTGAGGTTGTAATAAGGCAGGGAGGGAGGTCCTATTAACTGGCAAGTGCCATCTAATAGTGTGGATTACTGGATGAATATACCTGTCTTGAAATTAACTCTTTTCCTTGTTGTCTGGTGTGATTCTGGTGGAAAAAGCACAATGCTGAACACATCTTTGTTTTACCTTAGCTTTTGTCATAATTATATGTGTTCAAGTGCTTGGAAAGTACAAATTTTTATGAAAATAGTCTGTCAGAAAGTTATGAAGAACTGGACGAAAAACTCAAAATATATATTTTTTCATGTTAAAATCTTTTTCTGCAAGTTTATTATTTTAATTTGAACTCGATCATTTTTGTTTAGAGTATAGTCATGAAACTGAATGACTGATTGGGTCATCTTTATTTTCAAGACCTATTTTTGCAAAGGGGAGGAGTAAGAGATAACCACTTTAATTGAAAGATCCTAATGATTCTCTATCAGGTATGCAAACATCCCATGAAATTAAGCTGAGTCTTTTTGTTGACTTCACTCAGTTAATAGTCACTTAGAATCGCTGTAAAATTATTACAGTATGAAAATGGGGTTACCTTTTTGGCCTTGATTTGAAAGAATTTTGATAGATTGTCACAGTGACTTCTCTTGCATTTAATGTACATGATTTAGCATATTAAGACTTTCAATTTATCAGCATAAAATGAATTCAAATTACAGGCTTATAGACGAAATACAGCAACCAGCTTTGTGGCTGACCCATGTCAGTGACACTAAAGCATGTGCCCATGTGGTACGTGAGCATTCCTGAGGTGTTGGATCTTTTTTGCAGGGAAATTATTTTAAATATGTATATGTTTTTAATTCAAGCCCACTTAGTGGATATATTTTTCATACAGGAGAATATTATGCAAAGTATACATATCTAAACTTTGTAGTCTTTATTGGGAGACACTAGGAATAGGAGGAATATTAGTGTATCCATCTTTATGAAGCTCTGTATATCCTACAGTTGCAATATGTGCTTTGGTTTACGGTAAAGATGTCAGGCATTAACTGTAGGGAAGAGACCATTCTTCACTGCTTCTAAACTTGTCTCCTACATGATGTTTGCAATATCTACACCGCAGCTAGTGACTGTCAGACTTTTTTTTTCCCCTTTTCCCCTCCTAATGTAGCCTGCTTTGAAGAAGTTTCAGCTTTTATTCAAGTCAGTCACGGCTGGGCTTGATGCAGCTCTGTAGTGTCAGGTTGAATTTGGGTAATTCTCTCATGACACCACTTATTTTCCTAAAATTTTTGCAGCATTCCATGAAAGCCAGAGATCAAGGGAAAGCTTTTTTCCTACTTCATTACCCAGTGCTTTGCTCAGATTCCACTACCAGATGGGAAAGGTTGGCACTAGAAGAACTGACTCAGTCACAGAAAATACTTGTACCACACAGCAAAATTGTGCTTTTGAATGGTAAAATTAGTTGTATAATCTGATATATTTAGTGCTATCCCTAAGATAAGCCTGTGCCTTTTTTGCAGGGGATAATGTGATTACATGAATAACTGCTGTGGTCAGGAATAAGGTAACACCCCTTTAAATAGCTGACGTGGTTTTCATACACCTGGGTGGCAACTGGTGAGCTACTAGAAATATTTGAACAGAACTGTCTTGTTATCAGCATTGGCAAGATATTCCAGGAGCTTCCATTCTAGCATCCAATTGTATTTGAAAACTGAGCTACTTGTATTTTGGCTCTTTAAAATGTACAGAGAAGGGAAAATTTAATTGAAAGCAAAGCCTTTTGCTTGAATTAGCATTCATAAGAACTAGGAGATAGCTGGTAAGTATGAGCTGTAACAAGTTTTTCAGACCAAACTCCAAAGAATGCAGCATCATGAGCTAATACATAAGAACTGATTTTTTCTTTCACATCTCTTTTCATCTTGTTATATCAAATATGTACTTTGCAAGTTCTAGTTTTTGCTGGAATAGATTTGAAAGTTCAAAGTACATATTTTACATGTCCTGGGAAGAAAATTAATTTAAACCCATTGACTAAATAGTTAATACATAGTTTTATTTCTCTTAGACTTTAGTTTCAGTCCATACTGGTAAACAATTGGTAAAGTATATTTCACTAGTAATTTGTTTGGAGGCTTCTTCAGATCAAAACTTTCTCCTCTTCCATAAGCCAGTACTGTGTGGAGACTTCAAATATTGTGGTGTTATTTACTTGGAAAATAAGCTTGCCTAGCTCTTAATAAAGAGAATAGAATTTTTGCTATTTATGTAGCTAGAGGATATTGCTACTATTCTGGGGCAAAAAAAAAAAAACCTACAAAAATGGGTCCATTTTGAGATGATGGGAAATACACACACAAAATCAATGTTTTAGTCAATCTTGGAACAAATTTATCTATGTACAATTACCACCATTCAGAGCTCAGGAAAGGCAAAATAGTTAAGGATTCAGCTGCAATTAACCTTTGAGAGCTGTCTACCTAATTCCCATTTAAGTATCTCAAAAAGAAGTCTTTATACATCTCATTAATTTGATTCAGTTGCTTCTATTCAAAGTGATAAGAATATATTTGAATGTGTGGCTCCAAAAATCTATTGGGCAGTTTTATTTTTCATGTTTTGCAACCAGCCTGCAATTTTCCTCTATAAAAGTCACATAAACTTAGAGCCCTGTGAACATACAAGTCGATATACATTAGTTGGATGGTGGGAAGACAATGTCAGTTAAGGCACTCGTAAAATCTTTGCATTTTTTTGTTCTCCTTTTCAAGATTTTGGTGTTTGGCTTTCATCAAAAATTCCCAAAGTTTAGCTGTTAAGAGATAAAGCTGTAAAAAGAAAACATGTCCTCTGTATATGGCATTTATGCAGCAAGGCTGAGGTGCTTACACTGCGTGCATTGCTGTAATGCCAGAATCCATCACAAACGTTTAAGGTTTTATCCCATAAAGTACAGTGCAACCCATTTTATAGAGGAGAACTGAGAAATTGAAGTGATATTGGTACAGGTTTTAGAGGCCTGTCTTCTGTACTGTGGTATACTGATGCTTTTGGCAGTGCTAAGCCCAAAACTCAGCCCATGTGCAAGTCCTCCTGGATACTCTTGTTTCCTTTTTGAGCCCTGAAGCCACCTCTCATTATGTTGAAAGTCATTGTACAAATGATGGCATTGTTGGATTCCTTTTTAATTTATTATTTAATCGTAATAAATGTTCTCTTACTGTAGAATATGTTGCTTTATGCTGTAATTTGTTCAGTCTCTAAATAGAGAACTTGTGGTCTTGAAATTTCTGTTTATGTATAATTTATGTACAGTTAATTTGCCTCTGTTTGACCCCCAGCTTACAGAGGACAAGGGAAAGCTTTGTTGTTGCACAAATATTTAGGAATGCATTGAGAATACCTTCAAAGAAGTTACAGTATTTTTTCTCTACATTATGTACTCCTTAGGTTGCTTGCAAAATTTCCTTTGTACTCATAACTGTTTCACTTGCTGCCTTCAGATCTTCTGTGTGATCTGTTGCTTACCAGCATTTACTGAAGCTGAGGTCT
This sequence comes from Vireo altiloquus, assembly GCA_013396875.1. Classification (NCBI taxonomy): domain Eukaryota; kingdom Metazoa; phylum Chordata; class Aves; order Passeriformes; family Vireonidae; genus Vireo; species Vireo altiloquus. Next base: position 694,504 of record VZRF01002356.1, read on the forward strand.
AGAGGTCCCTTAGATATGTAGACAAAAGAAAGCATGTGAGGATTTTTTTTTTTTTAATAAACACTTGTGTGAAATAGGAAGACTCTCAGTTGAAGTCAGTGAAGTCAGATGTTGACCTTTGGATTTGTTGAGCTGCCAGTTATCTGAATCTGTTTCTTTTCTCCCTTCCACTTTGTGTGCCATCAGGAGCACAAACATGTCTGAAGTATGCAATTTTGCTTGCATGAGAGATATAATGTTGGCAGAAATGTAATGGTTTTTCTACTCAAAATGCATATAGAAAATATGGTATAGTTACTAATGTGCTTTGTTCTAGGTACAAATTCAAAAGTCGAAAGTGCATATTTCCATACCAGCACTCTTGAAACAATAGCTTTTTTATTAAATATTGTCTTGCTGCCTTTTAGAACAGACACAAGCAATTTGAGTGAGCTATACTCCTTACACTTGTTTGTAGAAAATATGTTTACTTAAAAGAAAAAAACTAAAAAAAAATTGTTTTCCATTTAAAAGTTGTTTGTACTTTATACATTGCATAATATGAAATGAACTTCAAATGGGAGAAATTATCTAACATTCTGAAACCTGCCTTTTGCACTGCACTATTTCAAATTAATTGTCCATAATTGCTACATTTTTATATAAATTTCAGTGAGTTTACAAAGCATCTGCAATGAATCATTCCCGTTTGAGTTTCAGATGGCATCCAAGCTTGGTAACAGAAGGTACAAGGGATTAATATTTCGCTGCAAAACAACAGTTTGAGCAGGTGGTACTTGATGCTATTACACATATAGGTCACTTGGGAGAGTGCTTAATCACTGAACTGAATATTAATTAGGACAGCTTTCTCAGCCAGTTTTTTCTTTTAAATGAATATTTCTCAAGGAGGAGGGAAAAAAAGACCAAACCCACCGAAGTCTGGGGTTATGAAAACTAAGGTGGTTGCTGTAAAAAGTTGCTATATAAATTCAGATTCAAATTTTTCAGGGGGACTAATTTTGCAATAAAAGAAGTCTCTGTGAACTTTGAGTACAAACTGCATGAACCCAGTCTTTCTTCCTAATTTTTCTTATTGAAACTTTTATCTATCTTCCTGGATTTCACACTGTCCTGTTAAATGCCTGACCAAAAATACTTGGTCACTTGAAACTCTAGGTTTCCATATGAAAAAACCAGTACTTTACAAAACTTTGGCTTGAGCACCTGAAAATAAATGTGGGATTAATGTATCTGAGTTGAAGAAATAAATTCTTTATATAAATTAAAGAGAGAAACAGCTGACTTTGTTGCATGAGTTGCAGAATGTAAAATCTACAGTCTTTGACTTGATTTCTGTACCAAGTCATACTTTAAATAACTTCTAAATTATTCAGGTTCTCATTTTAAAAGGTGTAAAGTTGGTTTGCAAGATGCTAGAATGCTCTGAAACACAATATTAATCTGATTTGGTCATGCCTGACTCTACCATGGATTAAGTCCTTTGAAATTCCCGAATCCACAGGAAGAGCTGAAGGAATTTCCTGGAGGAGAGTGCTTGCCATTGCCTCTGCAGTACAGCAGCTGGCATTGATATGCCCTATCAACACTCCTCTGCTGCACTGTCTGAAGCTCCTTTAGGAGCTTTGATTTTTCCCAGGGCTCCGTTTGGGAGCTGCTGGCTGTCACAGCTGTGCGACAGTGATGAGCAGCAGGAACTTCCCTCTGCCCCAGGCAGGGGCATGGAGAAGGCATAGCTGTCTCCTGGAGTGGATTCTTGAGGCTTTTCCACTCGAAGGGATGAGGTGTTTCACTTGGAAAATGGGCTTTAGGCATTGAGGAAGTGAAGGATGGTCAGGGGGAGGGCCAGTGTGGGGCTGGGACCTTCCAGGACCTTCCCACTGCCTGTTCAAAACCTGCTTCCCTCCTGCTCCCACCAGCTTTTAGCACTGAGCTTTCTGTCCTTTAGCAAAAGGTCCTGGCACTGTGTCTTGTGCCTGTGCTCATTCAGGCAGTGCACAGAGCTTTCACCTGGGCTGGGTGCTGCCATGATCCTCCTTGAGGCACCTTTCAGAAGGTCAGGGGTTCAGTGAAAGCTATGCACACCTGAGGAGATGCTGCTGCAGCATTGTTCTTGCAACAGCATCTTCCTTCTGGGGCCTGGTTTAGCATCATGAAATGATGAAGTACTGTGAATTCTACTGCTCTAACATTTCCAGCTATATTTGGGATAACATCACTTCATGGTCTGTTTACCCATTGAAAACTATCAGTAAAATTAAGATTTTATGTGTGTAGGTAAAACAGTCCCATATGTTTGTGGAAGCTTAACTTCTTAGCTTAATTTCGTATCTTTAAATGTTTGGGAGGAAGCACATTTTTTCTGTTCTTTTTTTAGTTCAGAGATGAAATTAAATATTTTGTTATATTTTGAAGCTAGTGAGCTAATAGTTGAATTCAGTACCTAAGTGGAAGAATTTTATCTCTGACTACCTCACACTGTGTGAGATGTCNAGCACATTTTTTCTGTTCTTTTTTTAGTTCAGAGATGAAATTAAATATTTTGTTATATTTTGAAGCTAGTGAGCTAATAGTTGAATTCAGTACTTAAGTGGAAGAATTTTATCTCTACCTCACACTGTGTGAGATGTCCATATAAATACAGACTACAGGAAACAGATCTAGAGAAAGGAGAAGGAAAGCTGAGCTGGAAAGGAATTTGTAATGCACTCTGAATTAGATCCTACATACACATAAACAGGGGCACCAGATGGCACNTACTCCTTACACTTGTTTGTAGAAAATATGTTTACTTAAAAGAAAAAAACTAAAAAAAAATTGTTTTCCATTTAAAAGTTGTTTGTACTTTATACATTGCATAATATGAAATGAACTTCAAATGGGAGAAATTATCTAACATTCTGAAACCTGCCTTTTGCACTGCACTATTTCAAATTAATTGTCCATAATTGCTACATTTTTATATAAATTTCAGTGAGTTTACAAAGCATCTGCAATGAATCATTCCCGTTTGAGTTTCAGATGGCATCCAAGCTTGGTAACAGAAGGTACAAGGGATTAATATTTCGCTGCAAAACAACAGTTTGAGCAGGTGGTACTTGATGCTATTACACATATAGGTCACTTGGGAGAGTGCTTAATCACTGAACTGAATATTAATTAGGACAGCTTTCTCAGCCAGTTTTTTCTTTTAAATGAATATTTCTCAAGGAGGAGGGAAAAAAAGACCAAACCCACCGAAGTCTGGGGTTATGAAAACTAAGGTGGTTGCTGTAAAAAGTTGCTATATAAATTCAGATTCAAATTTTTCAGGGGGACTAATTTTGCAATAAAAGAAGTCTCTGTGAACTTTGAGTACAAACTGCATGAACCCAGTCTTTCTTCCTAATTTTTCTTATTGAAACTTTTATCTATCTTCCTGGATTTCACACTGTCCTGTTAAATGCCTGACCAAAAATACTTGGTCACTTGAAACTCTAGGTTTCCATATGAAAAAACCAGTACTTTACAAAACTTTGGCTTGAGAACCTGAAAATAAATGTGGGATTAATGTATCTGAGTTGAAGAAATAAATTCTTTATATAAATTAAAGAGAGAAACAGCTGACTTTGTTGCATGAGTTGCAGAATGTAAAATCTACAGTCTTTGACTTGATTTCTGTACCAAGTCATACTTTAAATAACTTCTAAATTATTCAGGTTCTCATTTTAAAAGGTGTAAAGTCAGTTTGCAAGATGCTAGAATGCTCTGAAACACAATATTAATCTGATTTGGTCATGCCTGACTCTACCATGGATTAAGTCCTTTGAAATTCCCGAATCCACAGGAAGAGCTGAAGGAATTTCCTGGAGGAGAGTGCTTGCTATTGCCTCTGCAGTACAGCAGCTGGCATTGATATGCCCTATCAACACTCCTCTGCTGCACTGTCTGAAGCTCCTTTAGGAGCTTTGATTTTTCCCAGGGCTCCGTTTGGGAGCTGCTGGCTGTCACAGCTGTGCGACAGTGATGAGCAGCAGGAACTTCCCTCTGCCCCAGGCAGGGGCATGGAGAAGGCATAGCTGTCTCCTGGAGTGGATTCTTGAGGCTTTTCCACTCGAAGGGATGAGGTGTTTCACTTGGAAAATGGGCTTTAGGCATTGAGGAAGTGAAGGATGGTCAGGGGGAGGGCCAGTGTGGGGCTGGGACCTTCCAGGACCTTCCCACTGCCTGTTCAAAACCTGCTTCCCTCCTGCTCCCACCAGCTTTTAGCACTGAGCTTTCTGTCCTTTAGCAAAAGGTCCTGGCACTGTGTCTTGTGCCTGTGCTCATTCAGGCAGTGCACAGAGCTTTCACCTGGGCTGGGTGCTGCCATGATCCTCCTTGAGGCACCTTTCAGAAGGTCAGGGGTTCAGTGAAAGCTATGCACACCTGAGGAGATGCTGCTGCAGCATTGTTCTTGCAACAGCATCTTCCTTCTGGGGCCTGGTTTAGCATCATGAAATGATGAAGTACTGTGAATTCTACTGCTCTAACATTTCCAGCTATATTTGGGATAACATCACTTCATGGTCTGTTTACCCATTGAAAACTATCAGTAAAATTAAGATTTTATGTGTGTAGGTAAAACAGTCCCATATGTTTGTGGAAGCTTAACTTCTTAGCTTAATTTCGTATCTTTAAATGTTTGGGAGGAAGGACATTTTTTCTGTTCTTTTTTTAGTTCAGAGATGAAATTAAATATTTTGTTATATTTTGAAGCTAGTGAGCTAATAGTTGAATTCAGTACTTAAGTGGAAGAATTTTATCTCTACCTCACACTGTGTGAGATGTCCATATAAATACAGACTACAGGAAACAGATCTAGAGAAAGGAGAAGGAAAGCTGAGCTGGAAAGGAATTTGTAATGCACTCTGAATTAGATCCTACATACACATAAACAGGGGCACCAGATGGCACGGTGAGATACCTGGGATAAGGAGGTAATGCAAGCATAGGACTTGGGGAGGGGAAAGGGAAAACATGTCTTGGATCTCAACATGGATAAATGGAAACCCTTGGGTGGCTGAGGTTTGGAGTGTTGGTTCTCAGAGCAAGCACCAAAATGAGCTGGTGCCTAGGAAAAAAGAACAGGTATTGATGGAGATTAAAATGATGGATATAAGATGTCTAGCCTGAGGAATGCAGGAGAGGGAACTAAGACTCTCACAGGAGAACTAGGTGGGGTCAGTCACAAGAGTGGGATGGAGTTAGATTAGAAGGGGATCTTGAACTTTTAGTAGGAAGCAGAGAGATGGAAAACTGAGATTTGAGAAGGGGGGAGAACAAAGAGCACAGGACCGATACAGGTTTGTGGTAGAAGGCAGTTTATTTGGGGGAGTTGAGTACTTTTACAAGTCTGTAGCCACAAGAGCATGGTGGCTTCCAGAGCCCACAGGGATGATGCTCCATGTTCTTTACTCTTTGTCAGCAGATGTGCAAAATTGTTCTGGCCAATTCTATCCCTGAAAACCCACAGGGTAACAACTGCTACCATTTACCCCCCCAGCTCAAGGGGAATAGGCCTGTTTATATTGTACATGGGTTTCAAACATTTATAAGTGGACAAACTGGTTGCGAAAGAAGTTGAACTTTGTTTTAATTCTGAAGATCTAGACAAGGATGTTGTATNAGTTTATTTGGGGGAGTTGAGTACTTTTACTAGTCTGTAGCCACAAGAGCATGGTGGCTTCCAGAGCCCACAGGGATATTCTGTGTTCTTTACTCTTTGTCACCAGATGTGTGAAATTGTTCTGGCCAATTCTATCCCTGAAAGCCCACAGGGTAACAACTGCTACCATTTACCCCCCCAGCTCAAGGGGAATAGGCCTGTTTATATTGTACATGAGTTTCAAACATTTATAAGTGGACAAACTGGTTGCGAAAGAAGTTGAACTTTGTTTTAATTCTGAAGATCTAGACAAGGATGTTGTATGCAGTAAAAATATTCACAGAAAAAACGAGGAGTTTATGGTTAATGAGTCTTGCAACAGAAGTTTGCCTCCAGTTGAATGCTGTACAGTAATCCTTAATTATGTTATCCCATGTTATTTTTGTTCCAAACTATTCTTGTCTTATTCAGGTTTTTGGAGGGACAGTTTGTTTAATGAACAGATGTTTGCTATTTTGTACAACATGTGGCCTCAGGCCTCATTTCCTTCATTTTATTCAGACCCTTACCATGAAGCCAAAATGATTGTTTTCCTCAGGGGCGTTTCATGATGCTCATCACTGTAATATCTGAATAGCTTCTCTCAAAATAATTAATTTACCTTCACAACACCCTTGAGCTGTGTAGATTTTATCTATTTTTACAAGAAAGCAATAAAGGAAGAACGAGATCAAGATGAAATATCTCCTCTCTTTTCAGAGTGCCAAGTCTGAGACATCCAAGACAGGATGGTCACTTTTTTCAGTTTCTTTTTAGGTACAAAGTATTAAATTTTTGACTTTTATTTCCAAATTTTAGTGCTTGCTTTATACAGTGTGGAGAAGTTAAACTCAGGTTAAAGTAATAATCTTCGGTGTACTATTGTTTGGGTTTATGAACACTAGTTATGTCAGTTTTGTTTAAGGAATAGAATAATCTAGAATTACACATTTTATAAGGGAATAAAAATGAGTGCTCCCCAATTCAAGTAGGTTATAAATTTGTAGATATTTTATGTCAATGTATTTGTAATACAGCAAACTGCTGATTTCTAATCATTTGTAGGCTGTTGTACCAGGTTTTGATAAGAAGATAAAAAACGATTTCTAGAACTTGTAATTTGTCTCTGAAGTAGTTAAATCAAACAATTAAGGAGTGAACACAAAGCATCAGTATGAATAGCAATAAATTTTCAGTCTCATAACTAGAGCAACTGTCCAGAAGTCCTGACTAGAGAGGAGACATTTGTTACAAAAAGCTTTTCATGATGTTGACAGGAGGATTTTGTTTTCAATCCAAGGAAGCAGCAATTAAATTATGATGCTTTTTACAAAAAGGTTAACTACTAAACCCACTGAATTCCAATAATGTCTTGGAAAACCTGTTCTACCCTGGATAAGATGGTACCTTCCTGTGTGAAGCTCATCATCTGATAAATCCAGCTTTTTATCTTACAGAGCTGAGTCATTACTGACTTACCAATAAAAATCATATTTGGAAGCCTTTGGATAAACTATGCATTTACCAAAATGTACCAGGTTAAATTTAAAATGAAACCATAAACATTTATAGGCAACATCATAGCTGGTGAAGCTTCAAGCTTGGTTGAAATTCACCATCTGGTCAACTGGAGCCCAGAGTTTACTTCCCATGGGAGATGCACCAAAAATTACTTCCTTCACAGGATGCTGCTTTAGGAAGACTCTTTGGCCTGTTTCAGGCCTATGAAAGCTGTTGTGCTTTTCATAAAGAGGGATTTTAAAAATATTCATTGAGCTGTGAGATTGAGTAAAGGCAGTAAGCTTTATGGTTTGGGGCTTTTTCATAGTAGGAAATACTCAGCTTCAGTCCCTGTTTCAAGTTTAGTTCAATGTTTGGTTCATTTTTATTGAATTTCATCCAGTGATAGTGGTAGCATTTAACAAGTCTGCATGCCCCCTTTCTTCCCCCTGCTTTGTGTTTAAAGGCTTCATGCTTTTTAAGCTTTTGAAGTGTTTATGTGCCTTGTTTCAGAGACAAGTCCATGGTTATAGGTAAGGGTTCGCTTCTGTAGGCCAGTGTTGCAGAAATAGATATGCAAGTCAGCATCTGGAGGGCTCAAACACGCTTACTAGAGGTTCCTATCAGCTATATCTGGTAAAATCCTGCTCAGACCAGTGATTGCTGAAGTCTCTGTTGCTTTTTCACCATCTCAATTCAGGGCTATGTCTAGGTGCTTAAACACTTAAGACTTGTCAGCTCTGAGCATTTCAGTGAATTTGCCCTTTGTGGATGTCTCTTTAACATCTCTGTGCCCAACACTCTGCCTGGTAAAGATATTGCAGTCACAGACAGCTGTGAGATGGTAAAATGCCCAGATACTGGGCTGGGGATGCAGTGCACAAAGATGAGCAATGCAAAGGCTGCTTGCTGCCTGGATCCCAGATTTTATTTGAGACCCCTGGAGGGTTTGGAATGAACTAAGAAATGAAGTTCTGGGCTGTGGGAAGCTACTCCTATAGGAGCGTGCTACTGGTAGGACAATTTAGGTCCTGAGGTGATCTTCCTCCAATTCTGAATTTCAAGAATCCATCTGTCCCAGATTGTTGATATAAGTATAGTTTTTTTTGTTCAAACCCTAATAAACCACTCACTCTAGAGGATACAATGACTAGCAAATTTTTTTATGGCTTTTGTGGTATAATTTTGTTCCTTCAACAGTTCAGCCTCTCTCTCCATCTCCCTACTGCTCATCCTGCACTGACATACTCCTCCCAGTGGCTGAACTTGGCAAATCTAGATTCTCAAGCCAAAAAGTTGCACTGAACTTTAAGCAGCCTTGAATATTTCCTTGCTTTTGTCCACTGTACATCCTAGTGCAAAATCTAGGATGGTGGCAGGCCTCTGGGACATAGCAAGCAGCCAGGGGCAGACTGTGCTGTTCATTTGATGGTTCTCTTCTGAAAGAGAAGTGTTTCCAGCCCCATAAGCCAAGCAGCTGCTGTCACTGCTCCAAGCTGAGCTGCTGGTATGAAAGCATGAGCACTAGCAGGGTTAAGGCTGTTTGGGGAACTTTGCTTGAGGATCTTTGAATAGGGGAATGGCTTCTAAGTTAGTGGCAGGGCTTATATGGAGAAAGGAGTGAGAAGAAAGCTTTATTCGTAGTGCATTCTGTGCTTGAATCTTAAGGATTTTGAAATGACACAAAAGAGGAGGAGAGGGAGGAAGAATGAGCGGCACCATATGGGTTGCTGGAACAGAGAAGCCCAGTTGTGGGTGGGGAGCATTATGCTTATTTAATAACAAAGACACTGTGTCGTGCCAGTGCACAGGCAATGTGAAAATAGCAGCTTACATTCTGCTTTTTTCCCAAACTGAACTGTCTTTTGAATGACTGGATTTGACAAGGTCAAGATCTCTGTCTTGTGAATTCGACTGATCTTAATGACCTGGAACAGGGCAAGCAGAAAGCGTCGCTGTCAGAGGAAGGTTATCCAGAACACCAGGAAGAGTTAACAGAATCCAATATTTATGAATGCAGTGGTGAAAGTTGCTAACACAACATCAAAATGTGCAGCGTGCTACCTGAACCTCATCGTCAGCTCCTGCTCTGCCTTTCTAACTCATGGGCAATTTGGCAAAATTCATTGGTATTTTCTGTGACCATTGTGTGAGTGCACACACATGACAAACATTTTCCCTGTCATTTAAGGTGCCAAACGGACTCCACTGACATGTCTGTTCATTTTTTTCTAAGTGCTGAAGGAACAATGGGTCAGAGCAACGATAAAAAAATGTTTTGTTTTTTTTTTCCCCAGTTGTGTCTGTGCTACAGAAGTTGCTGTCAGTCATCTGTGACCAATACATCTGGAATTGACTTCCAGCTGAAACATTTGGGGGACATAAACAATGCTGAGATCTCCTAGGAGAGAATCTCTTTGTCTGTGCTGTTTTATTTTTTAGCATAGTGAGCTCTGTATTGGATCCTCTGGATGATGAATGTTATGAAAATTAGAAAAGAGAAGACAGGTTTTTGACATTCAGATTTACTTATAATCTCTCACTATGGAAGTAGGAACTTTTAAACCGATTAGGAAATTAAGTAAAATTTTTATTTTGCATTATGATTTCAAAGTGCTTGTAACCAGGTAAATCTGCTTGCAGTTGCATTGTACAAATAGAAAGCTCTTTTATACTGATCTGATCATGCTGCTACACTACCAAGCACTTACTATGTGAGTTCAGCAAGTCACTTCTGCCCCTCCCCTTGATGTTAGGGCATTTTTGCAATTAGTTTGGTGCAAAGATATCTTCACTTTACTTTCTGATCTTAGTTCTGCAATGCTGGGGAAGACCACTGGATGGAACTCTTACATTTTACTTAACAGGATGATGTAAAACCATGCCAAGGCTGACATTTGTGTTCATAAAAAAACCCTTTTATTAAATAATAGTGTTACCATTAATGTTTTATTTTTAAAAAAACATATAAAAGCCATAAAGAGCAGATTTTAAACAGTACTTCTATGAATCTCAAATTATCAAGAGAGGATATTTTCTCTTTTGCAATCTCTAGTTATTCTATTTGGAAGAATCAAAGTTGAAAAACAAACTTTAATTATACTTTTTGTAGTCATGAGGGCTTTTAAGAAAGATACTGTGTACCCTGTGCAGTAGTATTAGCCAGCAGATTATCCAGCCAGAAGTTTTTCAAGACTTAATATTGTTTGGCAGATAGCAGAAAGCTTCCACTGTGGGAGATGTTAGGCAAAAGGCTTTTAAGAAGTCATGCTTCAATTATTCTGGTTAATTAGAAAGAAAGTAAGTCTGTAATTAAGGGAGTAGTTCTTCCTTTTTTTTTTTTTTCCTCCAAATGAAGTTGAAAGTTAATTTGGAACTATGATTATGGGGTTTATTTTCTCTTGCCTTTCATTTTGATTGGATGGACATGATAGCTGCTGTCATAATACTGTGGGACCTCCAGAGATGAGCATTTTAGTTGATCAGCAGTTTGGATTTAAAGAACTAGCTCCTATATTTGGAAACTTTAACGGATTCATGTAATTTGAGATCCTTACCAAGATACTTGTTGTGTGGCGATAGCTGCAAAGGTTTAGAGTAGAAAGCTTCTTTTATAATTTGCTAACAAGGCATTTGCTAAAATAAAAATCATAAACTCCTGTGTATTGTGGTAAAACAGACACCTTTTGAAGATGAAGCTATGGTAATACAAACTCATTATGGCATCATCCCCTAGGCAGTGACAGCAGGGAGATTCATTGCAACCCAAGCTCTGTGTACTCACATTGGAGTCCTGAAATATTCATTTGTCTCACATGTGTGTCAGGAGATGTTATGGAGGGAGACCACATTCATGGGTGGTTAGCAGCTGGCATGGAGCAGGGTGGCATGCAGAGATCTTTCCTCCTTTTTTGTCCTATTTGTAGGAGTGGCATTGGAGAAAAGGAACAAAGCCTCAATGTCTGTAGTATGTTGTAAATTGTGTGATATTTAGCTCTTTAAGCAGAGAAACAGAGTTATTAAATATACCATACAATATGAACTTTTTTTTTTGAGTGGTTTATACTTGTTTAAGGCCAAAAAGCACTGTCAATACAGACTCTGAAAATGGAGGAGTGCTCGAAGCCTTTCTACCAACACAGCAAGAGGACTTAAGGAGCACAGACAGAAGTTCAGAGAGGTGACTGCAGTCCTGGTGAAGCTGAGGAGCAGCTGGTGAGCCTGGCTTTGCAGGTGGTGCTGGGGTTTGCCAGTGGGGTGGCTCTAAGGATCTCCATGTGAGCTACTGAAGTTCTGCTTGTGTTACGAAATTATCCAAACTTGTAAAGTGATACCAAAGTAGGCTAAGTATGTAAACCCATTATTTCTTCTGAAAGGGAAGGAAAGGGTGCCTGAGAGGCAGCCTTCTCAATTTGGAGGAAATCCAGTCATTATCAGGGAAAGACATGTCTAAATTGCATCATGAAGGAAAGAAATAATTAGTTAGAGCAAACTATTTGCTTCATTGTTTTTCGTTTTACTTTTCAGATTGCTAAAACCCAACAGAGAACAGCTGTTTCCCATTCTGGATTGACTAAGCCTGCTGCTTTGTCTTCTTTATTATGACTTGAGTGAGAGCTGGTAGTGGAGCTGCTTTTCTCCACTTGCCTTAGTAGTTGTCTTGTAATTGATTTTTTTTTTTAAAGAGGATAGATTTCACAAACTAAAAAAATTGCCTTGTTTTTTGAATATTTGACAAATGTGACTATTCAAGTTATTAGTAAAACCAAAAACATATTTTTTCTGATATGTCTTTTTGTAATGTTTGCCCCTTCCATTCATTTAGTCCTACTCTGACTTCTGCTGCAAAAATGAAAAGCACCTTAAACATGTCACTATAGGTAGGTAGTATTTTGAGGTATCTCTGGCTAGATAACTTCTTGTTGTGAAGAATTGTCTCACATGGCTGCTGGTTCAGATGGCTTGTTCCTTTAAATTGATTTAATAAATATAACAAAACACAGAGTAGAGTTGGGATAACCCTGGGTGGGGCTTTCCTTTAAGAAAAGGGAAAATTAGTTCTGTGGTATCATTATCAGCTGCAATGCCAGCAGCTGCCTTTGGTTTCACAGCACATCCCAGATGCTGGAGTTCCCAATCTGCCTGGCTTCACAGCTCCTCACCTGCCTTGCTCCTTGCAACTAAACTACCACAGTGTAATTGAGAGTTTCAGGCTGCACAAGCACCAGATGATGATGGGTTTTTTTGTTTAAGCCTAATTAACTGTTAACTTGTTAATTGGTGGAAATTCCTACATTAGAGATCAGAAGTTTGTGCTGCTAATTATCATGATCTGGTACGTGAAACTGTGCTGACACTGGCATCATTGGCAGACTGGGATAATTAGAAGTAGAGAGAAGCAAAACCAGAATGCTTATCTAATTGATTTGATGGAATATTCAGTTTTTCATTGCTCCTCCCTGCCTCAACAATAAGAATCAAGTGTGAGGTGCTGCACACTGGAAGCTTGGTTAGCATCTACCCAAATAGACAATGTATGGATTGGTGTAAAAGACTCTCTTTTGAAGTGTACATACATATTTTGCACAGCACTTAAAAGGAGAGCCAGAGCTCATTGGTTTTGACTTTTTGGCTGCTGGGGAGTAGCGTGTGGTGGTGAGGTTGGCACAGCAGCCGTGGTAGGTGACAGCTGTGGTGGTGCTCCAGGCTGGTGGCCGAAGGGGCCAGAGCCCCTTGTTGGTCAGAGACATCCCTTGGGTAGAGCTGGCAGAGTATAATAAGTCTATAACATAGAATGAGGTCTAAAGACCCAGTTGTCATTAGCATGAGGCACTGCAGTAGCTTGGCAGGACATATTTATGGTGGTGTTATAACTAAATTTTAAAATATGTTTTTGAATCGTTAATTTCTACAATGAAATTCCTTTATGCTTTGCTTTTTCATATGTAAACCCATACACCACGTTGAGGTGGTATGGGTTCTTTGGGTTCTGTGGGAGTTTTTGTTTGTTTTTGCTTTAAGGTGGAAATGTGTCCTACTGTGTAGGATAACTATTGCTGAGCCTGTTATCTCTCTGTATTTCTTGCCTTTCCATTTTGCTCTTTATATTTACTGTTATACATTGCTCCTTTCTTTGCTTTCTCGTGCTCTTTTACTTGCCAGTGTAGAATTTTCTTGGCCTTGCAAGGGATGTTGGGGAGAAGTTTGCTCCTGCAGGCGCCTGCCCAGGCAGTGAGCACAGTGAAATGTCACACAGGCGCTTTGCAGGACAGGGAATGCACTGGAGTGGTAACCAAAACCTGGTTTGGTTTCCATTTACTAATATAAAGAACTAGACAGATGAAGTTCAAGACTGAAATGCTGGATGGTTATTTGCAGAGCTGGGTAAAATTAAATGGGGAAAAACAACAGAAAGAAGGAACACACAAGGGAAACAAAGCATTGAAAGATGAGTTAATGGCTGCCCACTGGTGACGTGTGTCATGGAGCTGTAACTATGGTATGGGTAGAAAGGCAGGGGAAAAAAAGGCCAAGGTGGATGAACATGTAAGTGAAAAATGCAATTGCAGATAAGAGGAAAAAAAATTGTGTGATGAAAAGATTCAAGAAAAGCCTGGGAGGAATATAGAAAGAAGTTAAGGGAATATAAAAATTGATGAGAAAAGCAAAGACAGATTTTAAAAAAAGATTATGCTTACTTTTAAAGGAAGAGTTTGAGATGAAATGACTTTTTTTATCCAGGTAGAAAAGGTGCTTTTCTCTCCTGAGAAATCCTGAAGCACAGGGAGAGATGATGCTGGTAGTGGTGGTGTCTCTGCTTCACATGAAGGCAGACAGAATTTCCCAAGGATGTGGTAGCTTCCTGTGCTGAGACTGAGGTGTCATGCTGTACCATGGAGGTGCCCAGCAGGGCTAGAATTGGCCTGGGGGTGCCCCAGTGTGAGGCTGCAGCAGTGCTGGGGTGTCCACTGAGGCTGCTGGCCCTGCCCACCACGGAGTCAGAGATGGGAGCAGCCACGTCCTGCAGGGAAAGGAGCAGCAAAATCCCTCTCCCAGGCTCAGCTTCACCTCTCTTGTCTTCCTGCTACTGGGAAAATTTCCCTCCTCACTTTGGTTACCTTCCTCCACTTTGCAATTATTGGGATATTGGTACAGTTTGGCTTTTTATCTTAGTAAATTGGAGTTGTGGCTTTGTCAGGAGCACGGCCAGCAGGCAGTATTTAGCCTCTCAGGAAAATGCAGTCACTACTCTTCAAACATCAGCCTCTGCTAAAGAGGATTTTCTGCTTCCTTGGTTGAAAACAGCATGGATTTTTTCTCCTTTGTTCTCCAGTGAAATGTTCCTCCTAACTAAGTACTGGAGTTCCTTGGATTTGAAAACAGATGATGAAGTATAGACCTGAGCTGAGTCTTCTTTCTCTCCAAGTCTTGGCAGCTCCTTCAGGGTAAAAACCCAATAAAACCACACCCTCCCAGCTCTTCCAAAGCCCACCCTTAATTTAACATTCAAATATTTTCCTACAAATCCAAACACCTAGTTCAAATGTACCCCTCTGCCCCCAAACCAGCTGGGAATTTAAAACTCAATAGAGAATACAGTGGTTTAATAAGGAAAAACCTTTTGGTGCTAATCAGTAGGTTTTAAAAAGACTACTTCCTCATCAGACTGAGCTAGATTTTTCACAGAAAAAGCTTGGGAGGCAGTCTGGGGGCGGGGAAGTACTGGACTACAGCCCACAGCTTGACCAGTGTGCCTTGTGTTGGGGCAGTGAGGTTGCAGTTGCTGCTTTGAACCAAAATGTGGTTTGAACCATCTGGTGTCTGTGTGTTCTGTTTTCATGGTGTTTAAAAAAAAATAAACAGTTTTGGGTGACCCCAATCAGTTGTTATACAGCTCCTGTTACACATCAAGTATAATATTAAAAATTTCCTTTTTTTTTTTAAGCTGTTCCCTTTCAAAAATATTTAAGATTTTACCTGCCAATACTTGAAACCTGCATACTTATCCAACAAAAAAAAGGTGCATAAAATATATGGTACACGATCTGGACTGTCAGTCATCTGTCACTGAAGAGTTTTACTCTTGGAGGTGGGAGGAGGTTATTTTCCACCGTGCACATTGGTAGGTTTGGCTGCACGCTTTCTATGGCATGGATCATGTGCTCATGTATAGTAATGTGACCTGTAACTCTCAGACTTTGGGTCCCCAGGTAGAAAAATGCCATGGATTGATGAGCAGGGACATTTCAGTAACATCTTCCCAAGTTAAACTTGACAGGTTAGAGTCATTCTGTGCGTGTCTTGTCACATAACACCCAGAGAGCATCAGGAGGGTCAAGTAATATCTGAAAATGAACTAATCCCAGTGAAAGTCTGTACAAGCTTTACGTCAATTTTTCTGAGAGCATTTTTTTTAGCCTCTCACTTTCTATGTGCTTTTTCCTGACTGTAGTCCTATGCTTCTAGGATTAGTTTGTGACGCTGTTAATAGGGGCAAAGACAAAAAAGATTTATTCCCCCTCCCATTTGATTGTAACCTTCTTAATATGTAGGTGTCTATGCTAACAGTATCCTAGAAAAAAATGTGGATTGGGATTTTAAGAGATCCAGGAGAGAAAAGAGTAGGAATCAGTGGGATGCTACTGTTGCAGCCTGCTCTCCCTCTGTTCCTGCATGGGTCCACCCCCTACTGAAAAGGGTTGCTGGAGTGTGATGGCTGAGATTTGCTAGAAATCAAAGCAGTCAATAAAAGGCCCCAAACACAGCTGCCAGGGCACTGCTGACTCAGATTCAACTTGCCATTGGCTCTTTCCACAGCTTGGCCTTCCAGCCTTTCCTTCCTCAGTGTGTGTGCAAATCCAGCACTTTTCTTTCCTGAGGGAGTTGACAACTCCTCCCAATTTGGTATCACTGGCAAACTTAGTGTCCTTTCCTGTCCTGAGTCCAGGTCATTTATGAAGATGTTGAAGAGCACAGGGCAGAGGATGCAGCCCTGTGGCACCCCACCAGGGGCAGGTCACCAGTCTGATGTCACCCCAGTCACTGTAACCCTTTGTGCCCAGCCCCTGAGCCAGTCACTCACCCATCCCATGATGTGTTTATCCAGCTGGGGGATGGACATTCTATCCTGAAGGATCCTGGGAGTATCAAAAGCTTTACTGAAATCCAGAAAGATCCCCTCAACTGTGTCCCCTTGATCAGCTGGGTGGGTTATCTTGTCACAAAAGGAAATTGGGGTTTTTTAAGCAGAACTCTCCTCTCATGAATCTGTGCAGGCTGTGACCAGTGACCGAGTTGTCCTTGTGGTGTTTTTCAGCATAAACATGAATGCTGCTTTCAGCTTCTCTTAAAGCTTAATGTGTTTAAGTTGAGTTCTGATCGTGGAGTTCTTTAATCCATCAGGTATGCTGACCATGTGACAGTATATAAAACACAGCTACTCGATAGTTTAGTATGGAAATGAAATCTTGAAGGCTTTGTGGAACATCACAGACAGCATTTCTGTAGTAACACAATGAAAGTTCCAGGTAAAATTTGTGGAATTAGATAACACTTTAACCCGCTGCATGTGTGAAACAGAACAAGCAAAGCAGATTTTCAAAATTTTCAAAGTATGCTTTAAGTACTTTATAACAAAAATGAGAGACTAGCACATGCATTTTTTGAGTATTTATATATATTAGCTGAAAACAGTAAAAATATTTCTAATAAATAGAAGTCATAAAATAGTTACAGTGTGCTATAAAAGTGCAATTTATTTTACACTTGGTAATGCAGGATGCAGTAGAGTAACACTAAATAAAATCTGATGCAGTGAATTTGGTGGAGTACTACCTGTACATTTAGATGATTGTGCTATTAACCTCTTTCATATACCCTGTCTAGTTTGTGAGCTACCTTTTATTGCAGTAATAAGTGGTAAGGACTACTATTAGCAGTATGAGATGAATACTGCCCCCCTAATTCAATTTTCTCATCCAAACTGTTATGACAATGACCTATATGGTCTTTAAGATGAAATTGATTTTAGTTCAGAGGGCCAGCATATGGCTTATGATTCCCTCAAGTACTACTTAAGCCTGAGTTTGATGTTTTATTTAGCATATGCTGTATAATAATTAAGCTCAGACTAGATTATTGTATTAGTTTTGTCCAGTTAGAACTTTTTCCAAGGAAAGGGCAACTCTTCAGGAAACCAAGTGTTTTATATTTGTATAGTTCTGTAGTCATGAGCCAGATGCTGCTACTGAAGCTGCCTATTGCATAATTGCCAGCTGTGCTCCTTGAGGCGTGCATCAAAATTTACTCTTGGATTATTTGGTCGTATATTCTAATAAAACATTCTTGTAATCTATGTAAATGTTTGTGCAATGTGGCTGAGAAGGAATTTTTTTTTAATCTATCAGTTTCATTAATGAAACTTTTTTCCATTTGAGCTTTGTCATTCTGGATAATGGTTCTTTGGCTGTGAGTATCTTAGAAGCTATGTGAAAATATTTTGTAAAAGAACATGAAATTTCTCCAAGGTGAAGCTTCATCTTAGGCTTACATCTTACTAAAACCCACAGAATTAATAAAAAAATATTTTTGAATCCACCAAACAACAGAAAACATTTAGTGTTTGTATCCTATACATACACCAAGATCCATTTCTCTGTCAATGGCTCTCCCTGCTTTGGTTTTCCAATGACTAACATAAAATGAGTTGACACTGAGGAGTACAGGGGTGCTAATGATAATGGGGCCCTAAAATATGAATATAATGGGAATCATTTTATAAATCCATTGAAAACCAGTTGGTGGTTTCCTATAAATTAGTGCATGAATCTCCTTCATGTGAATATGAACTGTGAAAGTTTTTAATTTCATACTTATTTTCTTTAATTTTTCCCCCTTTTATATACTTATGCCTTCACTTTAATGCCTCTTTATCTTGGTTAGGTTGAGTTTTAGATGTCTAATAAATTTCACTCTCTTTTTTCTTTGAAGGTGTTTAAAGCTTGTGACTGATTCTGTATTATGAGAGCTGTATGGATCCAGCCTTTTTGTATCTCTTCATCTTCAGTTCTATGTACCATGGAGCTAATGGAATTTAATTTTCTCTACATTCTGTAAAAGAATTGATATTTGTGCAAAGATTAAAATCCAAAATGCAGCCATGAATCACATTAATTCTTTCAAAGCATGTCAGAAGAATGTGTTCTACAGTAACATTCCTCATTGCTTTTTCCAGGAGTGTTGAGCCTTGAAAACTGAGATAAACTGAAAAGAAAGGCTGTACTTTTGAAGGCAAGGAGATGGAATAACAGCACAGATCAGAATCCAAATTCCAAAGGCATAACTTAGTCTTAAAAATTCATTTTAGGAAGATGTGGCACAGACTAATCCTAAATTCTGTCATAGGTCGCATGAGACTGTTCTGACATTTAGAATGGTCCTCAGCGTGGCAAGCTTTCAGGGTGACATTTAGATGGAACTTTTTAGAAATATATCACCGACTTGGGGAAGCGCTGTGGAGTGGAGCAGATTTATAGAGCCATGAGCCTATTATGCAGAACTGTAGATCACTGTCATCCACCACTAAAGCCAGATTTTGCTAATGTTCACCGAGCGTCCTTTGCCTTTCTCCTCTCCTTGGTGAAGTAACAATTCAATTTGATAGCGTTCTTTTAAAATATTTGTGCTGGGAACACTAAACTTCTATCGTTTGTCTCATCTCCTGCTCCATCCACCAGATGCTTTTTCTCCTTTTTCTTCCATTTTGCTTTCAGCTGCCTGTTTGCTCCAAAGTTTGTGATAATAATGTGTGGTACATCTAATAATATAGCTTGGTTCTGGATAGGACATCCATCATATTACTGTGTACTCTGTGTGTGTGTATATATATATAATTGCAAACACATAAATCAATGAAAAAAGTAATTTCTAGAATGCAATGTTGTTGTGTGAAAGCACAGTGCTACCCTGAGACAAATGTACTGTTATGAGAGTGGAAAAAATATTTCAGAAAAAAAAAGGGAGGAGGGGGCATAAAATGACTGCAGTTACCTGTTGTCAAAATTTGTGAAGTAACTATTAAAGCACATTTTCGGAGTTCTGTAAATTATATGATATTTTGTACAACATAGATAATATTTTATAGAAATTTATAACCACAGTGTTTCAGGAATGTCTAATATTTTTTGATAAATCTGTGATTACTAGGCATTATTTTTAGGCTCTGTTATCCTTAATCTGCTGGCAACACAACTGAATTTGGACCATCTCAGTCCAGAGTCTCAAATCCCCAAAGCTTTTACTTGTGCACCCTCTTTTTCCCTGTGTGTCCAATTCATCCAGTTATGCAGAGCAGAGCCTTGGCTGGCTCTTCTCTTGGGTTCAGCAATCAGCTTAATCAGCCATACATGACAGGGACCCTTCATCAGTGTACTTCATCAGGGTTTCTATTCTATATCAATGAGAAGGGCTGATAAATAGGTGGAAATAAAGAATGACCTATATGGATGCAAAGTGCTAAATTCCAAGACGCAGCCGAGTTTGAGTATCAGGAGGCTGTTTACAGGTGGCATTACAGAAATAAGTGATGGAATTTTTAAGGATTTTTTTTATTGTAACAATGATCGATGGTTTTGTGTGGTTTTCAGATTAATTAATTAATTCTTAAAGTCCTTTTTGCCATCAGATCATTTCCTTTTACTATATACTCATTTATATTGCCACTAGATTCTACTGCTATGGAAGTATATTCTAATTAGCTTTGCCACAGACTAGTGTAATTGAACTTATAGCTTGGTAAACCTGAGGGTCAGTGCACCTTTATGATGACTAGGGGATTAGGAAGATATTTAAAAACTTGCAGTTGGTAAAAATGCATGAGAGGAGAGCCAGTTATTAACCTGATTTCAGCTAAAAAGAAATCTGCAATGGCTTTTGTAATATTAAGAGTCCTTCTGATTTGTGAAAAGCTCACCGTGTTCTTCTTTCTATGCAAATTTCGTAAAATTATGTGAACTCTTGATGTTGCAAAATACAGGGTGCTCAATTGGTCTGGCTATGCAGTTGGAATTAGGTATTTTTTGTGTTAATGAAGAAAGGGAAGTATCTGACATTTGATCTTTTCACTTAATGATCTACATCCTTGTATAGAGATTTACAAGTTAAATATGGCAGCCTATCATTCACTTCACTCTGTAGAACTTGTGACAATAGAACTAGCAGAGAATATTCATGGAGTGTAAGACTGTAAGGGATTGACTCTTCAGTTCAGCAGGCAGACAGAAAACTTTAAAAATTACCATGTCCAGCCAGGCTGAAATAAATGTGTTTGCGTGCAGCATGTGAGTGTCAGCTTTCCTTGTCACACCCTCCAAAAAAACTTAGTCCTGACCTGATGGTAAACTTCTACAAATTTCAGAGAAAAACAGAATCCCAGAATGGGTCAGGTTGGAAGGAACCATCCTGGATATTTTAGGACTCTTTCTGCTCCCGTGCTTAGGAGGAGTGTACTGGCTGTCAGGGAGCTCAATGACTGCACTTGAAGAAGGCTTCAAAGCTACAAAAGAGAAAAGTAAAATGATTGAAATCCGCTTTCTGCATTAGACATTTTAGGGAGATCAGGAAGGTAAAATTGGATGTTGTTGGTTTAGTTTATTCCCAGTGTGTACACTGCTATTGAAGTGAACTTCAGGTGTCAGCTTTTCTGGGATGTTTTCCTCCTCCTTCTTGTTGTAATAGGGTATCTCAACAGCTGGAAACAAGTATCTGAAAAGTAAAACTTGCAAAAGCAAGATAGTCTGTAATAAAAGTAAATAACATCCTATGAACTACTATAAGGGTAAGTGTTAATGAGTAGGCTTTTTTGTGCCTAACAAAAAAATGGCTAACTACAGCTCATAAATGAGTATTTCTAGGTTTTTGCAAAAAGCTATAAAATTAGACTGATAGCTAGGTTCTTGTTGATATATTTTGAATTATAAAAACAGGACAGAATATCAATTCCCCATGCACACAGAAAGGAAAAGAAGCATGACCATAAAGAATTCATGGCTGAAATTATGTAGTAAGGAATTTTAGTTTGAAAAGTTGAAAGAAATCAAAGGGTTGAAATAGATTTGGTTTTCTTGGGAGATGGCAAGTTTAGTAAAAGGAAGTTTTATTACTTCATTTATACCTGTTAATGAAGTTGATGGCAAAAATGACACAAATAAAGCAAGGAACTCCTTGTTGGAAGTAATGTTTCTATGAATAATTTGCGCTGCATTTTCAGATGTTGCTGTAGCTAAGAGGAACAAACAGAAGACTCTGGCTTTACTGGAGTCACTGTATAAGATTCCTTCAGAACTACAGAAGATAAATTTCTGTTCATGGGTTAGTTTGCATAACGTTTTGATAGAGCTTTATCTTTCAGCTTGTCAAACTATGAAGTGTTGCTCTTTGAAATCCTGATATATTTTTCCACATTTTTTGTGGAGAACGATTTCGTCTTTGCTATAAATGACCACAGGGTGGCAACATTAAGAAATGAAACCCCAGAGCATGAGCTGTTGATACACCAGTAAAGGTGAGGGCTGGTTTGTGAGATTTTAGGGAGAGGGCAAGTACGAGTGGGAATGTCTGAGGATATGTCCCAAACTTTGGGTTTTGTATCAACCTCCACAGCCTAAGACCTCATGCTTGCAATTTCTGGCTTTGCTTTGGGATCTAGGAAGAGAAACTTGATTCAGAATGAAACGTTATCAGTCTTTGCTCACATCCAAAAAAATTGATGATGTGTGGTGATGTTTTATTCCTGAATAGAAGTTGCTCTGTTGAAAGCACTGAGGACAGAAGTGGCTGGTAGTTGGTGTGATGAACAAAAATATGCTGCAATGTAAAAGAATAGGACAAAGAGCCAACCTGCTGCTAGTCTTGATACTCATCTGGAAGTTTATGTTTAGAACAATTAATATTGGCAGCAAATAAATTGATTTTTAGAATTCTCAGTTGCATATTAAAATGAGAATACTTTTATATTTTCTTTCTAGTATGATCAATACATAAAATATAATTTTAAATGCATAATTTCTTGTTTACTGCTCTTTCACAGCTGGTTTATGTTGTTTTTTTTTCTGAATGTTAGTTTTTTAAAGTCCTTGAGACTTCAAAAAGCTTGTTTCTTGAGGAGTGTACAATTAACACCTGCTTGAGTATTGCAATGTGCTCATAAATACACACACCAAACTCAATTCTGGAAATCAGTTTACAGAGGCATGATAGTTTTCTATTGTTATAGCCCAATAAAGTGAAGAAGCATGATGAGGTGAATTTAAGCCCTGTTGATTTACCAATAAATGGACTGTAACCTGCCTTTCAAGAGGAATTTGGTCAGTGGGGAATTGGGTCTCTAACTCATGGTTTGCTTTTGGCTACTTCACTGGACTTGATTCTTAGTAAGTAGGAACAGATTCTGAGTGACTCACTGGAACTTTGAACTCCTCCAGGAGACAATTAGGAGAACATTTAATAGTAAAAGATTTAGTACTCTGGCTGAATAATGGTTAGCCATATTAAACAGTCTTCTTTTGTTTATTAAAGTACTTGAGTAAAACCAACACACAATCTACCTTTTTTGCTCAGACAAAACTGAGAAAGAAGGGAAGAAATATCAGCTGCATGTCAGAATTGATACCAACTTTCTGTTAAGCACATCTGAAGCAAGTAATTGTGTGCTTGCATGTGAACACATCTACACAAAAAAAGTAGCCAGCCCCTTAAACAGTTCCACTAACTGTCATTTAATGTAATATATAAAAAAAGAAATACCTTTTCAAACTTGCAAGTAAGTAGTGTGGCATTTTTTCTACATACTTTCCATGTTTGTTTTTTTTCAGTGAAATATATATATTTTATTTTTTTACTTTGACTTGTATGAAAATGGGATAAGTGATTTGCTTTTCCATAGGCTGTGTTAGCTTTATCTGGCAGAAGAAAATTAAGGAACAATAATAATAGGAGTATTTGCCTCCAAAAATGTATAAATCAATCAGTAATTTGAAGCTCGTGAAACTAAGAAGTCACTTAATAAATCTAGATAAATCTTTGTAGGTTAAATATACCTATAAAAATATAAAAATTTTATACTCCAATAAAAAAAAAAAATAATTCATATGTTTGGATTTCATGCTACATGGCATCCAGACAGGACTGGTACTCATTTCTAGAAGGAAGAATAGTGTGTGACTAGACATATATGTTTTATATTTTGTTGCACTTTTTCTGTCTTGTAGCTCCAAGTAAAGATTTAGACTTTTGCCTTGTGCTGGGAGAATGTGCAGACTTTCCCTTTTTAGGTGGTGACATCCACTGCAGATGTTGCAATTTATCACTTGGCTGTAACACAAATGTGACATGATCTCATTAAACTTCTGCCACGAGGTTTTATTGCTTTAATAATTTGTTGCAATATTTATAGAATACTGTGATGAATTGTATTGAATTTATCATATTATCCAAAAAATAATGTGACAGAAGAATAAATCAGTCACATTTTAGAAAGTGGTAAAATTGTATTGTTTTAACATTCTAGATCCAAGCATAATAAGATCTCCTCTGAAAATAAAAGGGAAGCTTATTAGCATGAAATATTTCATAGTAGACTGATTGGTTTGGATCTTGATCAAAAATCTCTCAAGCTATTATCTGTAGCTGCTGACTTAACTTTTTAATATAGAGTATTTCGGCAATGCCTTGTCTTCTTGTGGAATAGACTGAACACAGGAGCAGAGAATAAAGGATCACTTGAGGCCCTTAGCTGAACTGGATCCTGTCTGATGCTGATTTTCTTTTAATTTGCTTGAATAGTAGTGAGACTGTTCCTAGAAGTGAAAGAGCAGCAGGGAGAGTACATGAACAGAGAGCAGAGCAATTTGTAACCAGCACTTCTTTTTGTCTCAACTGCCTTTTGAAGGAAGCAGTTGCTAATTCAAGGTAGCTGTGAAGCCCCAAGGAGAGCTGGGCTGTGTGAACTAAACTCATTCCTCTGTACCTTTAATTACACACCAATAGCTGTTAAGTAGCAAGAGTCTAATTTAGTAAAGGAAGGGAAATAAAAATCTTGAATTAATGACAAAATCAGTCTCTAGTTATTTTATCTTCAAGGTTATGATTTTTTTTTTAAATTTGAAATATGCTCTGTCTATGTCCAGCCTCCTCCACTCCGTACATTGATTCATTCCAGAGTGATGCTGTAGTTAATTCTAAAACTGCAGTTACTGCTTTTACAAACTCCTGTAAACCAAATAATCCAAATCAGGGAACAGGACACCAGTGTGGTAAGAATTATCTACATGCAGAAATACTCCAGATACCTCTGATGCAGATCCTTGACCTGCATTGTCTGCTAAGTATGTGGTGAGAAGAGGAAAGAATACAGAGAGATGAGAGAGTAGAAAGAAATAACCAAACAGTAATATCTATTTGACTCAACCCATCAGAAGCCTTATCAAATTAAGGTTTCTCAGACATGGAAGTAGATTTTTAAGGAACATAAGAATTACATTAAGGTTGATTTTGTGAGTGCATACAGGATGTCATCTGAGCATAATACATAGTGTCCTTGTTTTATAACAAAAAGACACAGAGAGACTCCAATTTCCGTCTTTCTCGAGGGGAAACACTTAAGTGACCAGAGTAATAATTGTGATTTCTGTGGCAGCCTGGATTTAAAAAACAAAATATCTTTTGCTTTCATAATTCAGTATAGTATCTTCCTATCAGTGCACATCTTCAACGTTTTCAAGTAAGCCAAACTTCTGGCATTGTCAAAACGAAACATTTGCTCCCTTGTGCATGGAACTGAAGGAGTAGCATGTTATTGCAGTTCAGTTCTACTTGAAAGGGTCTCTGCCTCTGGAATGTGTGCTGCTTCTTTCCTTCACACTGTTCTGGTGTGTGTGGCAAGTACTCTGTGATCAGTGGGTGCAGGCATGTGACTTCCATAAAGTGCTGCTTTGAAATATCTGAACGGACATCATGGGAAATGTATCTCAGCCTGGAAGTATAGTCCAGACAAAACAGAGATGAGATCTCTGTCCCTTTCTGAAAACTTCTGAAATCCAGTAAGTGGAATAAAAGTGATAGAGATTTTCCAGAAAAAAACCTGTGAGCTTTCATTTAACATGATCTTAATGAGATGTTTGTCTAGCTTTGTACCATGTTGAAAGTATCTTATTTTCCCTTTCCCCTCAACCCCCATTTCTTTTTTCTAGCATTGCTCTGTCATCTTAGTAGATCCTTGTCAGAAAGTCAGGTGGGAAGGCTGATGCCCTCTTCCAGCCTTACCTGTTCTGGGATGTTTTTATTGCTGCAAAAACCTTGTGAATCTGCGTGTGACTGCTTTTAAGTTTCCAGGATGTTTAATTTGCTTAAAAACCACCCCCACCTCCAACAAATTATCTCTGACAACCACTAGTGCTCTCTCTAGCATTGCTATGTCATGTCAGTCTTGGATTTTTTGAGGAAAATGAAGTGATTAAAAGAGCATAGCAATTTTAAACCTAATTTTGAATGAGTAGTAGAACTTCAGCGATGTAAGTATATATACCTGCTTTTAGCTGCTGCCTTCTCTGGGCTGCCTTGTCCAGGTGCTGACCCAGAGCCCCCAACTTTTGAGGTGAGCTTCTTTCCACCAGTGCTCTCCATCTTTCCCTCACTGATGCTTTAGAAGCAGGGAGGAAATAGTTGGCATGACTTTTGAATATGGAGAGTGGCTTCCAATTGATTTGACAGAGAATCAGCAGAAAAAACAAGCCCTCAACTCCAGCTGATATTTGAAAGACGTTGATGATGTTTCCTTAATAGTCTAGTGCTGTGTTTTGAAGTAGCTTATTTTTTTTTGAAAATCAGTGAAGTAGGACAAATAAATATTTGTGGCACTTTTTAAAGAAATATGTGGCACAAGGACTGTTCAGTTATTTTAGAATAGTAGCAGAGCTCGGACACTGAAAGCTTACACTACTTAGCTATTACTGTCAGACTATCATGTTTCTCCATTTTTTTAAATATTACATATCTTGTCTTTAAAAGGTAAGGTTGCTCACAGTTAATGTGTTTTATTTGCCTTAACTTGGCATAGTTTTGATTCCCTCTTGAAGAGAAAATGAATAATTACTTGGTGACTCCCTTCTGATGCAGTTTGCAGTTGTCATTTCCACACCTTTTTCCTAATGCAGGGATAAATGAGATATGGTAGCACTAAATAGGAAATTTAAGTTCTAAAATTTACCGTGAAGGCTATACTTTTTCTCCCTCACCAAAGCCTTCATTGAGACAGACATTCAATACTGCAGGAGAGAAACATGTTTTAGATATGGCTTTATATTTCAAGGCTATTTCAATGCCACAGGAAATAATGACATATAAACGAGTAATAATAATGATAGGGCTTAAAGTGTCTTGGGTTGTTCTGAAGAATTTTTCTATGTATGGCTAGGTTTCAAATTCAGATAAAGAAATATTAGAAATCATTAGTGAAATCTTACGATTTGATTGCTAAATTTACAAAGGATGAAGGCAGTGAATCCCAAATGCATCTGTTCTCCCAAGGGAGCCAGAAAGGGGAATAACTATGTCAGCTTCCATTGCAAGCACTAAACCTGGAATTTATAGGTGCACATTTTAGTAATTATCTGCTTATACCTTTCAAAGAGGACCTTTTAGTGGTGTAATCAGAATTGTAAAAAGGAAGTAAGTTTCTCTTGAAGTAAATTAAGATCTATTTGAAAAGCCATTGGAAATGCTTGAATACTTTTTTAAGAAGAGTAAGTTGTACAAATATTTGTAATCTAAGCAGTACTGATTGTGAGGTTTTTGTTTTTCATAGTGGTCATTTTAGAGCCAAATAATTCTGTAAGACTTTGAAAGGAAAAGGTCACTTAATGCAGAATGTATATCTGTACAATTTATATGCCAATTAATATCCTGATTCATGGCAGACAACTGAGTTAAAAATCGCTGTGGTTTCATGCCAAAATCCATAATATAGCATGCATTTTGCTCTGCATAATAGAATTTTATTTGGAGAACATATTTGACTAGATGAACACATCAGAATGTCTTGGATGAGAGTCCGACAGTAATCCCACATATTTGCCATCATTATATTGTACAGTTGTCACTGTGTCTAGTATTGGGAAAAAAACCCTTCTTCCTTTGGAAAGCTTCCTTTGCCTTCCTGAGGCTCCCTTGGGGAGAATTTAATGGTTTCGGAAGGATAAAAATGCAGTTAAGTTGAAAAATGTATGTACAACTTGGGAACTGTTCAGGTAGTTTCCTTAAGGATTCAATTATTTCCTAGGGATTCCTATATTTGGATCTGGGATACAGAGGGCATGGAATATGTAGGGAAGTGGTGCAACTCTTGCAAACCTTAAATTGCTGCTTTACAACACAGCAGTAATCAAGGTTTTTTAATTTAGCACTGACTCTTCCCTTTCCAGATTCTACATACATTTTCATGTAGCCTTAAAAAAGTAAATACATATATAATATGAAACATAGGAAGAAAGATTAATCATAAAAAAGCAGTTTATGTGATATTAAAATAGCCATTTGAATTCCCTCTAGATTTTTAAATAGGAGTTATCCCTCTAAATTGTCAAAGGATTTCTGAAAGTCTAATCCGAGCTGCATAAGGTAGCAGTAATTTATAAATCTTCTGATCTTTTTTTTTTTTTTAAAGTTCCTAGACTGATCAGTAGTCTAATGCATTTACCCTTGGGAATCATAGGGTATCACTTTAAATGATTAAGTAATGGGAAAAGAGCTTAATCTCTTACAGCTTGTCTACAAGTAAAGAAGATCAAAGACAGAGTGATCAGGTTTTCCAGCTTTGCTGCTCTTTGGAGACTGGGAAAATTAAAACAGCCCCTCATAAACATAGATTTGTAGTCTTGTCCTGAACAAATATGTTCATAAATATATGAGGAGTTGAAGAAGAGGACAATTTGTCATATCTTTAGAGAAAACTATTACCTTCTTTAAGAACTAATATATCAACTTACACAAGGTCTGCCAGCTCAGTGAGATCAGCTCCAGGATAGCACTGGCTGGAATTTCTCATCAGGAGTTGTTCTCCTGCAGGGTTTGTACGTGCTGGAAGCACAGCAGGCAGAGCCTGTGCCATGATCTTCTGTGGCTCCAAGCCCCCCAGCTTTGGGCAATCCATCTGGAAATATCCCCCTGAGCTGTGCAGTGGCTGCCCCAGCAAAAGGATGCTCTTGTTATTCATGGTGGTGATGAAAATGGATCTTCTCGCAGGATTTCTGGTGTCATCACCTTTCTGTAGTGGAGTTGATCTGACAGGTGAAGCAGATTTCCCTAGATAAATTGGAAGATCAGGTTGCTCTGGCACTGGGTGGGATCCTCCTTTGAGGAGACACTTGGTTATTTTTATGTATTTCACGCTTTTCCTTCTGTTTGTTTTGCAACTCTTTTTTGCATCTAAATTCACTCTTTTTATTGCATTTTAATGCACATTAGATAAACTGCTTGGATTTCTTTGTTAGCCTGGAAAACCAGTTCTGTCCTGCAAAAGTAAAACAAATGATCTGTTACCAGCTCATCGCTAGAGGTTTATATTTGGAGTGGAAACAAATCTCCCCACAAGTGAAGGCAAATTTAGGCATAGCCTGGCAAGCTTGAAGAGTAAGTGATGGGCACAGGCTCTTGGAAATTTTGCATATCTTCAGAGAGTATGATTTCCACATGAATATATGTGAAACCAAGGGTAGTTGTGCTTTAAATATGATTTCCTTCATATTGATTATGTTGTGCTCCCCTGTGAGGCTGAGTTGCAGTGCCTTGAAATGTTTCTGCTTGGAAAAGAGGTGTCAATGGCTTCAATAAAAAAGAGCCATATGAGGAGGGGAGAAATTGGTCTAAACACTTGGTCAAAAAAAATCAAAGTTTAGCAAAAAAGTATGGGGATTCAAAATATGTTAATCTAATAAAAAACTCCATGGAGAAAAGGTTTGTGCATGATTAGAAATGCCTAAAATATGTTTTTCATTGTAACTCTTGCACCTGTGAAATTTCATTTGAAGGACTGATTATTCTGGGCAAGGGACCAAAACAAATTAGCCAAATGACAATTACTTGTTAAGGGAATGAGAATATATTGTAGCCAAAAGGATGTGGTGCGGTTTTTAAAATCCTTTGAATGAACAGCAATCTATTTAAACTTCTCTTATTAAATATGATATTTATAAGATTTTTAAAACACTTGTTGAGTTTTAACAACTTAATTAAATCATGTAGGACTAATATTTTTGGAATAGCTGATAATTGCAGTGCTGTCTGCTGCTCTAAACTTTTATTTCATTAGTTTCCAAATTAGTAATTTAGTTAAAGTTTCAAAAACCATTACCTCAAACTTGTGTATTTGACTTTGATTTGATTAAAATGCTTGAGAGAAGCCAAACAAAGGAAGAAGGTACTCCATAAAGATGACTGTGTAAAAAAAAAACCCCAACTTTGAAACCTGTTTTTAAGAGAGTAGGATGCAAATTTGCCATCCATGTGTCAAAAGTAATCAAAAAATTGAGACTGTAAGGAAAATTTACATGGCATTTTTACATTTAAGAAGTTATTAAGTTATTTTCTAGGTATATGCAAGTGTAAAACTTGAAAATGCCTTGAAGTCAGAAGAAAAAAAATTGTGGGCTTAATTGATTGAAAATGCATGAAAAGGAAAGAACCTAATAAACATTTTTCCTGTTTGCTGCTGGTTTTGGGGTATTTGCCAGGTGTTATTCCTAGAATGGGGTTTTCTCTACATACTGAGTAGGGAGTCAGACTCCCCAGAATCTCTGAGTTGGACAGGCTGTTTCTTTTTTCTTTTAATACTTAGAATACAATTAGAAAGTACAATGAGGAATACTGTAAAGAGGCTTGTATCCACTTCTCTGCCATAGAATATTATACATTCACTTAGCTAAGCTATCAATTTATGAAGTTCAATGATATAAAAGGAAAGTATTTACAAAACTTCATTTAATGAAAACATTCTGAATTTTTTTAATGTAAAATGATTTTTTTTCTGTTGACAAAATCCAGTTAAAGAGAACATAAAATGTCAAATTTAATCTGATTCTGAAGTATGGAACCACATTTAAGTTAGTATAGGAATATTATTTTCATAAATCAATTGGTTGAATAGTATGCATTGAGTAGGCATAAAACTAAAAATATCCTAGAAAATGTATGAATAGTAAATTAACCTGTAAATCCATTGTTCATGTCCCAGGACCTATCATTACACAGTTCAATATCATCTGACTTAGAGGTGAATTAATACCTGGTTATTGTTTTGGAGGTTAAGGAGCTGAATTTAAAAAATAAAATAAAAATTAATTTTAATGCTGAGTAAACTACAGTTCTCTTGAAGGAGGTTTTCTTTCTCAGAGAAAAAAAATATTTTAGCCTATACAAATTAATGTTGCAAGGATTTTAAAAAGGGAGTTCTGTTTCACGTAACAACCATCTAAGTCCAAGGCAGAGGCAACCCGTGGTTATATCTTTGCTTCTGAACGGAATGGAGAATTTATTGGTGTTTTATTCCAAATATCAGAAGAACTTTGTACCTAGTGGGATAAAGTTCTAATGTTGTCTTTCATGTCAGAGCTGTTCATCTTCATGCAAGATGTACAAACATTACTGGGAAGATATCATTTTACAAGCAAGATTGCTTCTGTCAGAGCTCTAGATTCTGCTGCAGTGACAATTTGATATTTATATCAAATAATTGCTGTTTATATGGGACAGAATAGGGTTCACAAATAACCACATGTGGTGTTATTCTGAGTCCTGATCAGGGCCAGGAGTTGGGCTTTGATGATCCTTGTGGTTCCCTTCGAAGGCAGGATATTCTGTGATTCTCTGCTCTATAATATTGTTTTTAAGCGTACTTGGAGAGATTGTGAGGTTTCCATCCTTAAAAATACCCCAAAGCTAACTGGACATGGCCCTGAGCACTCAGGTCTAGTCTCAAAGCCAGTTTTCACACTTCATAGACTGGCAGGCTTGTTTTTTTCCTTTTCCTCTGTCTCTTTCCCCTAAGCCTTGCTCGAGTTGATTTTAACAGTGATGACAACATTCTGTATTACAGTGGAACATGTAGAAGGTATGCTGTAAAGAACTGTAGAGGCATTTCACAGTGTATGCATTCTTTTTATAGGTGAATACTCCATTTAAATGTTCAGTTGAACAAAATTTAGGTAGTAATTAAAAGTGTTTAACCCACATAAAAAAATTTTATGTAGGTTATGCAATTAATTTTATTACAGAAATTGCATTTAACTTAAGAACTGATGACCTTATCTTAATGCAGTAATGTATTTTTCATTAAAATGAAACATCCTGTTAGCCAGGCAATAACCAGCCAGAAAGGAAGAGATGGAAAAGGTCCACAATATACCATGTACAACATCTGTCTAAAAGAAAAAAATAGCCAGTAATGCAGCATTTTTCAATTTATTACTGTGTCATATTGGAAAGTTTAAACTGTAATTAAATGGATGGAAACTGCTAATACACTGTCATTTTACAACTTGGATGGCTTCTACTGCTGAGCTGTCCTACCTCCTTCAGTAAATTACAGCTGTTGCTTGGTCTTTTATGCAGGCTTTCACACGTGGGATGTATTAATCATCAAGGAAGATTATTGAATGCATTTCCAGACACAGGAACAGCCAATATTTCTTCTGTCAAATGCACCTTCCACCTGTTTGCTGCAATGCTCTATGCATTTTTAGGGGTTTCTTGTCTTTGTTGTGTGCTGATAACAACATAGATCTTGCAGATGAAGTTTTCTAGATGACTTAAGATGATAACTCTGAAAGAGTGAATATATTACTACCACTGCTTTTGCTGTCGTGAGATGGTTTACTCAGTTCAGCATATTATTATAACTGTTTGGTATTAGCAGCAAATATTTTTTAGCAGTGTTATAATACAAGGAAGAGGGGGTTTTTATATGTAACAGGTGAATAATTATGGGTTGCCTATAGACTCTTATTTCAGGTGGTGTACTTGCAGGTAGTGTACAAACATACCATCTGTGGTGGTGGGGTTTGGACTACTTTTCCTCTCTTCAGATTATTAAACTGCTTTTGATGGCAGGTAAAAGTATTTAGTTTCACCTTTTTTTAAACCACGCTTTTAGATGCCAATATTTTGGAAACAAGTCAGTTGGGAGAGCATGTTTTTTTAAAAAATCCCCCAACTGCCTAAGTCTCGTTTGTGTTGTCATTATTGAGAAGTATTCTTTTGGATCAGCTAGAGATTCTTACTAATATCAGCACATTTGATGGATCTGATTTTGTCATCAAACAGAAAGCAAGAATAAAGAAAAAAAACTCACCAAGCAAACAGGAAAATATTAAGAGTAGAGGTTCAAACCATGAACAACATTCTCTGGTTTTGAGTAAAAAACCAATTTATTGCTTTGGGAGAAAGAAATTCTCAGTTGGCTAATTTTAGATATTAGGTCTGTTTTATAGTAGGGTTCAGTAGATGAAGTTCCCAAGGAAAGTGATGTGTACAGCAAGAACAATCTTCTTACTTTATTAGATGACTTGGCAGGTTTTATAGATTATGTTTAGCTGCTAATAGTGTTCATTCTCCCTTGAAGTGGTAAGAGAGAGATCTTCTGTAAATCTTTGTCTTCTTGAGCTGGATTAAATACTGTAATTGTAGAAAATGGAAAGAAAAAAATTACTGATTTTGTTCAGAAGTGAAAATATCTTTTGCTTGCTTATATGGCTTTTCAAATGTATCAGTGATCAGAGGGCTAATTGTCCTAGCACAGTAGTTACAGTACTTGAATAGAAAAGTTCATTGACTTGAGGTAAAATTCCTTGAATTTCAATGGATTTTACCTTCATTTTAGTTGGTTTTTTTTTTTGTTTGTTTTGTTTTTTTTTGTTTTGTTTATGGGGGGGTGGGGTTGGGGTTTTTTGTTTTTATTGCTTTGTTTTGGTAGGGTTTTTTCTGTATGGTGGTGGTGGGTGCATGTATGTTTATATTACTTTAGCTGATGACTATTGTCAGGGTAGTAAAACGAGTAAACTGAAATAGATAACCATTTAATGTGTGATTTTTTTGAGGTAGGAAGGCCCCTCTGGAGATCATATAATCTAACTATCTGTTAGAGGTAGTTAGATATTGCTCAGGGCAATATCTCATTGGGTTTTGAGTATCTCCAGAGGTGGAGGTTCCACAACTTCTCTAGGACCACCTACCAGTGTCTGCACCTTTCCAGGAGGAAAGTGCTTTCTTGTGTTTAGGTGAAATTGCTTCTGTTTTAGTTAATGCCCATCTCCTCTTGTCCTGTCCCTGGGCACCACTGACAAGAGCCTGGCTGCCTCTTCTTTGCTTCCCCCATCTGGTGTTGACACACATGGATCAGCTCCCCTGAGCCTTCTCTGCTCCAGGCTGCACAGTCACAGCTCTCTCAGCCTTTCCTTGTAGGATAGATGCTCTGGTCCTTTAATCTTTCTGGCCTTTCCCTGGATTCACTCCAGAATTTCTGTCTTACCTGAAGTTCTGAGTCTAGTGCATCTCTCAGCGGAGCTGAGCACAGGGAAAGGATCTCTGCCTAGTGCTGCTCAGGAGTTTTGTCCTTTTTTATTTGTACCTTTTTGCTCTAAGACTGCACTTGGGTTGGTGGCCACTAGGACCCCCAGGACCTTCTCAAGATATCTGGTTTCCAGCTGGTCAGTACAGGTGCAAGGGGTTTTATTCCTCCCCAGGACTTTGCATTTCCTACTCATACAGTTCCTGTCAGCATATTTCTCCAGCCTGTTGAGGTCTGTCTGGATGGCAGCACAACCCTCTGGTGAATCAGCCACCTCCCCAGCTTTGCACTATCTGCAAAAATGTCATGCTTTGTGTGTAAAGATGAAACTTTTGTCTCTATTGCAGAAATCATGAATACAGACAACCCTGAGGCTGTGACAGCTGACTGCTGCTGAGCTCTTGCTTTTTGGAATAGCTGGATGTCATTTATAAATCTATTTTTTGCCTTTTTTTCAGACATTTTGCCATAAAAATGAATTTTGTCTTATGGTCAAACCCTAAATGTTTTGATGATTATTTGATAATGTCTTATGGATGATGGTCATAAAATTACACTGATTATGTTCGCTATTGTGTTTGTTGTAGATGATGATCCATTACCCACATCAGCACTTCTAAATCAGATTATTTTTCACTTTGACATTTATTATTGTTAGTGGTACTGTATATAGGTTTTATTTCAATATTTCTTTTAAGGGTAATTACAGCTTATATGAATAGCAAGTTGGTTATAGTTCCAATTTCTACAAGGAATTACAATTCTGCAGTAGTTGAAATCCTACCATTGCTAAGAAATTAATAATGTATTACTTTCAAGGAGCTTGATTTTTCTTGGGTGGGAAGGTGGACTGGAACATAGACAAACTTGCAACTTTTGTTAATTTTTGTGCTAACAATAAATGTACTCAGGCTACTGACTGAAAAGGTCAGTAAATACAGGAGGATATGTATTAGCACCTAAATGAGGCCTTCCAGTGCCTGAAGGGAAGAAGAGATTCTTTGCCAGGAGGGTGATGAGGATGCTAGAACATATCTCCTGGAGAAGCTGTGTTTGCCCCATCCCTGGAAGTGTTAGAGGCCAGGTTGGAGTAGGCTCTGAGCAACCTGGTCTAGTGGAAGGTGTCCCTTTCCATGGCAGGGAAGTGTAACTGGGCAATATTTAAAGTCCCTTCCACACCAGGCCTTTCTGTAATCCTGTAATTGAAGTTTTAAATGTTATTTCTACCTCATTGTGAGGTAGCAAATAAAATGGCAATTGCAAACAATTTTATTTATTTTTTTGTTTAGTCTTCTCTTTAAAAATATTGCTGGGATTCCAAAACTCACTCCTGTGCCTTCACATGACATGTTTGTGTCAGTGCTCTTTCTGGAAATACAGAAAGATCATTTGAGAGGGTTAATCAGAAATGCAGTTTCTTACTCAAACATTTCAGGCAGGACTTAAGCAGATACTTAAGTTGCCTTCTTTTCTCTTATGGATATGATGCTGAAGGTGCTTCAGCTATAAAAACCTACTGAGCAAGGAGGAGTCTGTTCAGACATCTATGGTGAGACCGTGTGTGGAAGGGATTTACTGGCTCACATGGCAGCTGACAAAGGAGAGCAAATGGATAAAAGCCTTGGTGGTACAGGAGGTTTTTTTCAAGGCAGTGAGTGGGGTTTGCAAGGCCCTGAGGTGTT
The DNA here is from genome assembly GCA_013396875.1 of Vireo altiloquus. Classification (NCBI taxonomy): domain Eukaryota; kingdom Metazoa; phylum Chordata; class Aves; order Passeriformes; family Vireonidae; genus Vireo; species Vireo altiloquus. Next base: position 729,962 of record VZRF01002356.1, read on the forward strand.
GCAGAGGGATGTGTTATTTTAGGTGCAGCCCCAGAGGCTCTTTACTAGCTTTGTGGGCTGTGATTTGGTGTTTGAGTGCCTCAGCACCCAACAGGTTGAGATGTCTTGGCAAGAGGTGCTTGGTAATTGGTGTGGGCAGAGATTTTTATTGGCAGGGAATCTGGATAGGGTGTCCAACACACTGCCCCTGCTGCCAGCTGGGATGGAGGGAGGAGCTGAGGGAACCCAGCTTTCTCCTCTTAGGTGCAGGACAGTTTTTGGCTTCTCTCAGAGATCCAGTAATTTTAGCATGTGAACACTTTAAAGCCCTTGCAGGACAAAGCCCAGGAAGTTATTTAAAGGCCTGATCTCTTTATCCTGGGAGGAGTTCAAAACATTCTCACCAGGGGTCTCCTCAGGATGCATGTGATTGCTCACAGGAATTGGAAGCTGTGTCTGAAACACCTTTTTAGCTGTCCCTAACTAAGCATGTGCTTTCATTTTGTTTCTTGAAGCAAAGACCAACAACTGTCAGAAGGAGTTTAACCCAGCATATGTAATTTTGCCTTAAAGTGGACTGAAGCACTCATGCTGTAAAGGGCAGATGAGATATAGATGAGAAAGCTTTTTCTTCAGTGTTCCTTGCAGTCCCTCTGCATATTGCTCATTTCAAACACAGCTGACACGAGCACATGCAAATCCACCACTTTTGTTCACCTGCCTGGCATGGCAAGAGGAGCCTCAGGTGTGGAAGAGTCAGCAAGTTAAATGTGGGTCGAAAACTCATCCCTCTGGAAATCAGCCAAGATAAGGGAGGTTACTCTGCACTTTAAATTTCGAACTGAGTTTAGAAACGCAGCTGCTCTTGGCAGTCAGAGCAAACACCTGGTTTAGAGTGGCCAGATGTTGGTTTTGGGGATCCTGGCCTGGGATGGACTAACAGGGCAGTGGGGTGACAGGTTTTCACATACAGAAGATATGGTTGCTATGGGAGGTGAAAATAGTATTGTATCCACTTTGCAAAAACACAAATGCAAAAAAATAACCGCAGGGAAGAGAACAAAAGGGATATACTGCTTGTTAATTAAGACTGATGATATTAACAGAAAATTAATGAGGCTGCGATAGAAGAAGAGTTCATCTGAAATGTTAATATGAAGCAAGACTTGATCGAAGTTGCTAAATATAAACTCTGTATTTGATTAATCACTTTTTATTGTGGTATATTTTTGGATTGTATTTAGCAACTACCTCTGAAAAAGTAATTGTGATGGGAATCAGAGAGTAGCAATTGGAAGGCAGGTGATACAACAGAGATTATGCAGGAATGGCTGCTCATCTTTTTGCTTTGCCATAAAGAAACAGGAATTTAAATTTCAACTGTTGCAGTCAGTCCAGGCAATGCTGGTGGTGAGAATGTAACTATAGAGGGAGCCTGTACTCCATCTAGGGAAACATGCCCTGGTGTGCACTGAACTGAGAAGAAATATAGGTACTTCTACTGGCATGACAACCTGAACCCCCTGGGTGATATCCAAACTTGTGTAATTGCAAGACCTAGATGACATTAATCACTCAACCACAAATTGAGTTTCAAGCAAAAGAAGTATTTGTCTGTCTTTCAGCAAATGCACAGTTCTTGAATACATAATAATTTCAAATGTTTGCTGGGGTGGGAAGAAAAGGTGAGCTCAGTGTAGAAAGAATATACTGGAAACAAAAACCTTCCTGACCAGTTCAGTGGTTTTATTTTTAATGAATAACCCATTTTTTATGGTTCTAAATTTCATTTTTCTTTTGACAGCACAGCTCTATTAATGCTGCTCCTGTTTATATGCGTAAAAATCCCACAATAAATCTTCCTATAGTGAAAAGAGCCTGATTTTTAATATTTTGCTGGTATTCAAACATTAAAGTCCATAGCAATAATATTCAATAAGCCATATGCAGTATGAAAGGAGTATTTTATCCATTTGCTGTTTGGATCACATATAAAGTTGTTTCTTTTAAAAAATGAGCAGCAGCCTTCTTGTACAACTGCCTGCCTCAGTCTGTGGTGATATAACTGAAGGTAATTAGGAGGTGTGTATGAGGAACAGCATGTAAAATCTTTAAATAGATGCTCATCTTGGAGGATTCAGCACTCTGATAGATATATTCAGGAGAGGTGCTTTGATTTGTAAGATTTTTTTGATAGCATTGTGGTGGAGGGGTAAGGAACATGCTAAACAGTTCTGAGAGGGGGGCAAACTTGCTAATCTCCTCTGCAAGACAGCAAGCTCTTCCAGATGAGGTGACATTTTTTATCCTACAGATTGTGTCAATATTCATTATATTTTTTTTCAGCTCTGCAGTTAAATACAGGAAGCTGAAGGTGAAACTTCCATTAGTGTCAGAATAATTGAAAACAATTTGAAGAGAGAAACTTTTAGGTTTTAAGCAAACTCTTAAGAATAGCATTTCCTGAATCAAGGTACTAATTATTTTCATAAGTTCTCTGATTTGTTTTTTAGATACAAATTATGATATTCCTGTTTCTTTTAAAGATGCCAAGATTCATAGGTAATGAATTAGTAAATCATGGAGCTAAATTTCATTGATGCCTGTACAGTGACAGCTCTGAGATTGTGCAGGGTTCTGTCAACTTCACTCTGAAATTGTTCAGACTGAAGTATTGCGAGTAAGCATGAGATTGTATCTTTCCAATTGGCAGCACTGATTAAATTTCTTAACTTTCACTCTTCCTTTAAGTGGTACATTTCATTGTGTATCTCAAGGAGATCTTAAGACTTTAGTTTTGGATGGGCATTGGCATAATTTGATTATAGGAACTTATAAGTGACCTCATTTTATTATTTTTCCGCCAACTATCTGTCATGATAGTCTTTCCTTTATTTTTTCAACTTCCTGAAATGGTTGTTATGGAAATTACACCAGCCTGCTTATAAGCAGAACACATTTCAAAGCATATTTTTACATCATACAAGCTGCAAGCATTGCAATCCTGCACTCTTCTCTCTTTATTGAAAAATTATTTTCCGATTGGAATTACAGCATTTTGCACAAATCTCAGGGAAAGGACAGTTTAGTGAATGTGGCTTTGCAAAGTGGATTCTTGTGAAGTTTCATGCAATATTATAGGATTCTGCAAAACTTGAGTAAAAATTTTTCTCCAGGGTTGATAGAAAGTTTATGCCCCAGGCATTTGGATGTAAGTCTAGGATAGAGCTGTTGGCAAATACAGCTAAAAAGGAAGCCCTTTAGTTAGATAGAAAGTATGGAAACAAATGCAATGTTGTAGTCCCTTGATAAAACATTGTTAGCCTCTTGCCTAGCCCCTAATTAAAATCTTATCTGGTAGGTGTAGAGTTTGCAGAAGGGTTTAGAAAAAGCTGCATTGCCATCTGTGGGAGAGGTGTTTTAAGTAGACATTTGGAAGACAGTAGAGGACGTGCTCTGAAACACCTTAATTTAAGTGTATTGTTTCTGCTGAAAAGAGGAGTGGGATTGAAATCAGTGTGCCTGTTCAACACAAAAATTAAATTACAGGTGGTGTTACGTGCTGATTCAGGTCCACATGTTAAAATAATTTGTGGGAGGAACTGACTCTTTCAATGTTCTTTTCAAAGGACATCCCAACTTCTTGACACTGTTATAGCTCAAATGGTAATTAAAGGGAGTCTTGAAGCAGGAAAGAGAGAAAACGTGCAGTGCATTTTTGTTCTCTTGCTGGTACACATGTAAATCTCATTTACACCTCTCCAAGTTACCAGGTAAAATCTTCCTTTAGTAAGGCAGAGGGTGTGTGGTCTTGCAACTTCTTGTCAGACCAAATGATTTATCTAATAAAAATCACTGTGTGTCTAAAGAAAAATCAAACAGAATTACATATCAGTTATGAAGGGCTGCATCATCTTGCTATGCAAGTTCTTAACAGGATTTTTACTGAAGAGGAACAAGTTTCAACTGCCTATTTTTTTCCATGAAGAACCTAATATTCATAAAGGATTAAATGCTCATCAGTTAGAGGGATCACTTAGGCTAGTTGATGTCTTTTTACTGTCATTCACTTTGTGGACTGCCATTCTAAGCATGAAAGGAGAAGAAAGAAACCTTCTGTTGAAGGTTATTTTTTACAGATCAATCTACAGTGGGGGTAAGGAGAATGACAAATTAAGATATAAAATGTCCCTGGAAGGTGAAATTACTAAAATATCCATGCATTAGTCAACCCTTCTGTGAGATTTCTTAACAGTCTAAGGAGTAGAAAGGTCTTTCTAGAGAGAGAGAGAGAACAGTGAAATTGATGTTTTATGTGTGCCACTTTACTGGCTCTTTGTTTAGCTGGAATAAATCTGTATGAAATGGCATCATTTAAAGGACTACATAATCTGTGGGAGTTGATGATGAATTTTTAATTTGAGAAAGACTGGCTTTTTACAAAATAAGCCTCATGATCTAAGATGTAATGACTACAAATTGCTGTTTTAAATGCCAAGGCTGTGGCTTCATTATTTTTTGCACATTAAATAATGATTTTAATAAAAGTCTAGAGTTCATGTTCTCTTCTGAAAGCTATTACCTCTCAGCTACTGGCATATACCTCTTTGTCTAGAGGGCAAAGTGAGCAACATCTCATATTTTTCTTAGGCTCTATATGAAAGCATTAATTTCCTTCTGATGCTTTGATGGAACTCCAGTGCTATGGGGCAAGTTAATTCAAAATGATCACATTTTCACTCATAATCAATATAGCTGTATGACAGTGGGCATCTATTTTTCATTTCAGTAAGGCTGAATAATATGGGGATTTTGTACAAAAGCCTGTTTTTGAAAAGCAGGGATGGAAATAGCACTTTTAGCAGGAGGCTGAGTCACTTGTTTATATCTGCAATTGCCTCCCAGCAAAGAAAGATCTCGACATGTTTCACCACAAACATTTTCCCTTATCACTTACCTGTTGCATTTGAATAAATCAGATACTTGTCGTTTTACTCAAGTAAAGCAAACGACTAGCTATTGATCTCCTAAGGTTTTGGTGGAATTTTATTTTCCATTTGAGCATCTCTGTGATCTTGTGCTCCTTACATCAGGGTACTGGAAGCAAAAAGACCTGCATAAGCCTTGTTCATTACTGAGAGGAGAGTGACAGAAGGAAAGAAAAGTGTTGTTTTCAAGACAGAAGTTTAAGCATCTGGTTTTGTGATTCCAAAACCTTTAGGTGCCCAGACATGGAAGTCTGAATATTTGCGTATCATTACAAAAAGTTTGTGTAGGACTGTCTCCTGTGAGAGGGATTCCACACTGAAGCAGGGGAGGCAGAGAAAATTGAGAGTGAAATTAAGCCTAGGAAGGAGGGCTCTGTGAAAAGGGGAGGTTTTATAAGATTTGGTTTTATGTTTTGTCACCCTATTCTGGTAATANGTGCCCAGACATGGAAGTCCGAATATTTGTGTATCATTACAAAAAGTTTGTGGAGGACTGTCTCCTGTGAGAGGGATTCCACACTGAAGCAGGGGAGGCAGAGAAAATTGAGAGTGAAATTAAGCCTAGGAAGGAGGGCTGGGGGGAAAGGGGAGGTTTTATAAGATTTGGTTTTATGTTTTGTCACCCTATTCTGGTAATAAATTTGAATAATTTTTCCCCAAGCTGAGTTTGTTTTGCCTGTGATGGTAACTAAAGGAGCCTTTTGTTACATTTTTTTTCTCCCCTTTCCAGCTGAGGAGGGGGAGTGACAGAGTGACTTTGGTGGGCACCTGCAAGAGTGCACACCACCAGAATTTAGTATTATGTTTGAAAAGTACAAACTTAAAATCTATCATAAATCTCTGTACCTCAGCCCCAATTACTAATATTAATAATGTTTAGTAGATTGGTCTCGTTATCAAGTGGTCAAGATACAGAATATGTTAATATAGTATATTTAATGTTTCAAGAGAACAAAGAGGAACTTTTTAAAGTCTTTCTTAGGATCTCTTGAGGTCACTTTCCTAGTATAATAATAAACTGACAAAATGTTCTAGTTGGAAGATAATTTTTTGTTTGATTATTTCAGTAAAGAGTTATAAATGGAAAATATTGACCTCAGGAGTCAAATAACAGCAGGTGTCAGAAATCATGTAATTATAAACCGCTGATGAGAACATTGTGAAATGCATTATGGAAGATCAGCTTTGCTATAAAAGTTGTATTTCTGGCAAGAAAATAACAGTGCAAAAATTCTCAGAATCCTTGTTTCTTCTCAGTGTTGGTGTATAATTCTAATTTAGAGTTTTATGCAAATGTTGGGGCAGGGAGCTATGGAAAAAACCCTGTTCATAGGGAGAAAATCTTTGGCATTTTGGGAAAAACTAGGCAACTTAGCTCATGTGATAAAGCAGGTATCAAAAGCCCCTTTTTGATTCACAGTATGTAATTGTGAGTTTAACTTGCCTTGTAACTGGGTCTATACCTGTTGCACAACTGCAGCTGTCTGTGAGGCTGCTTCTGCTTCCACCACCTGGAGTTGTGAGCAGGATTTATGGATTGCCCCGAGTACACTGCAGCTGACTGATCTCAAAACAAAGCATGGGTTGTTTTTGCCTTGTAAAAGTGCTGTAAGATTTCATAGTTGCATAAATTCACATGGCAGGGAGGGGAGAAGATGAACTGAGACAGATCTGACAGGTGCAGAGATGGACATTGCTTTACTGAGGGACTGGTAGATGCTTTCACGTGAACAAGTGGTGTTTGTAGATTCTTCCCCTTCTTCAGAATGCTTCCAACCTGCCTACACAGCATGACCCTCCTGTTATCTGCACTGCATGTCAGCCGATTGTCTCTCCTCTTGGCCTCTCCTTCTGCCAGAATAATGAACTGTCTCCTTTTGAGGAGAAAGAGGTCTTGAAAATTTGTTCTTGTCAGATTATTGATGGTTTTCTAGCCTATGTTATAACAGGCTCTTTATTTGTTTGCCTTATTTAAGTAATAAAGAAATAATGTGACAAGATTTCAGCCTCATCAGGCACTCTCAGATTTAAATATAAATAGATTTAAGAAAAAATCTAGACAACAGGTGGAAGTATTTCTTTTTTTATTCTGCAGTTTTTGGAGGTCTCACACTCTTAGCAAAGGCAGGTGACTGCTGATTTGTCGTTCTGAAGGCATAATTTTTCATCAGGTGCCATCTCCAACTATGGCTAAACCTTTCAACCTGTGTCAGACACAATTATCTTACTACCTACAATTTGAAAAATATGTGACCATTCAGTTCTCAAAGGTTGATTTCCATGTTCTCATTTACATTAATATTGTTAGTAGTTTCTTACATTAAAGAGTCAAAAAGACGCTACCAGCCAGAAGGGAAGGAACTGAAACATTACACGCTGGATTCTCTGGTAATTTGCCTTTTTTTTTGTTTCTGCAAGTAACAGACAAACTCTCTAGTCTGGTGTTCTCTAGGATCTAGCTTGTAACAAAGTTCTTTCCTGCTTGTTTTTCTTTTGTCCCCTAGAATCCATAAATTTGGTGCATTGAGGGAACTGCTCTAACCAAGAAAAGACTCTGAATATCATGGGAGCAAATCTAGGTCAGTGAGAGGCTGATTCCAAAGCATGTTTTGAGCAATCATATAGAGAATCATCAGAGTTCAGGCACTTGGGTGTGCTAAAGCAGCGTTATCCACGGGGAATCTGTGGGAAAAAGTCGTTGTTCTCTGAGCTGGGGACTACCTTTGGGTTTTGAAAGTCTGCACCATTGTTGAAAGGCAGATTTTTCTTGTTGGATGGCTTTACCTATGTTCCACAGAACGCTTTTCCTTCTAAAGCCAGCATGAGAGGGAAGCCAGCGTTATCTGTCCAGGGCTAAGAGGGGAAAAAGGCCTTTGGTCAGTTAT
>VZRF01002356.1:738109-790552 GCA_013396875.1 Vireo altiloquus
AGTATTATGTTTGAAAAGTACAAACTTAAAATCTATCATAAATCTCTGTGCCTCAGCCCCAATTACTAATATTAATAATGTTTAATAGGTTGGTCTCATTATCAAGTGGTCAAGATTCAGAATATGTTAATATAGTATATTTAATATTTCAAGAGAACAAAGAGGAACTTTTTAAAGTCTTTCTTAGGATCTCTTGAGGTCACTTTTCTAGTATAATAATAAACTGTCAAAATGTTCTAGTTAGAAGATAATTTTTTGTTTGATTATTTCAGTAAAGAGTTATAAATGGAAAATATTGACCTCAGGAGTCAAATAACAGCAGGTGTCAGAAATCATGTAATTATAAACCACTGATGAGAACATTGTGAAATGCATTATGGAAGATCAGCTTTGCTATAAAAGTTGTATTTCTGGCAAGAAAATAACAGTGCAAAAATTCTCAGAATCCTTGTTTCTTCTCAGTGTTGGTGTATAATTATAATTTAGAGTTTTATGAAAATGTGGGGGCAGGGAGCTAGGGAAAAAGCCCTGTTCATAGGGAGAAAAACATTGGCATTTTGGGAAAAACTAGGTAACTCTAGCTCATGTGATAAAGCAGGTATCAGAAGCGCCTTTTTGATTCACAATATGTAATTGTGNCTTCAGAATGCTTCCAACCTGCCTACACAGCATGACCCTCCTGTTATCTGCACTGCATGTCAGCCGATTGTCTCTCCTCTTGGCCTCTCCTTCTGCCAGAATAATGAACTGTCTCCTTTTGAGGAGAAAGAGGTCTTGAAAATTTGTTCTTGTCAGATTATTGATGGTTTTCTAGCCTATGTTATAACAGGCTCTTTATTTGTTTGCCTTATTTAAGTAATAAAGAAATAATGTGACAAGATTTCAGCCTCATCAGGCACTCTCAGATTTAAATATAAATAGATTTAAGAAAAAATCTAGACAACAGGTGGAAGTATTTCTTTTTTTATTCTGCAGTTTTTGGAGGTCTCACACTCTTAGCAAAGGCAGGTGACTGCTGATTATTCGTTCTGAAGACATAATTTTTCATCAGGTGCCATCTCCAACTATGGCTAAACCTTTCAACCTGTGTCAGACACAATTATCTTACTACCTACAATTTGAAAAATATGTGACCATTCAGTTCTCAAAGGTTGATTTCCATGTTCTCACTTACATTAATATTGTTAATAGTTTCTTACATTAAAGAGTCAAAAAGACTCTTTACCAGCCAGAAGGGAAGGAACTGAAACATTACACACTGGATTCTCTGGTAATTTGCCTTTCTTTTTTTGTTTCTGCAAGTAACAGACAAACTCTCTAGTCTGGTGTTCTCTAGGATCTAGCTTGTAACAAAGTTCTTTCCTGGTTGTTTTTCTTTTGTTTTTTTCCCCTAGAATCCATAAATTTGGTGCATTGAGGGAACTGCTCTAATCAAGAAAAGACTCTGAATATCATGGGAGCAAATCTAGGTCAGTGAGAGGCTGATACCAAAGCATGTTTTGAGCAATCATATAGAGAATCATCAGAGTTCAGGCACTTGGGTGTGCTAAAGCAGCGTTATCCACGGGGAATCTGTGGGAAAAAGTCCTTGTTCCCTGAGCTGGGGACTACCTTTGGGTTTTGAAAGTCTGCTCCATTGTTGAAAGACAGATTTTTCTTGTTGGATGGCTTTAGCTATGTTCCACAGAACGCTTTTCCTTCTAAAGCCAGCATGAGAGGGAAACCAGCGTTATTTGTCCAGGGCTAAGAGGGGAAAAAGGCCTTTGGTCAGTTATAATCCTGCTCTTCCATGCTTTCCATCACAAGGGAAAAGATACATTAAATATTTCCAGTATTCGGTTCGTGTTCCTACTGTGACAAAGCTGCAGTTGTGCTTCTGGTTCAGCTGGACTGTGCTGCAAATCTTTCTACACAGGTGGAAAAATAAAATCACAACTAAGTCTGCCGGCCCAAGTTTGTGGAATAATTGCATTTCTTGTTCATGTGTTTGCAGACTGGCCGTGATTTGAAGCAGCTTTTTGGGCTTTATGTAAGCTTTTAACTTTGAGAGAGATTACAGAGCTCCTCCTTTCTTTTGTGTTTAGCTCTCCTCATTTTCCTAGCTGCTCCTTATTTCCACTGTCACAGTTAGACACCCCTATTGCCCTCCAGTCCAGTTCCTTTGGACTGAAACAACCTCATACCTGGGACTCATATCCCATCTTTATCCTTGACTTTGTGGATGTTTCCTTACAGCAGTAAATCACACTTTAGAAGTTTTATCCACCACTACCCACAAATCACTCCGTGTTCTGCAGTGTATTATTACTGAATCTATAAGTAAGGGAATAAATCATTGGTTTCTGACTTGCAAAGAATATGCCACCACATATGAAAATACATCAATTTTTAATTCATTTCCGAAGGTGACCCAGAAGCAAATGATCACCATGCAAGTATAATAGAAATACACATATAATACAGTTCCCTGATGAAATATTATATTTTAAGAGCATCTGTAGGATTTATGATTTCGTATTTACAATTTGCATATGCTCCATATTTGTTTGGGATTTAATATGCTGTAATTTCATGGCTATGTAAATAAATTCAGTGGGAACTGCTGCCATCTCCTGGTCCGTAGCTAAACTAAACACCAGGCTCGAAAATTCAAGCTGGTATTGCAGAGAGACTTTCAACGTCTTCATTGTTGAAGCTGAGCTTAAAATTCCCAAATGCTTTCAACATAGAACCCTACATATTTGACAGGGTGGCATTTTTGATGAGATTCACTAGAGTTTAGCATGAAAAAAGTCACTATTTAGATACTCTTTTTTATTTTTAATAGGACAAACTTCAGTAGAAATATTTGGGCAGGTACCTTTGCTGTAAATATTAGCGCTTCTAGATTCTGAAATTGAATTTTTTATTTGTAAAAAAACATATAGTTTTTCATTGAAAATATGAAGGCCATCTGATTCCTTATAGGACCTTTCCCACGTAAACTTTACCATCTCTAGTAATTCTTTTTCCCTTCTTCACCAACCAATGATTTTATTCCCTTTTTTTCTTTCTATAAACAATTGTGCTTAAAAAAAACCCAGCATGGTGACATCTGTATAGTTGGAATATGAGCTTGTTGAGCTTCCTTGTTTATCTGTTCATGTTCCTTTTTCTTAATAAACTGACTTTTGGCTTCATAGTGAATTCTACCATTCTGAATGGATGTCACAAAAAGCTATTTCTTAGCTGTGTACTTTCAAGTGTGCCTAAAACATGTCAAAACTCAGAAAATTTGTATAAAACAGGTAATTTTATAGTTTTTTCCTCAAAGTCTGTAGAGGTAAAACATCATGCAAAATGAAGGCATCCCTTCCTTCTCCTTGTCTTTGTAGTAGATTTATCCAATTTTGAATACAGAATGTGAAAACACCTCATAAAATAATTAAGTAACAGTTCTTATGCTAATTTTTTTTTTTTTAAATAGCCTCTTTCAAGCTATGCTCTAAGCTGGTGGATGTGTGCAGGGTCTTAGTAATATCACTGCTATCAACCTTCAATTTCTTGTTCCTGTGAACTTTAACGAGTTCATTTTTAACACTTATTGTTGCAGTGGTATTTAGTGTCTTCCTTTGCATCATAGTTAGGCTGACTAATTTTCAATGTTAGGTTTTTTATTGGCTCATGCATGAAATGAGAGGAAAAAACTTTGAAGTTGTCTTTGTAGTATTGTTTTCAAATTCAGTTCTGTCTGGTCACTTTGAAATACCTGAAAGAGTCTGTGCACAGAGAGAAGTAACCCGAAGGAATTGCAAATCCCTTGGAATGTTTAGTTGCTTTTCTAGATGCTAATGCATCATTGCAGATGCTAAGGCACACAATGTTACCAGTCTTTGATTCTATCTCGTACAGAAGCTGAACTGGGCAGACAGCCACTAACTTCATTATTTAATCTTTTTACATTTAGGTATATGACTGGAAAAATAGCTGGCAATATAAATAATAGGCAGAAAAGAAAAAGTAAACTTATCTGAAGAAGGGAGTAGAAAAAGGAAAGATGGTAAAAATCTATTCCACGTGAAATTGATTAAATACAGAACTGAGCTTAATCTCATTGAGGGTTTCTGTGCTTTGGCTTCAATATAATTATATTGTGCCACAGAGAGAAGACCACATCATTGTTTTAAAACTCATCTGAATTTGAGTAGTAGAAGCAAAAGAAAAAGGTTAAAAAGTGTAGTCTAGAGAATGAATTAGGACAGAGTGGCTTTGTGGTGTTTTGACCTTAAACTCACTAAACAACTACAAATTATTTCTGTGGTGACAGGAGAGGAATTGAGGAATAACTAAAAGAAGACTGGGAGTTTTCCACAAACACAGATCTGTCTTTATCCAGACAAGTTAAGACAAATCAGTATGTTACTCAATAGATGCATAATTTATGAAATTATTGATGTAAACAGCTTAAGGAAAAAACATAAAGAATTAGTATTGTCTCAGAGCTTAGATGTTCAGCACCAGTGCCAACCCATCTCAGCTTAGTCATTTGGGTTTTCTGTCTCTGCTTGCTGCATTAAACTTGATTTTAGAGGTCTTTTCTAACCTCAGTGATTCTGTGGCTCTACAACCTCTTCCTTGGAGAGGTGTTTTGATCACTTAAAGACATGAAAGATTTCATTGCGCTTTTGTGAGGCTCAAGACGATGGCAAAAAGGTCAACTGTGGAAAAAAAAATTGAAATTAATTTAGTCTAAGTTTTGTAGCGGTATTTAGTTTTGAATCACAGTTTACTCTTTCATCATCTCTTTCTGTAGTGCTGCTGTATTGCCAAACACAGCTTTTGTTTTATTTCTTTTTTTCTGCAGAGGTGGATTGTATTTCCTTGCTTGTGGTGAGGTATTCTTGCATATAATGTGCTTTGTGAAGGTCTCTACATCCTTGCTGTTCCCAGCCTTTTAGGAAAGTCTGTCTGGCAGGATGTCCTGCTGCAGTTGGTGTGCAGAGTCTGGGTGCTGCTCTGAGGGGATGCACCGAGGCAGGACACCTGCAGTGGAGCATCCTGGCCAGGCCAGCACACATGACACAAAAATCATTTGACTGCAACAAAATTAGGCTCGGAAGCAGTTTGTGTCAGTGTGAGGCTGTGCCCTAGAGCAAGTGTCCTCAGGTTGGGGTGCTGGTGTGGTGCTGCTGTGCCACACTGCCTCTGTCCTGCTCCACACTGGATCAGCCACATCTGCACTGCAGTTTTCAGATCTCATTGCAGTGACCCAAAGATGTTTTAACACCATAAAGCAAGGAGGGGAATTGCTGACTCCAAGTGGTTGATTATGTATATTGATTATACGTAGCGGAGTACAGCACTTGTAGTGATGTGGCAAAGTTAAGTGTCTTTACCTGTGTATGTAACTTTTAAATTTAACGTTGTAGTAACAAAACTTTTAATTTTTTCCTTTAGATAAAGATTTTAATTACACACATCTAACCATGAGTTCTTGACTCTATGGGGTATCTGAAAGAATCTTTTCTGATGCACAACTCACTTTTCTCCGAAGAACTGCCATTGCACTGAAATGTGCAGCAGGTGAAGGAAATATTATTTAATCAAATATACTTAAGCTTCTGGTGCCCAAACCCCCCAAACAATCTGTACTTGAGGAGCTAATTGTATTTACATTCTACAAACTGATCAGATTTTTTAGAAATAAAATTATCAAAAAGCTTAGAGGTAAGTGGGTAAATTGTTTCAATCCACTGGAGAGAAATACTGTAAACTTCAAGGAATTTCAAATATTTGTGACAAATATGACTTTAGCCTATGGTTTTTAAAGCTCTTTTCAGTAACACTTGAAGACATCTTGTATGATTGGAGTCTTGCATTTGCACGCCCTGTGGTGGTATGCATAATTGACTAATGATGTCTGTAATTTGCCTGTGTGATTAATTCATTTGAAGCTATAAATATTCTGTATTAAATTATGCAGAAAGTCAGCAAGTTTTTAACTGATTTATTGAAATGAAAAATTTCCGTACTTTTTTTGTTCACTAGACAAAACAAGAAATAGAAGAAATCAAGTGATAGTTTAATGGCAAAAAATTGTAGCAATGGGAAATAATATAAGTACACAGTTTTCCTGCAATATGAATAGAAGGAGGAAGTTTGCTTTAGCTGATGATTTTTAAAAAAACTTGTTCCATTAATAGTTTTACAAAATCTTTCTATTAGCTTATGTTTAAGTCTTTGGGGAACCCAGGAGAGAATAGGTCTTGTGGAAATTCTGTTGGATGTTTTCATGAGTTCTGTATGAAAGTTTGTTTTTTGTGGTAGATGAAATGAAATGTTTTCTCTTTCTCAGAATGAAAAAGGATAGAAACCCTGAAAAGTATTACTGAAATTCTCAGAATTTTTGAAACAAAGTTTTCTCTTGTTTATGTAATGGACTAATGCATTTTATTCTTGTCTGGTTTTTGAGCTTACTGAAGCAACTTAATGGCATGTAGAGGCAAAAGTTTAATAGGATGACTTTATTTTACATACCTTCAGTGATTATAGGTCACACTGCCTGATCTAGAAGAACCTATAAATATTGTGGACAACTTAGAGGGGAGGAAGGAAAAAGAAAATAATGATTTATATATCTCTCTTTGTTCTTTAAACAAATCAACAGTTGAGAAGACAAATCTTGTTGTGACAGCTTTGAAGAGATGCAGAGATTAATGAACTAATCTCAGGAAGGAAAATGTGGCCTGATTAAATCTTAAATATTTTCCTGTCGTTGCTCACTGTGTGTTCAATCACACAGTGTATCATCCTTGAAGTGCATTAAGACAGAGCCATTGATACCTGTGCTGACTTTTTTCTAGGAAATTTTAGACTGTTTTGCTACTAAAGCAAATTGGGTGCAAATTATTAGTAGTTTGTGTTGCTAGCATTGTTTCTGTGCATAGGTATATGCAGAGCATGGTCAGGACTCAAAATTATTCTCCTGTGGTTCAGTTCCTCTTAAAAGACTCTTTGAAATATCCATGGTATTTGAGTTATTAGTTGAATTCTGGGGTTATTAGTCCCATTTTGGGGTGTTGAACACTCATATCTGCTTCTAAAGTTTACTCCAAAGGGAAAATGAAATTAGACGTAATGAAGAAATGATTATAAGATTTTGCCCTCAATGCTATAGCTTTATCTTTTTTTAGCTAGAACTGTATTCTCTTGTATTTGGTATCTACTGCTTTGACTCTCCCAAGGGACACAAAGAAGTGAAAGCAGTGCTGAAGTTGACATTACTGATATTTAGAGTGGCAGTTCCTAGGTACCATGTGTGTCTGTGATGAGAAATCATCACCTTGCCCATGGTCTAGAAAATGTTGCAGTGACCAAACCCTAAAAATCCTGGGGCTGACTCCCAACAGGATGAACACTCTGTGAATTCTGAGGACTTCAGACAAACATCTGGAGGACTGAGAAACAGTCTTTGGATGAGGCTAGCAACAAAATCAGGAGTGAGCAGATGAGGTTTCTCCAGTATCTGAAATGAAAAGAAGTCAAGAGCAACCATACAGGTGTGGGTTCTCTTCCATTTAGTTGTAGCTTTCACATTTCAAACAAAACAAAGTGTTCTTGAAGACATCTTTGGACTAACTGAACTATTCTGGGGAGAGGCAGTAAGAAGGAAAGTTAATGTGTTGCTGGAGTTACTAGAGAGCTATGTGGGAATTACATGTATTATGGCTGGATATTAAAGGATAATTCGGCTGTGGGAGTTTTCTGTCCATGTACTTAAGAGGCTATATTTGAACACGCAATTTATGGAAGGATTAGCTAATCCTTGAAAATACAAACTGGAAAAATTGCAGTCTGAACTATATCAAAGCTCATGATGTTTGCCATAAAGCTTTCAGGTTAAGTCCATGTCCTATGGAACATGTTAAATAAATGGCACTATTAGGAGCTGCAAAAGTATGACATTAGAAATATTACAGTGCTAATTGGCACTACTTTTACAGACCTTAGTATTGCTACTTTAAGTTCTCATTGTTCGCTTGCATTACAAATCTCTTGATGAATAGCTTTTTGTACAGGATTGTCAGATTCAGCTTTGACAATTCATTAAATTTAATGGGTTGGTGATTCAGATAGGTTAACTCCTCAATGAAAGGGTCGTCCTGTGAGTGTCTGCAACAGAAAACAAAGTAATCCTCTTGCATCTTTGGCAAAGCGAGTCTGAAGATTATTCACATCTATGGTTGCTTAATCAGGAAAAATATGCAAACTGTAGGATTTCATAGGTGTTGTCTATTAAATAGAGGAATAACCTATTTAAAATAGAAGTAGCCACAGTTACACAGTAAATGAAAAAGTAAACTGACAGTCAATTCAAGTATGTAGTCTTATAAAAAGTGGAAATCCTAACTGAAATCTTGTTTTAATAGACCAGATACTTCATTAGCTAGCATAAAATTCATGCTGTGTTCCTGACTATATAACCCAATAAAAGATCATGAAACGAAATCAGTAATCTGTCATTCATTGAATGACAATTCTATATAGTGTGATCCCATCATAAAACAAAGCAAGGAAAATGCTCTGAATGTCAAATCAACCTGGAAATCAAATGTAAAATCTAATTATACTTTTTTTTATAGTGACAGCATAACAGCTTTAACTACAGTAATATCACTTTCCTTCCTGAAGTGTGACTTTTAACAGATATAGAACATAAAAGTGGACAGGATACAGCAGTGTATTGGGAAAGGACTGGGAAGATGTTGATTCTGTGGGTACTAATCCTGTTGAGGTGATAACAGGCTGCTGGATCATCCCCCATAGAGTGCTCCCTCGTGCTTGTGGGGGAAAGTATCTCTTCTTGCCACGCTCATCCTCCTCCTGACTGCAGAAATGAGTTCAGCCCTTGTGATATTATCAGAACAGCAGGTTTGGTTTGTTGTTCTCATAAAATCTGCTGGGATGGAGCACAGGGCTGCCACATCTATCCTCAGACAACCCTGATTACAAGCACATCTTATTTTTTCTACTCTCCTTTTAAGCACCTTTGTATTTTCCTGTCTTTTTCCTTCATCCAGTCGACCTATCCATAATTACTTTTCACCCACTGGTGCCAGTTTTAGTAAATCCATACCCAGATTTGGTGTTTCTGACACAGTTACCCAGGTAATCTTGGCCTTATGCTATCACTTAAAAGGTGACCTGGATACTATCGGCTGTGGAGGGCAACTTTTCAATGCTCTCAGTGCTCCCACTTTGATTGTCTGTGCAGTTCTTCTTACATAAGAACCCAGTAACTATCTACAAAGATCAGAAACCATCTTATTGCTGTCTGAGAGGATAAGGACCAAATATCTGAAGGGCAAGTTCTACTTAGGTCAAGAAGATGGAAAAGCCCAAAATATCAGTATTCCCCATCGCAGATTCTGTTCTTGAAAGGTGACAAGCCCAGCAGCCGTGGAATCTGACAGGGGCCTTCAGGCAGCTCCCTATTTTTATTTCATCTGCAGTGCCAGGAGCAGCAGTGGTAGGTTTGTGCTAGACTTCAATTTCCAGAGATGTCTTTGACTTCAGGAACTGAGTTTCATCTGTCAAAACCCTAGACACTGAGGTTCTTGAGAAATTCTCTGTAGGAAATGAATGCCCCAGTAAATTTTTTCAGTCCAAGAGCTTCAGTGGACCTGAACATGCTGACATGGGGTCATCTCAGAGTAGAGCCATGAAGCGATGCTGGGCTGATCCATACTACATCTCTACTGCTGTTGTCTTCCTCCCTGGAATGCTGTTCCTCTTTTGTACTCTTTTTAGTGTAGCTTGTTGCTTTAGAAGGGTCTCCTGAGCCCCATTTTGGGGTGTTGAACACTCATATCTGCTTCTAAAGTTTACTCCAAAGGGAAAATGAAATTAGACCTAATGAAGAAATTATTATAAGAAAATCTCATGCATGTGAAGGTTTTAAACCTAAATGCATAGTATAGTGAATAATTATTAATTTCACAGTGAAACTGGAGGTGATTATAAGGTAACCACAAGTCTAGGCTCACGTATTCTGCATCTTGGAAGCAAAACACTAAATGCTTTTGGTGTCTGTGCTGCCTTTGCTGTCTTTAAGGTTTGTCTATCAAGGACTGAGTACCATGCTTCCTACTCTTTAGGCATAGATAATGGGTAGGGTAGAATTTAAATTTTAGTTGATGATCTTCAATTTTTAAACTGTTTTCAAGAGATCTTTTATGAAGCCTGGAAAGGAGCATTGTTCCCCAGAATTGCTGTGAGTTCAGAAGGATTACAAAATCACGTCATGACTAAAAATTATCATACATCATTAAGAACAGGTTTTGTTGATAATGTGTCTTTAGAGATACTGGAAAGTTCAGTGAATTCATCTTGCTTTTGCTAACTTCTTAATTTCAGAATGGAAAACTTGGAAGATCTTTTATTTTTGAAGTGATGATCCTTTCTGTTGTGATTGGACCATATATAGGTTTGTTCTTTTATGTATATATGCAACTCTAAGAGTAAGCCTGCCAGAAATGTGGTGAAAATTAACAGAAGAGTGTGCAAGAATATGCCAATGTGTGGTCAATGCATAGGAAACAATTTTCTAAGACTAAGCAGATTAGAAAATACTACTTCATTTTCTGAAGTGTAGAGAAATTTCATAAGGTCTATGCAAAGGTGTTGTGGTAACTTTTGCTGTTACCTTCTTATGAATTTGTGTTAAGAAAATTTTACTAAATAATTCAGAAAAAGTTGATATATCAGAAAATATTTAAAAGGAATATCTTTCTGGACATTTGTCATTTAAGACTAAACAACAACAACCATCACCACTTCCATCTAACCCACTTATGGGGGGGAAAAAAGCAGATACTGTAGATAAATATGAGATAAATATTAAAAATATTGTCAAAAATGTTAGAAGGGGATTTCATTCTCTGGAAAAATTTGTCTGTGCTAAAAACGAGAAGCTCCGAGGACATAATTTTGTGCCGTGTTGCTGCTAAAAGCACATCATCCACCATAACAAGTTACCAGTTAGATCATCTGTATGAAACAAAGCTGCTGAAACCTGAATCCAGATGTCAGAAGGATTTCTCTGCAGAAAGTCTGGTCATTAGAAACAAACATATACTTCACAATGGTCACTGATACTTTATCTTGATTAAAGATTTTTTTTTTTAAATTCCTTTATAATTTGAGTGCAAAAAGATGAGTGAGTTCTTGATTCTGCTAGGGAGTCTTTTATGGTTAATTCCATTTATTTATGGAAAAAGTAAAACATTACGCATATTTTAGAACTTCATTGGACCTAGACTTTTGTTGATATGGCACAGTGCAGTACTCTGTATATATGTGTAGTTTCTTGAGACTCTGAAGTGGTACAAATTGGGGAAATAGTTTTTGGGATTTTTTTTCCCTATTTATTATATCTGTAGAAAATATAACATGAATTTAAAGAAGTAAAATGTGAAATGAGGAAGTGCATGCAGAAGAGGGACATTTTTTTCTTTAACTTGAGAAAAAGGTCCCGAGAGAGTTAAGGGCCAGGACAGAAATGTAGCTGCTTAAGTAGCCTTAAGGGTCTAAGTCCTTCTAACGTTTCATGTATTAAAGTCAGAGAATTGAGAATTAATTCAAAGTAAATGTGGCAAAACATGAAAATATAATATAACTTTATCCTTTACTAATGCTTTATGATAATTGTACAGCTTGATATCTCTGATCTTAGATGAGATGGACTTAAGAAAAATAGAGCCCAGTTTTTAAAAGAGATCCCTCGTGGTCTGTTGTTCTGCATGTATTTTCCTACTGAAATAGCCTTTAGGCATTGCATAAGTGCAAATAATTAATAACTAGCATTACTAAAATATAAGGCAAAGAAGTGTCTGTCATACAGTTAATTTTTTGCAAACTATAATTACAAAATTTTAACACTGATCGTAATTACTTGAACATATGGCGAGAAATAGGTAATGAAACTGTTTTTTAATTGTGGTATAATGAGTTTCTGGATGTTCAATACTATTTCCACTGGGATACCAAAAATTTAAGAAGTGAGAAGAAAGAGAAAAGAAAAAAAATTGTCTAGCTTGGAGTTACTCATATCTTTGAAATGAAAGAAAATAGAATTTAAGGATAGTTTGTATCTTTTTAAAAAGAATCTTCAGGTCATCTTGAGGTAAAGTTGTTACTGTGTAGGTTGGGTATATTTGGAGAGTTTGGAAGTCAGCTTTTTTTTATATTTTGCAAGAAAATTTAGATTGTCTTCTATTCAGAATATATACAGAGAGACTTTCTTGTCTTGTATTTGGCTATGTAGATGAATTGTGCAGTAGTTACACATGTGATGGACCCTTCATACTTGACTCTTCCCCAGCTTTTACACAGTTTTTGCACTGCCTAAGCCCATAACTCTCCCAGTGGCTATCCTCCAAAACCTTGTTACATTCTTCTGTGCTCAACAAAGACCTGCCTACTGTGGTAAATCTCTAATAACTACCAGTGGTGTTACCAAAGGGCTCAGGGTGGGTATTGGCAAATGTTCAGCATACAGGGCATAGTTAGATCTTATGCAACAGCATAGCTTTTTAATTTTTCTCTTATTTAATTTGGAAAAAATAAGATTTAAAAAAATTTTTTTAGCCAAAATTTGAGAGGGCATAAAGGATTCATAGCCTAATGTGTGTTTCTTCCCAAACTCTGAAAATGTTGCAGTGGCACATATCTCAGCTCTGTGATAGAGATCATCTTTATTTTGCTTCTTCTGTCTGAAATATATAAGGAAACAGTGACTGTCGTAGCCTATGATGCTCCTCAGTCCCTTCCTCTGAATCTGTATTGGCTCCTGGACTCAGTCACTGCCTCAACCCTGCAGTGCAGTAGCCCAAATTCTGGTCAAGGGAATATTCTTTTGTTGTAGAGTTAGCAAACCATTCCCTACTCCACTTAGCCTGCTCAAACAGATAGTTTTTCCTTAAAATGACACTGTGCACTTCCCTCCCCACCACAAAGTTGGTATTAGTCACTAAGAAAAATCATTTAGCTCTAGACACATTTTTCTACGATCCTTTACAAACCTATTCCATCATTTTCTGTAACTACTTTCCTTTGCTACAGATGGAAAGATTTTTTTTTTCCCCCTGACTTAACTAGGAATAATATTTCTTTAAAAATAAATGTTTTTAAAGCAGAAAAGTAAATGGCTTTTTCTTTTAGTCTATGACCATAACAAGCTCTTTACATTTCAAAATGGTTGTCAACATATCACTGCCATGCTTGTCACAGCCTCTCTCTAAAGCTGTTAGAGTCAGAGAGTGATTTTTCCGCCAAAGGAGCCTGGCAGTGATTACAAGCCTGGCGATACTTCTGCTGTGCAGAAAATTATTATTGATGGTGATAAGGATAAGGCTGATGAGGGAAGAGATGTTGGTCTGAGTAATGTTAGAGGGAGGCAGGGAGGGTTGAGTTTAGTACTGAGCTGCCCCTGGACATGTCCAGCAAGGAAATAATACCTTTTTATATTTGGTACTCGAATCAACAGTCTTACTCCTCTCCTGTTTTTTCCTCACTATTTTAAATTATTTTTCTAAACAGTCTATTAATAATTTCTAGACTATGTGGATGATATCCAAAGAGAGATATCAAACTTTTTTAAGAACAGGGAGTTTCTCAAAGACCATGAATGATAGCCTTAATAAATGGGAGGGTAAATATTTAAGATTAAAAATCCCTAATGGTTTTCCCCCTGCATGTAGCTCACTGGTGATTTTTCTGTGTACTTATTTTAATTGTTTTTATACTTGTTTTTAATTCTATTTGCAACTCTTGGTTTCTCCCCTACGATTATCTGTAGTGTAACCACTTTCTCAAGTGGTAGTTTTATATTGATCTCTGTTTTCAGAGAAGGAGACTCTTAAGATTTCCATAGATCAGGTCTGTTACACACATGGGAGCTATGGCTGTGTCTAGCAGGAAATCAAAGCCAACAATTGTTCAGAGGCCCAAGTGTTTTGCTTCAAAGTACCTACTTGAAAGTAGCTGTTGGTGTGCTTTTAATTGTTGGCAATAGAATTCACCCAGTGCATCAGCTCTTGAATTTACTGCTGAGTGCTGGAGGAGCTTGCAGTGTTTTGGTGAGACATCATGCTTTTCACTCCTGTGTACCATAAAAGCTTTGATCACCATGCATATGAAAGCACCAGATTCAGCCCTGCTGTTTCCCCTGCCCTCCCTGGATCATACTCACTTGGAATGAATTAAGTAAAATATGGAGACAACCGGATACTCTTTAGTTGTATGTACCCAGGATCTCTCTGCCTTTTAATTTCAGGACTTGAAGAGGGCTAAAATGTGGAAAAGCATTCTTAAATTTTAAGAGGAGAAGCAGGAAGGAAAAAAACCCCCAAACTTAGAGCTTGCCAAAATCGAATTTGCTGTTAGTATGCAGGTACCAAGGATATGTCTTTATTAGCAAAAAATACGGTGTTTGTATAGTTTGACAACTGGCATTTTATTTGGTCACTTTATTAACTGTTAGTATGACCCACAGCATGATTTTGGTCCAGGCCCCATCCCTGGAGGTGTTTAAGGGCAGACTGGATGCAGCTCTGGGTAACCTGGTTACCAGAGGGTGTAGTGGAGGGTGTCTCTGTCCCTGGCACAGTGGGGCTGGGAGCAGATGAGCTTTAAGGTCCCTTCCAACCCAAACCATTGGATGCTTTTCTAGAGATGCCTGAGCATTTCTGGGGCATGGCAGAGTCTGGGGCTGTCCTGGGGCCAGCGTGGCTGGTGCTCCTGTGCTCGGGGGTCAGGGACCTCAGTGCAGTGGGCAGGAGAGAGGCTGCATGGGGCTGGAGAGCATGGATGTGTGTGCTGTTATGGGTGCAGCCCAAATGCATTTTGTTTGGATCCTTTAGGGATTTCTGTTTGGGACACCATGCGGTAACCCTGAGTGTCTGCAAACAGAAGTCATGGTGGGAGTCAAAAGCAGCACAAACTTCTTTGGGTTTTCAAAAGAATTTTTCCTACAGAGCTGTCCTTTTAGAACTGGAGTTAGGGAAAACTTGCCATGTGTGGATACAAATAAATTCATATATATTGCATTTATAATGTAACTTCTCTGTGGGGAGTTGTTGAATACAACATCCCTGAAGTCTGTGGGGAGATGACATCTACGTTTTAAACTAATTTCTTGTAGGTCTTTGTTCCTCTATGCCTAGCAAAATTTCAACCAAAACTGGGAGCAAATGGCATTTACAAGAAGAAAAAAAAACAACTCAAGATACACTAATAGGAACATCTTGGACCATCTACTTACACTCACCTACATACTATTTAAAAATCTATTAAGCTGGGCCGTGATTATCAGATTAGGAGGTCATATTCTGATGTAAGGTGACCTGCTGAAGTTTTTGCACCAGAAGTTTCTTTTTTTTTGTTTGAAAGAAAACAAGACAGTGTAACAAGAAGAAATCTGAAGCAAAAGCATATCTGAGGACCAGCAATGTTGGAATGCATTATGTCATGTGTGCTGTGCCAAGGGCTCCTCCCATGCTGTCACCTCTCTCTGTCTGTGCTTACTTAGGATGTGGCCATCACCCCACAAATGCCACAAGCCAAGAATAAGCACTAACCTTTAATGTAACCTCTGCTCCTTTCACTCTGTCCTCCTTGACCCTGAATAAACCATTTCAGGTCACCGAGTGAGCAGAAAGCAAACCTGAACTTACACTTTTGTGTCAGCAGCTTGGCTTTGCAAACTCAGAGAGCTCCTCACAGATAAGTGCCAGGGACAGAAAGCAGGATCACAGTAGTGCCTGGGAGCCTGCCTGTGGCTGCCGAGGAATCACAGCCTGGAAAAAGGCAGTTATGCCTTCTTCTCCCTGTCTATTAGCAGATCTGGGTCTTCACACTGCGTGTTAGAAGTTTTTTAGTTGCTTGTGGTACACTTCTGAGTCCCATCTCTGTATGAACAGTAAGAAAATCCCATCCTTCCATCTCCAAATGAGAATTTGAGACTAGTCAGTCTCAAACTTGCTAGACAAGAACAATACATTTTTAGTAGATATGTAATATGTATATGTAGATATATGTACCAGACTGCTTTCTTGAAAGCATAGTTGGTGGGTGAGAGACTGAGATATTTTTAAATGAGTTTATTCTGCATCTCTCACAATGATAAAGCAATGTGTCTGATGCAAAATAAAGGTCTGCTTAGGATTGCATCCATTGGAGATAATAGATAAATCTTTGCTCTTAGCCCCATGATATTATTTCAATTCTATAGCAAATATTTTCAGTTTCAAAATGAGCTTCAGGGGAATCTCTTGCAGATACAGTTTCTTGGCTGCTGGAAGGATCCAATCAAGTAGATACAGTGTCTTATTAAAAACTGATCTACAGACTTATTCTTCTAGGAAGAGAGGAAAAATATTTTTCAAATATTTTTGAAAAGTCCATTTTATTCCCTTTTGATGTGTCCATGCCATTACTGCATTTTTGAATAGTAAAGGACCATAAATAAGTAGCCACCTAACTCACAGCCATTGCTCTGCTGTTGATTCCATTTGTGTGTGTGTAGGGGACAGGGCAGGTGCAAAAGCTCATTCAGGGGGAAAGTTATTGAAAAATCCACCTGCAAAATAGGAATGACTAAATCTATTTGTTAACAGTCACTAATCAAGTATATGCTACAGTGCTTCTTTAATATCACATACATGTCTGACAAAATGTCTTGTAAGTAAGTCTTCATTCAGATTTTCTTTTTGTGATAAATATTAATTTAGATAAAGCTCAACTGCATATTTCGTGTGGCAGCTGATGTTGCTCCTGTTTAATGAGATCTATTTGGGCAGGAGAAGTGACAGAGGTCTTCAAAATATAAGTAACAATGGGGAAAACTTAGATTCTACTTTGTGTTAAAAACTCACAAAGAAAGTTCTAATGTATTTACAGATGTTTTCATCGGGTACAAACTGTTGTAGTGGAGTATACTATATCATAGTTACAGTATCACATAGTATAATATAATAGAGGAAGGCTACTGGGGTTTTGAGGATAACAAATGAAACTCAGATTTGATTAGCTCTGATTTCATTAGGCTTTATTTGTTACTAAGGAAATTACTCATATAAATGCTAATGTATATTAAAAAGTTACTAGCCTTAAAATTCCTCTATCTTGCCTTTTCCTCAGCATGACCTGTTACAAAAAGAAGTGTTTAGCTGAAGGATGTTCACAGAAAAAGAGAGTTCCTGATTCCTGTTACATGAAGAAGTTCTGCGGGTGGAAGACGTGTTAAAAACTCATCTTCCTTTGCCCTTGCAAGTTGTCAGCAGGCAGCTGATCCATAGGGTAGAGACAGCTACACCAACAACGCTGACAGGGACAGCTCAGCACACTCCAAACTCTTCGGGGACAGCTCAGCACCCTCCCAACTCTTGCGCTGCGGCGCAGATTTTGGAGTTTTTGAGATGCTTGTGAGTGGGAGCTGGCAGCAGCTCCGGGTTTGGTGCCCGTGTGTGGGCAGGGTGAGCAGCGTGCTCTCTTCCCTGGCTTATGCTGTGGGGGCAGCCACCTCTTGCAGAAGGGTGGCAAAAAAAGGCAGCTGAAGGCGATGATGTCTTTTGCTAGCACAGCTAAATTTGCGAGGTGTCGTCGCTCAGCACCCTCACTGCCAAGTATGCAGCACACTCCATCGCGGCTCTGAAACAGCACATCCCTTTCTGGGGGAGCACAGCAGGCTCCACGGACACAGCCGAGCATCACACATGGGCTTGGGGGATGTTTGCTGCCCTGGGTACCCCAAAATGTTGTTTTGTTCCGTATCTATCTGTGCCCAAAATTGTTGCTCTCTCCTTGAGAGCTTGTGGCTGGAAAATGGGACCAGGGGCAGAGTGAGTGGAGTTCTAGCCCTTGACTGAGTAACTGAGGGTTACTCCACCATTTTTCTCTTTTTCCTCAGGGAGTTAATAATATTTAAAAGTTTTGTATCTAACAGTTTACTGGGTTTTTTTTGCCTGTTGCTATTTCTTTTTTTTAAGTAAACTGTTTTTTTTTTTTTCACTTACATCTCCTTGTATTCATTTTTCCTTATTGGTGGAAAGGGCTTGGTTAAACTAAAGGGCAGGTAACTCATTTTAGAGTGTCCTCCTTAAATTCTCTTAAACCAAGACATTTGCTTTCATAATTTAGTACTTTAAATAGGAAGGAATAGATTTTTTGCTGCTCTATGAAATATGATAGAAAAACACCATAAATAATATGAAGTCAGTTCTAACTTGAGTTGAAAAATATTTTGCTTATTTTTATTGTGTTTTTCACATTACAAGTAAATTATGCAGAAGATGAAGTCTCTCATGGGGTTTGGATTTCCTTGTTTCAGGGAGGATGATTGCTTCTTTGCATTTAAGTGCTTGGTGTCAAGGTGCTGGGACAAAGACATCCAAAAAGGTGGTATTCTGGGGAAACTGAGTGACTTTGAAATCTGAAATTAATGATATTTATATCAAGTCCTTACAAAAAAAGTAATAGCATGTGATTCTGAAATTATATTGTAAGCATTACATAAATCTAAGTTGATATTAACTGAGTTGAAATCTTTTGATTGCCAAAAAAGCCATGGTACTTCAATCTTCTGAATGTAAAAATATATTTGAAGATAATCCTTTCAGACCTGACAGACAGAGGCAGAGTGGTGAATGCTGCTCCATCAGATAAGTGTTCTTTCAGCCTTGATGAAGGAAAAATGAGTTGCCATTTGAAGTACAGGGTGACTGACTCATCCCAGACTTGCTTGGTAGTTTCCCTCCTGTTCAAAAGTTCATCTTGAAAGACAGAAGAAGTTTTTAAAGTTGGAGGAATTTGTGAAGATTTCTAGGGCAAACTCAATTTTAAATTTAGGGATATTGAAACTTCACTAAGTTTGCCAAACATTTGGCATTTGGAAACAGTTCAAGTAAATAAAAAAAAATATATCTGAAGTTTTTAAATGTTTTAGCTTGATTGACATTTTCTGTTTAGTGCTTTCCCTACATCTTGAATTATACTTCCAAATGTAGTCTTAGAAAATTAATACTTTTAAATACCTTATATTCAGTGATTTTTCTGTCTTCAGGAGTTGACAAACCCTTTTGTTTTTGAAGATATATATTTTCACTTCTAAATTTCATTCTTAATTCTCTGTAGATTCAAAATTTAAAAAGGAGCCAGTTGAAGATATCATACTATGTTTTGCTGTCACTTAATATGACTTTTATTAGAAAATCAAATGGGAAATAACTCTTTAGACAACTGTGTCATGGAAATGTGGCTTAGATTGTTTTGATTCCAAAACCTGTGCATCAGGAAAAAATGGAAACAGTGCTCTCTTGGTGGTTTAGACAGGTGGATTCATGTGAATGGCTGGCAACTGTTGTGCTTTTCTGGACTTTTGAGACCTCAGGTGGAGTATCCTTCTGTTTTGTGACCTGCTAAAAAAATCAAACATCAATACTAGCAACAAAACCCCACCAAAAAACCCTCCCAAAAAAACCATCCCAAAGAAACAAGGAAACAAAATCAGTTTAAAAAGCCACAAAAACCAAACCCTAAATAAACCTACAATATCAAACCCTTTTAAATCCCACTGTTTTCCAGATCAAATGTATCTGGAAGTGCTTTGCAAAATTAAGGGAGTTAAAAATCAAGACCCGGGTGCAGGAAAAAGGAAACAAAAATGACACTACTCAAAATCTCAGTGGACTATTGTCAGAGGCAGGTGGTAGCAGGGGCTGAAGAAAAGTGGAGGAGCAGCAGGTAATAGAGGGGAAATGCTATTATCCAGCTTGAGGTCTGCTCAAGGTGACTTTTAGAGACGTGGAGAAAAGCTTTGATTTGCCTTCTGAAACAGACCCCAGGGAAATAGTCTGTTGCAAAGTGTTCAGAGGAATTGCTTCTTGTACCACGGAGTTTTGCATCATGTCCTTCTTAGGGTTTGGGGTTATGAGTAGTTTGATGCAGGGAAAAAATCATATGTTCACTAGCTGGCACTTTTCTCCATCCTAGGTCCTCAAGCTCAAGGAAGGAAAAAGATTTTCTGGAAAAGCACAGCACAATTGATGCAGCCTAGGCACTAGTTTGTTGAGAGAAGTTTTGGGGACACAGGCTGCAAACATTGTTTAACAAACATTTTAACAGTAAAAATAATATAAAAATGTAAGACTATTGGGAGAAACCTTGCTGTTAAATGAAGAACGTAATTTGATGATTGAAGAGGTCATAAAACTCTTCAAAGAACACTTTATAGCTCTGATTATTATAATTCATTTAATTAAAAAATATAATAGTAAGGGATGGAAAAATAGCTTGAAAAAGAAACTGACTTTGAAGAGTTCTCCGAAATGTTAGCAGGAAACATGTTAAAAGAACCTAGAGGTTTATAGCCTGGCAAATGAGTGATACCAGGAGGTCTGTTCAGATTGCAGAAAAAGCTGAAAATAACAGGATGTATCCTAGTGCCATGCCTGTATTTCAGAAAAAGAGAAGAATTTATCCAAAGTGAGGGCAGAATACCATAGCTATTTCTGATATAGCTGCTTCTAAATGTTCTTTCATTGGTGTTGGAGCTTTGTTTTTTTCTAGCTGGTAAGTGTGTGAAGATGGATTCAGAGATCCAGCATACAATTCATACAATTGGGAGTAAGATAAACAAACCTCAAATCCAAACAAGCCCAAAACACAAAAGCAACACAACTCCCAGCAGCAAAAATACCCCGAGACAAAAAAAAAAACAACATTAACAAAAGTCCCTAGTTTTGTGTTTTGTTATTCTTTTTTTATTTACATTTTTATTCAAGCAAGACTGAATATGAAAAGGGTGTGGTCCAAACTGTAGCAAATGCAAAATGGTTTGGGTTTTAGCTAAATTTATTCTTGGCACATGAGCAGTCTCAGCCTGGTACAGGAGAAGAGTTGAGAAGCTGCTGTGTCATTGCCCTTTATGCAGTGGTCTGGAAATGAGCATGCTCACTGGGCATGGGATCTGTCTCCTAAACAGGCTGCTAAAGTCATCAGATTATTTGGGTCTTTTTCTGAATGTTTGTAGTGTCCCTATGTATAGCAAGGGAATACTCCAGCAGTGTCTGGAATCCATTTTTCAGGTAACTATCCTGAAAATGCACCCTGAGTAAATTAATTATTAGGGATTAGGAAGTTGTTATTGAATACCTGATATCCAAGTTTAAATGCACTTTGCCTTCATTAAGAAGTGGGTGGATGAACTGACTTTTAAAGCACTGATGACAGCATGCTGACGTGGGCTACTTTTTCAACACTTTAGGCTCAACCCTGAAAAAAGGGAGTCTTACATTTAGATCTTGTGTTAGAATCAAAGTCTAAGATGAGCCTGGCTGAAAAGGATTTACACTAACCTGAATTTTACCTTCAGAGAGCATAGCATAGTATATACCCTGCTTTTACTTCACACAACAAAATAGTTACTGTTCAGCTCCTGGTATCACTTGTATTGGGAGTATGAAAGACATTTAACTATCATTTTCCTGCCATTTATGTCCACATTGAAGTATGCTGACAAATTTCCTGGCTGATGCTGATTGTCTGTGTTACTTTTTCCAAAGACCTCAGTGTGGCTGCTCCCGTAAATTGCTGTGTAACTTAATGGTGCACCTAAACCTTTAAACATATTGGCATAAAAATCAATAAATAAACAGAGTGTAATATACAGCAAGAGACTAGACTTGGAAAATTCTTATTTCCAGCCTGGAAACTGAAGATCCCTCTTTGCCACTGTAAGTACAGGTACAGCCAAGGCAGGGCTATAGTGCTTTTGGCTAGAAACTGGTTTAGAAGATGTATTAGCCAAAGACACACTAAAAGAGATTAATTACTTCCTGGTGTCGTAATTCTAGATTTTCTTTTCTTCAGGCGTGAGAAACTGAAAAATGGAGTTCTCTTCCCACCTATGCTGCTTCTTGGTGTAACTTAGGAGTTGGCACACATCCACATTTGGGGACATTTGTATTATTCTCACATTCAGTAAGGCATCACTCAGCTGTACTGTGAAACTCTCTGGGTTCAGTCCACTAGCATTGCTAGTCTTTCCCCCTGCTAGTCTTCGTTAAGAAATCTTTTAAAAATAAAAGTTGATTTGTAATTAATACTTATAAAACCTCGTACCTTTCATAAGGTGCTTTGATTTTTAACTCCTTGACTGTAAAGCTCACAATGTTTCCAATTCTATCCATACTATCAAAGGTCTCAAGAGTGCCTTACGACTTCATAATCTAGGCTTTTGGTGCAGAGTTGAAACTGTTTAGAAAAATGATAGAAGTCCAGGAAAAAAACCCACAGGTGCTCCTTGGGGAATCTTTTGTTCTGTTGATGAGCAATGCTTTTCCTTTTATGACCAAGTAAAGAGATTGACTCATTCAGCTGGAAGTATCATCATACATGAACCGTGGGACAATATTTTGGCAAAAAGAGGCTTGTCATGAGATTTCCAATAAAGAATTGAGATGAAAGATTATATGATCACTTAATCTTGTTAAACATAACTCAAAATGCTAAGTGTATCAGAGCATGTATTGAAATGGTAACAAATCCTGATGTTAGACCTCCTAGAAAACAGTCCTTTCTTCACTCAGTTGCTGCTCTTAGAAGGGATTTCTTTCCACTTTGGAGCTATTTATTGTTCCCTTTGGTTGTTGACTAGTGTGTTTTGATACATACTTTTAATTTTTTGGCTTCTAAACGCTTGCATTTATTTAAAAATAAATGCAAAGAAACCCTCCACAAATATGTATGAGGTAGAAATGTATATTGCATGATTATGTTATATCATATATAAAATCCATATACTAATTGCAAAATTATATGCATTGTATATTTTATATTGTGTATATTCCTAATCTAGTGTGCAGCTGATAGATAATATTATAAATCAAGTGTTAGAAATATCCACATCCATTGCAGGAAAAATCTGCATCTCTTTTATTGTTTTCAGGGGTAGTTTTGGAGGGGGTTTTGCTAGTTTATAAGTAATTCATAAAGTAATACTTTGGTGATCATCAACTTTATGGAGAACCAGTGAGAGGCAAGCCAGTTTCAGTACATGGGTGTGACTCCTACTTCCTGCTTAAAAATTTCTTCTTGGTTTTGATAAGAAACTTATCAATGAGGTAGGAATTAAAATTGGGATCTTTTAATCTGTTTTCATAAAATCATGGACTGGTGTGGGTTGGAATGGACCTTAAATCTCATCTAGTTCCAAAATCTCTGTGCCTGGACCAGGTTGCTTGGAGTCCCATCCAACCTGGCATTGAATATTTCCAGGGATGAGCCCAAAACTTCTCTGGGCAACCTCTTCCAGTGTCTTGCCACCAGCACAGTAGGGAATTTCTTCCTAATAGCTGATTTAAGCCTACCCTCTTCCAGCTTAGGGCCCTTCCCCCTTGTCCTATTATTGCATACACCCTTGTGAAAAGTGCCTCTTGATTTTTTTAGAATTGTATTTAAAAATTAAATAAAAATCTAGAATTTTGTAGATGTAAATACCCAAATGCACATGTAGGGCATCTGAGACTAATTCTCAAATAGAATTAGTCTTAACAAATTAGTCTTAATTTAATATTAACTGAATGTTAGATGTACTGAAATACTAACACAAACATTTATGTTTGGGCTAGTTTTTGATAAATAACTTGACATATTGGCTTTTTGTATTTGCTCAATGTACACCCGTAGCTGCAAAATACATTTATATCAGTGGATATTTCTGCATTTTATTTTGGTAAAGGTTCATAAAATAGAGAATTATAAAACTACACACATCCCAGCTGCTGCATATTCTCTGGGTACTATCAGTTGTCCTTGTTCATGTCAAGTAGCTCTGCATACACGTATCATCCCTGTAATTTTCATCACATTAATGGGATTCATTAGCTATTTAGGAGGAAGAGACATGTCAGATGTTGTAGAGTAGCAGTAGATTAACTTTGAAGCTTTATTGGAAACAGCAAATCAATGTCCTGCAAATTCCCTGTGAAGGTGTGCCTGGTGTAGGTACACAAAGTAAATACGAGCGGTGGTGACTAAAGGCAGAACTTCTACAGCTGGGCACACAATTTCCTTTTTGATTCCAAATGAAACTGCTTGGAGAAGTTCCTGTCCATAAGGATAGCCAAATGCCAGGGATTTGATAGCTATGAATGAGTAGAAATCTTGAAATCCCGATAAAGGGAGTGCTCATGTTGGTAGCTCTGTGTGGTGGCAGGAGGGGAGAAAGAAAGAAAGAAAGGAAATAGGTTACAGTATTTCAGCATGTAATTATAAAAGGTGATTTGAATTTGATTGTCTGCAAGAAATGCTGATAAGGGTGAATCTCTGTGCACTTGGAGATCTGAATGCTGAGGCCAGATCAAGTCTCTGCAGACTTGTGAGGAAAAGCACAGCTATTTCATGACCTCCTTCTCTCTCCCATTAGGCTCTTGCATTGTAAAAGCAGGACAGACTTTGAAATGCATTTTATAAATTCAGAAATGACTTTGTACTTTTCAGGTATGGCTGATTAAAAAAAATTACATCTGTTGGTTCTTTGTGAGGAGAGATTAAAAAAGAAAAAATCTTAGGGAATCTCTTTAATTAAAGCAGAGTGAAGTAAATACATGTGCCCCACTCAAATTTTGTTCTCAATTAGAAGAAAAAAGTCTTAAAAGACAAGAGAATGTGCTGTTGCATGTCAAAAAAAAGAATTCTTATTTTCTCATGCTGTAAATTCTGATTATAATTCTTTGATATAAACTTAATTGCATTTTGTCTGTAGGAGCAGTTTGTGATGAGTTGTGGCTTTTGAATAGGCTTTTTCTGTTTTTTTGCTTTTCCTTTCCTATTTATCTCCAGTAGTAATTTTGATATGTCAGAAGCAACCTGAAGTTGTATAAAACCAGATCCTTTCAAGGTCTTCTGTACAATCAGAGTGCATTGGCTCTCTGTGGAACGGCTCTGCCAACACACTCCACTATTTCAGCTTATGTTTACTTCAGCTTCTTTAGGCATTGTTGCTTGATCTCAATTATAAAACAAGTGTCTAGAAAGTTGACTGAGAAATTATTTACTCCCCACTCTATCCCCCTTCTTTATTTTCCCTATCTGTCCTTAACACCTGTAATTCTGGTTTATCTTAATGATAGAAATACCTGGTCTGGCAGCTACTCTAAACTCATATGTTCAGTTGATTTTTACTGGAAAAGGAAGGGAAGAAGTTATCTTACTGTGCCTGAAAGCTTTTGTGAGATCCAGGGCTCAAAAGGGAGAACTGAAATGAAAAGCAGAGTTTGGGGTTTGTGGGCTTCTTGCTCAGAGTATATATGTAAAATAGGTGAGGGGCAGTAGTAGAAGACACTGGAGAAATACACGGAATTGTTACTGGATCAGCAGTTGAAATCTGCTCCTGCTAAAAAGCCAGGCTGAGACCTGCTCAGAACAGGAACATGTATAGAAAGAAGGTATCCTATGCTAGACACATGTTTCTGATGAATGCCATGCAAAACCTTTTCATAGCTCTTGCAGGGAAGAGCTCTCTGCTCACCAAGTGGAGAAATAGGATGTCTGTGGCTTCCTTGGAAGGGTTTGTAATTCAAGCCTCAGTTTGTTCATAGCTGACTTCATTAAATTACAGACCTGGGGGATACAGTGCAGCCACCAAACTTACTGAGTTTAACTGTTGAGACCAATATCATCCTTCCATTGTTCCTTTGGTATTGACCTTAAGATTATGTATCTTTGATTTTAACCATTTCAGTTCTATGTTTGCTGATTTCCCTCTCCTTCCTGTTTATATTGTACTGTGTCTTTGGGCTGATTTTCTGATTGTCCTCATGAAATTCCTCTGTCTGGGAATTCCTGGGCCATTTGGATAAGATGTTGGATAAAAAACAACAGAACATCATTCTCCTAGTTGGAGTCGTTGTGTGCAGCAATTGTCCTTTTCTTGTGAAATGCTGGTGTTGCTGTTTGTTTTGGGTACTACTGCTTTCTTCTTGGTTAGGAACTAGACCAGGAAACTTTTCATCTTCTTTACTAATCATGTTAAACGGCTTTGTATTAAAAGTTGTAAATATTGCTGTGTATACCCTATAGTAAAAGTCAATGTTTGCAGTAAATTACATTGCAAGAGATTACACTTTTAATTAAGCTCTAGGCTCCTCAGTCTTGATATTAGAGCTTCTTTAACCTGCTTCACTTAAAGCTTGTTCAGCAATACAACCTGTGTTTTTTCTTTTTTTTACCATTGATGGCAAGCATAATCAATCCTCATAAGGAAGCAATTCTAAAGAGTTTTTTTTAGAAAAAAATATAGTTTGGACCTTAAGCAATGCAGAAAACTTGCTTCTACATAACAAAGCAGGAGAAAGCTTATAGGATAGAAAAATGCAACATACTAATAACATCACTCAAAGAAATATCAGTAGATCTGAATGGAATACTAAGAAAATATGTTGTCCAAACAATTCTTTTGTGCAGAGGATACTGGGTAAAATATTTTTAACTAAAATATATATCTCCCACAAGTATATTTTACAATGCAGAGCAGAAGTTTGTATGAAAATTTAATATTTTCTTGGCAATAGCTTGGTACTAGTGAAATCAGAAATGTAAGGAGATATGAAAAATGAAGCAGCTGCTTCAGGAACAATTTTTTTTTTTTATCAGGCCCATGTAAAATGTGTATCAGTTGCATGAATAGGTTGAGAATCCCTAAAATATCTGAGAGAAAAAAAATGCACTTTTGACAGTTACTAAATATGAAGTTAATAAAATTGCTAATACATTTAATTTTCATTTGAATGCTAATTTATGTCAAAGCAAAATATGTAAAGTGACAGATGTTCTTATAACGCCACCCTATATGACATACACTGTCTAATGTTACATTTAATGAGAGAGAAACAGACCATTTTGGCATATAACCCTTCATTGTTTTTTTTTCTTTAATGAACTGGATAATAAGGTGCCCTTTGTATAGTCTTTTATCTTTAAACATATTGATGCCTTGAAAGTGTGCAAATCATAAATATATTTACAGGAAGAAAGCTTGTGTGTATTCCATGCAGACCTCTCAACAGCGTGGACTAAATCAGTCACTGAAATAGTGGGGTTGATTTAAATGCAGTACCTCAGCCAGTAAGACTACTTGGTTTGGGATTTTTTTTTTTTTTCTTGTTAGTTTTCTTTTAGGCAATCTTTCAATTTTGTAGGTTTTCTGATTTGGTGGATTTGAGGATTTTTGGTGTATATATGATGGGGAAGTTTTGTAGCTGAAATATAGCCCAAGCGTGTAGTCTGGCTATGTTTTGACTCCCAATGATAAAGTTTTCTTTACAGAAAGAGATAGAAATCAAAAGTTGCAATGAATATGTTCAGAAATCAGATGGCTTGTAGCTTCTCAAAGGGATCTAGTGCTGGAACAAAGTACAAGAGATGAATACATATAATTTGCCATTCTGTACATCTACTGTACATAGAAAAACTTGAAGGCTATCAGCAGAAGGATGCTTATGGGTAACAAAATTTACATAAAATTAAATTAGGCATAGTTTTATTGTCTGAAATTTAGTTTCTTCTAAAACTTTTAGTATGACTGTTTTTGGAGGAGTATTATGGAGTGTTATTTTAAGATATCTCCTTAATGCATCTCCTACATTATGATGGGTTATTTTTCAGATTCACAGGCTAATGCAACAGGGTAACCCTACAGTGAAAGGCTCTGTACTTATGATGTTCTGCAGGTAATTAGCTATTGCACTTCAGCTCATTACTTCATAGGTGATAAATTTCTTTGGGGAAAAATGCTTTTAAAGAGTTTGACAAGTTTAATTAATCTATTAAAACTTTGACTCTTGGATGAATTTACAAGAAACATCATCTTGTTTCAAGGGCAGCTCAGCTACCACCCTCTACCACCACGTCAAAATGTTACTAAGGAGCAAAGACAGGACTAATTTGACAAAGAAAAAAGGTATTTTTTTTGTACCTGAACATCCAGAGGACAGTTTTGCTGAACATGCAACAGAAGAAAATGCTGTCTTGGTACTGTCCATATAAAGTGGCGACAGGTAATTGGTACTCCAAGCAAAAGAAATTCCTCATTCCAGTCAGATGCCATCCCTTTTCCACTGGCAATGGTATTATTGAATCTCAAAACCGAGAAAAGAATATTAATGTTGCACTTGGAATGCAAATTTGAGTATTCGAAAGGCAAAGCAAGACTTAAGGTTTCCTTAAGTGTTTGCATTCCAAAGTGTTTTAAAGCAGTGTATATTTTTTCTCTTTTACCTCACTCGAGGTAGAAAAGAGCTTTAAGAAGCAGCCATTTGTCATTCTTGGTTTTTCTTTCTAATTCCATATGTTCATTTCTGTTTCTAGGCTGCTGTTTAAATCCTGCTCTGAAGGTAGAATTCCTATTTTTTTCTAGATTTTTTCTTTACTGCTATATGTGGTGTTTCTAATATCTGACTTAAAAATATATATTTATTTTTTTACAAGAAGTTTGTAAGTCAAAGCAGTATAATTACTGGTGTTTTGTTCAGTTATGAGGTGATAAGACTGAAAGCCAATGGGCACCACTTCAAATCACTGAAAATGCGACAACATCACACATCTCAGTGTACTTTGCATTGTGAAACACCCAATATATCAATGAGAAATCAGGAGATATTAACACAATTTCCTGACGAGAATATTTAGCAGCTGAACATCAAGGTTCAGCCAGAAGTAAAATGAAGAAATAGTGATTTTTTTTCTAATTTATTTCAGAGACCTTCCTAACTTCACACAGCAGTATGTAATTAAAGAATCCAGTTCCTGAGGCCTGATGTAACTGTAGTAGTCTTTCTTTCTTTTTTTCAGTTTTACAATTTCTTTTTGCTTGTAATCATCATTCTCAACAGGAATAACCATAATCTGTAATAGGAAAGAATGCTGTTGATGTCTTCTATTGCTACACAGCTCTAACTTATTCCAAGACAATATTGTTCCCACTGGAAAATGAGTTAGCAATTAATAAAAAATAATCTGTAATTGTATAACTGAAGACTGAAATATCACAGGTAGAGAGAAGACTGAAGTTTCAGGGGAAAAACAAACCAAACCTCTTTTACAACCTATGTGACAACTTTGGGCAAACTTTTGTCCCAAAATCAAATTCCCTTACTAACAGTAGGCATGAAAATAACCAAAGCTGCAGAGTGTAATATGTCCTTTAATTTAATGTATATTTTTTATCAAGTAGTTTTGTGTATTTACAGGTTAAATCAAATAAAAGCTCAGCCAAGAGCTAAGCTATCATCATTTTTTCACCTCTTGCTCCCTGCATGATGGACTTGGAATGTACAAGTCAAGGTGAAATGTGTCTGTCCATTGAAATTTATGCATCAACCTAGGTATTGACCAGAGTGTTGCTACTGCCACCCAAAAGGATTAATGCATTTGTAAATTCCTGGCTATTGATTGAAACTGGATACCAAATGAACAAGGAATCACAGGGTGGTTTTGGGGTTCCTAATGACTGACTAACTCTTAAACTGTTTTCTAGCAGGACACAGCCCTATTGATCCAGCCCTGTAGCATTGAGTGTATGGGCATAAATGTGTGTGCATGCAGTGGGGCTTGGCATGTTATTTGCTGATTTATCATGGTTTCCATCATATATTTTACTGCCATGGATGTAGGGCAGCAGCAAGAGATCAGTGTCCACCCCATGGACACTTGCTGCTCTTGAAAGAGGGGTAGAACAGAGGGATTCCTGCAAGGATTTCTTCTATTTGCAATTTATAAAAGGCCATTTGCTCCAATTTAAGTAAAGAGTGTTTAGCAGCAATGTTAGTACTTGCATGAACCTCAAGGCAAAATATTTTCTTAGAGCCCTGGGTGTTCACTTTTAATTCTACTAAAAATATTTATCACTTCTTTTGCAATGTCCTTCTGCATTTGCTGTGTTTTGGAAGAAAGAGTAACCCAGGCAACCCAACACTTCAGCCCTTAGGCAGCCTGCAGGCAGTCAGCCTTTACAGAATGATAATAATAATAAAAGACCCCTCACAGTGCTAGCAGCAAATTCAAAAGCACTTTTGACAGGTGAAAGTCTCTACCTCAGAGGTAAAGCAGAGGGAAAAATAGGCAGCATGACTAAGTGCTATTTCTGTTGGGTTTATAACAGTGCCTTGGAGACTTAATAAAATAAGATTTTTAGAAGAGTTTGGAAACAGACTGAGCCATATAAGAACAGTGTCCTGAGATGAAGGGCCAGGGCAAGAACGGCAGGAGAAACAAAATTCTCCATGCTCTGTGGCAGCAGGGTGAGGTCTTTATACTTGATGCTCTGTAGCAGCCACAAAGTGCTGAGGACAGCAGTCCCTTCCCACTGGCTGAACTTGCAGTCTTGAACTTGTTCTCACACACTGTGGAAAGGACTGTCTGCAGCAGGCTGTGAACAGGATCAGGAGTCCTCAGCTGGCTCAGGCAGACAATCCCTCCTCAGCAGGAATACCCCACTAGTTCAGACATCAAGGTTTTCCTGGAAAAATTCATATCCACAGACCGAAAGGTTTCAACGCTGTATGACAGATGACATCAATTTTATCTATTTCAATTTCTCTTTAGTTTAAGAAATGTTATGGCTGAATCACTGGAGGGGAATGATTTCCCAAGAGGGAGAAAACTCTTCTTTGCCTTGGCAATAGCTGATCTGGTGCCAGGGAGAGAGGCACAGCAAAGTAAGAGGCCAGGAGAACAGGAGCCTCATGTGAATGGACATAAAGTGCAGAAAGGTGCGAGGAGCAGCCCCTCAGTCCACAGAGAGCATGGCAAATTTGTCTGGACCACAGAGGCCTAGGCACGGTTTACTACAACTTGGAAAAAATACATTTAGAAAAAAATGTTTGCCCTGGTTTTGTGAGTTCTCCCATCTTAAAATGGTAATTATTCTGATTAATAGCCCACCTTGTTTATTGTTTTTATTCTAAAAGCCTTCAGATCTATTTTGGTTAGATTTATTCACTCTAGGAAAGACTCTACAACTTAAAGCTTTGGCCATCTGGAGATCTGGCCTTGCCAGGCAATAGCACAATGAAAGTGCCCTGGAATTGTAGAAATGTACAGCTGTTCACAAAGTGAGGCTTATGTCTTCCTTTGGGCTGGATAGACTTCTTCCAACCTTACTATAGCATCCATTGTGCACAGCAGACTTGAAAATTGCAGCTGGGACCCTGTGATTGATTGCAGGAATAACTCTAACAATGCTTTATTTTTGAGAAACATGAATCTTTACACAGCTTTGGATGTGTTGACCTTGAATTACTGAGAGATTTTGTTAAGAGCTTCGTAACTCTTGTTCACACCTTGTGATTCCTGTGTTGGGAGTGGCTGTTCACTTCTTCCTTTAGGTTTTCTGATGCAATTTATTATAAATGGTAGGTTAGTAGAGAAATAATACAAATTATTTTTGGTTGTTGGGGTTTTTAAAATGTCTTTCAACTGTTACCAAGTTGTGTTCAGGATTCTCAGTTATTTCTTTTGTTAAGATAGAGAGGAGAGGAGAAATGTTTGTTTGAGACAGCAAGATGGACCAACGTGTGCACTAGATACCTAAATAAGGGTAATGAGTGGCAACTATACCATATCCCAAACAAAAACTTGATAAATATCCATTTTGAACAGGGCAGATTACCTTGTTGGAGAGATGCTGATATATAAATGATCTATTTTAACCCATCTGTAGAGGCAGAGGCCTTATCAAGAGGGACCTATATTGATTGTTATTTGGGTTTCCATACTTCCATTTGATTTTGTTTTTCACTTTTATTGACAAACCTTACGTCTAAATTATAACCTGCATTTTTCTCCTCTTTCTGCTTCTAGGGGGTTAAATTAATAACCTTTTCTTCAGACTACTGTTAAGAATGTTCATAGTACGGAGGTGTTAACATGAGTGAGGATATTATCATATGCATGGCCAAAGGGAAAAGATGACTAGATCTTCAGATGTAAAATGAAATTCTAAGTTTTTTATGCTCTTCTTGGCTGTGTGTGTATTTGGGTAGAGGTAAGTTTTTCTACAAGGATGCTGTAGCACTTATGCCTGCACAGGACTCCGGGACAGTATCTTATGGAACTCTGTAAAGCAAAGATCTCTTCAGGCCCTTTAGCGGGCATATTAGTTGTCTGCCCTAATCACAGTCTTTTATTATTTTTGAAATATGCCATGGCTCGAATGAAGTTAAGGAATTGCATCAGGCATATTGTGGGGGTTTTATGGTATGCTTTTCACTGCAAGAGTTCTTTTTTTTAACTTCTTCAGCTAAATGTATAGCAGCTATAAATGGAGCTGTAATTTAGTAGTCTAACTCATATTAGGTGATTATTCTTTCTGTGGTTTTTAATAGATAAACTAAATGGATGACAGTTGTATGAATGTAACATTGTTCAGCAATGACAGATTTTTCCATTTGCCTTTATGACTGGTATATTATTTTTTGAGAAGCTGAGGCTTTGGAGCAACTTCAGATTCCTGATTGATAAAGATCAAATAAAGTACTAAAATAGGTATGAAGACTGACAGAGAATATGTGAGTGGCATGAATTTCAACCCACACCCTCCCTGCTTTAAATTGGTCTACATGATGAACAAATGTAAGTTATTAAAAATCTCTGTGTGTGTGAATTTATGTGTGTAAAAAAAGGAATGAAATAACAGCAACCTCAGCTACTAATCACAGCAGATCACATACAAAATCTGCATAGAAACAGGGTTTTTTCACTTAGAAAGTATTGCCATTATTCATTCTTCTTGTCTACAAAGCTGCTTGGAATATGTGATTTCTTAAACAATTATTTTAACATGCTCTGTGTAGACCTGCAGTTAAATGAGAAAGAAAATACTGATTTTGCTAGTAAAGCTAGACTGGACTCTTTTACCTCCACTATCTTGTTGGTACTTTGAGTGTCTGAATGTACTATCTGAGAATCTTTACTGACAGTATTTTGCAATTTTTTCTATCCAAGCAAGTCCTTTAGGATTACTCTTTCCAAAGGGTGAACTTAATATAAACATCTCAAATACTCCCAGAAGTAAAGACCTACTTGTTCAGACCAAAGGAATAGCCAAATTGATGCAATAGACACATAGAAATGAAGATAATAGCAGTCAGGGGCTCTATAAAGTACAAACCATAAGACACTGTAAGAGGACTGTGAAATGTATTAGTCAGTCAGTGATTTTGCAGAGCTTAAAATTATATGAGGCAAGGATTTTCAAATGTCACTTGTCTAAAGAGTGCATTACTGTAGCAGAAGAAATGATTTAATACTTGTCTTTAATAAAAATAATTCTTAATAAAAATACCTTGGATGATTATTTCTTGTGTCTTAGTTAAACTACTGTTCTAGATAAGTACCAGAATGAGGGAAACTGTAATGAGTCTTCTCAAGAATGTCAGCATTATCCTATGCTTCCCTTATGTATATTACTGAACAGTTAAACTGACTGTACATTTTTAGGCATACCGGTTTTAGGAAATTAAGTGATTGCCATAATTTACTAAAGGAACAGAAAAAGAACCCTGAATATTAAATAGCATGATTCCAAATTCTTGACCTCTCTTCCTGAGCTTATCACAGAACTAAAAATCTGACATCTTATTTCTTTTATCTTTTTCAAGGAAGGGACCAGAATTCTAAGCAAGTGTTCCAGGGGTTCGATGGTTACAAATCTCAATTTTTTTT
This sequence comes from Vireo altiloquus, assembly GCA_013396875.1. Lineage (NCBI taxonomy): Eukaryota > Metazoa > Chordata > Aves > Passeriformes > Vireonidae > Vireo > Vireo altiloquus. The sequence continues at coordinate 771,869 of VZRF01002356.1, forward strand.
TCCTAGTGAATACTAATTAGAAGGTGTACTCTATCTTCACAGATCACTATTTTATATCGCATAACAATGCACTCATGGTATTATTTCAGGCTGCTAATCCATGAGCAGCCCTTTCCTTGCTACTGCAGGTATTGAGGGGTTTTGTTTTCTCTTGTGATTAGCTATTCACTTTACCTGTGCTGTCACCTAAGTAAGAACCATTACAGCCCACAAAGAAGGTAGATGAAACTTCTTTCCAGAGTTGATAATGTTTTGTAGCTAACAAGTCTATGGATGAAACCACCTTACGTTTATTTTGGGTGCTTTCTGCTCTTTTGTCAGACACTGTGAGTAGCAGAACTTGCCAAGCAGGTACTGAATTTCTATCTGGCCTCCATGTCTCAAAGAATAGCTATTAATTATTAGATTTCTCTATTTGAAATTAATACGGCTTGGGATAATGATACACAGACATGCCATAAGCTGCTATACCATAAATAATGAATAATTTGAAATAAATTATTCATCATTAGCAACTTAAATATTTAGCAACTTACTTAAATCTGGTACTTAAGAAATCTAATAGAAAAATCAAGTAGAAATCTAGTAGAAAAATCAAGAAATTATACCTTTGTGTAGAATATATTGTGCATATGTAGATGTGTTCAGATAACAGTACCGTGATTTTAATCACATTGTTAATAAAGAAATTATTTTAACCACTCCTACATGAAGAAATCATGGTACAAACCAAATCATACATGCAATGTTCTTGTGTGTGTGCTGGCATGCACTGTCTTCTCTCAAATGCATCAATGCCAAGAGAAGACTAAAAGGAGAAAAATGGTTTTGGGGGAGAGGGATACTTGATTATCTTGAGAAGTAACAGCTGTAGAAAACTGTATAAACAGCTGCTAAATTAGCTCTTTTTGGGTAGAAAAGGTAGAGGGGAGAGATAACAACATTATCATTCAATCTGAGGCGGCTGTTCCTGTATTTTCAGCCAACACCTAAACAAAATCTAGGTATGTGAGTTTTCCCCAAGAAAATTGTTACATACAAGTTCTTTAAAATTGACTGAATTGTTTAAGCATACAAGTGATGGAAACTTGCTTTTAATACTATCCTTTCATAGTAAATGTGAAAGTAATTCCAACATCTGGATTTTGTGACTGGTAATTAAGCGTTCTCCTTTATTTCATCAGACTCGACAGAATCACAGAATGGTTCTGGTTGGAAGGGACCTTACAGATCACCTTGTTCCAACCCCCTGGATGGGCAGGGACACCTTCCACGAGACCAGGTTGCTCAGAGCCCCATCCAACCTGGCCTTGGACACTGCCAGGGATGAGGAGTCCACAACTTCTGGGCAGCCTGTTCACCACAGTGTTGGACCATTCATGCAGTGAGACAACTGCCTATTGTAGGCAGAACACATCTTTTGTTCCATAATTTTTTTAGTTTTTTATTTTTTTTGTTAGTCTTTGTGCTACACTTGTATAACACCTAAAATATTAGGGTCTGTCGTATATCTAACTGGGAATCTTAGGGCCAATGGGAATATAAAAATAGCAGAAATCCATATTGTTATCAATTTAGTTGTGTGTTTGTGACAATAACTAAAACATTGAAATGGTAGAAGGTTCCTGACAATCAAAGTCTTTTCCCAGAAAAATAGATTAATGCAAAACTGTTTTTAGAGGATAGTTATTAACATTTCAATTTTAAATTGCGTGAATTACAGGTAAGATTCAGCTTGGTTCTTTTTAGGATCTGGTATTATTGAGTAGCTTTGCTAACAGCTTGAGTAGTTGATTAGGATATATGGTTATTAAGTGAACAAATGGAATAGCTACTGAGTGGCTGCATGTGCTGTAAAAGAGGATTGGGATTTAAAATAATCTTGATAAAAATGATTAAAAGATCTGTAAAAGAATAGAGTAAGATTCAGCTAGTAAGAATGAACAGTGCACTGTGTTTGTACTTCTATTATACTTTCTCTCAATCTGACATCTTTGTTTCAAGAGTCCCCTTGCAGTTCCCTGGTCACTTCCTAACCTGGTTGATGGATCCCTTTCTCCTTAAGGGTATTGGTTTAGGGCAAGCATAGTTGGGATGTTTGGTTTCTCTTTAGTATTTTCATTCACTTCTTTATCTTAATTGCCATTGCCACCCAGGACATTTTGCCAAGGGTGGGCTGTGGGAGCACCTCCACACGCAGTGCCACATGAGCAAAAATGTCAGATCTCTGGATGGAGAAGCAGTACTCATGTCTCATGAGAAATGGTTTCACTCTCCTGTTCAGTACTACTGAGCTGAAACTGCCTTTGCCAGATTTAGATTCTGCACCTATGCAAACCAGACAGAGAATGGGCAAGGGTGGGAAGGGGCCACAGTGGTCATCTGCTCAAGCAGGGTCAGCCCAGAGCACATGGCACAGGATTGCATCCAGATGGTTCTGGAATATCTCCAGTGAGGGAGACTCCACAGAGACTCCACCCAGAGACTCCTCTCTGGGTGATCTGTTCCAGTGCTCGGTCACTGCACAGTGAAGAAGTTCTTCCTCATGTTCAGGTGGAACTTCCTGTGCATCAGTTTCTCCCTTTGCCTCCTGTCCCATTGCTGGGCAGCACCGAGCAGAGCCTGGTCTGTGCTCTGAGCCCTCCCTGCAGACACTGACAGACAGGGATGAGTTCTACTAAGAAATACCAGTTTAAAAAATTTACCAAAGGAAGCACTGTTGTAAAAAGTTTTGTTTGATATAGAGGGGTGATTGATAGGGAGTTTGTAACACTTCCTCACTCCTCAGTGGTTCAAAGAGTAGAAGGAAATAACTTTTCAGGAAATAACTGGTTTTTGGGCTTTTTTATACTGCCTTTTTTAAAAGGATCGTAGTAGGTTTACTCTGAGCCCCTAAATATCCATATTCAACATGAGGAACATTTGGGTTTTTTTTACCACTGAGGCAGCAAAAAGTTAGAGTTTGTTGAAATGCCTCCAGTATAGGAGAATTTAAAGAAAAATATGTGGTTGCATATTTCAGAAATAGGTTAGGCAGAGCTGCTCACTTCTTAAAGCAGGGAGACCAACCAGAATATTCAACAAGTTTTCACCCAGTGTTCTTCTTACCCTTTTATTTATGGGCTGATGTTCTGGTTTAAATTAGAGATTTAGAGAATATGTTGGTTGTAGTACTTTATATAGTGTAGTTAAAGTGTATAAAATCATAATTCATGCTTCATTATGGTCAATGAGGTTTTCCATGGGAAATATATATGTATATTTTGTATGTGTGTGTGCTTATGTAAAATTTTCCTTCTATATTTCCATTATGAAGGACCACAAGCAGTAGCATAAGGAGTGGAAACATAATTTCCCCCTCTGTATTCACTAATATAGGGGAAAGTAATGTTTACCTAATGCTGTGCTAAAAAGCTTGAAGTAGCTTTATAAAAATTTTAAAACCAAGGTGGTTTTGGTTTGTAATAATAAAAATGCTTAAATAAATCAATCAATGTTAAAATGAACTGCTCAAGATAGAGGAAGTTTTAATTTGACAATGTTGAAATCTATGATTTGGCAGTGCTGAAAGAATGTGTTTTAAGAATGCTAATTGGAAAGAGAAAATCCCTGCCTGCTTGCTTATGCTTTTGATGAAAAGATTGAACTTCCTGTTCCAACCTGATTTTGAAGAGCAGCTAGTCCAGCTATGATCCAGTTTTTTTGTTTCCAACAGAAATATCTTTAACTGACAACATCATAATTTTTGTTGGGGGGTTGGCTGCTTCGGCTAAGTTCTGCCAGAGATGACACAGCTTGAACAACTTATTTCCTAGTGTGTCTCCTAATCAAAATGAATGGTTTGTGCATCCTTTATGTGCATACTTTGACAGGATTATGCTGGAAGATTCCCAGTTCTATTTGCAAATAAAACAGCAGTTGACTCTTTAACTGGCTGTTAATATACTCCTATAGCCAGCAGGTCTCCTCCTGAACTCTTTTGGGGTTTAGCAAAATATTGACTAATTTATCTGTCTACTTTTATCTGGGCAAGTAATATCCATATCCTAGGGTCCAACCCCATACTTTGGTCTGGGTAGATTAATTTAATTAGTGCTATATTCTTTAATGTCTTTGGCATGTGTTGTCTGTAATATCTTTTGTCATTCAGCCAGTTGCTTTTATGGAGTTGATTGGTTTGTGATTTTCTGTTCTGTGTTACTCTTTGCCACGGATATTATTTCCCTTTCCCAAACTTTTGAGTGGTTACAGGGACATGATTGCATAAATCTGAGTTTGGATTATGGAAAATTGGTGCATAGCTGGAGGTGTGAGTAAAGCCAGAGAAGTGCTAAGGAAAGGCATAAGTTTTGTCAAAGATAGAATTTCTGAAGGTTTTTTTTTAATTATCTATTTTACATTGTAAATGCCAAGTCATTATAATCAGAAGAATTGCCAAATAAGCATTAAAACTGTGGATAAAAGAGTATCAACCTTGTGGCACAGAATCAGCTTTAGAGGGACACAGGTTTATGTGACAGGCGAACCTGCAGAATGCTCAGATGTGGCCTAGTTTGTCATTATAGCTGCTTAGCTCCTTGGGGAGTGTCAGCAAGAGACCTTTTTGCACATCTTTTAAATATGGAAATAGAATATATAATTTACTTTCCTTTGTCTGTTTGCTCAGTGACTCCTTCAGAGGTATATGTTTGGAAAGCATGACTTCCCTTTACAGAAGATACTTAGGCTCTTTCTTAATTATCATCTCAATCTACATTATTTAGGGCATTCCTCAGTCCTGGATTGTCCCTAAAACTACTAAAAATTAATATGTATTTGCCATCAAAGCAATTTAAGTGACAGGTTCCTGATAGAGTTAGTAGTTTGGATATTTTATCCCCGAGTTTTTAAAGAACTTAGGCAAACAATGATTAGTCACTGTACAACCTGTTGGTTTACTCTACAAGAATTTATACTGATATTTTAATTTCAAAGAGTTCCTCAAACGTATTCTTTAAAAAAGAAAAAATTTAGCACAGAAGCAGTCTGCTTGATAAATCCAAATATGAGATAATCCTTCTGTTTTCTTACTGTGCTTTATTTTCTCCGCTTGCTCTTCTGCTTTTCTTTTAAATATTGTCATCAGTTTGCCCTCTGTAGCAAGGCTGTCTTACCAAGAAAAATGGTTGCTTACTAATTTTCATGTCTTCTTCAAATCACTTCTCAATCCCTTTGGGCTTGCCTGGTGTTTAGATTTAAACTGTCAACATTTATAATCCTCTCTATTGCTTGATTTAGGCATAACTTCACCTTCTGCAAAACAGCCTTCCTACTTCCAAAAGCTTTCTTACCTGGCATTTTAGAGAGTATCTCTTATCGTCCTCATAAACCTTGTTGGACAGGTGAAATGCACTTCCATTGGGCCTCCAGTCCAGTGTCTATAAATAAACTCTGCTTTGTGTCTGGCTATTTTCATCTTTTAGATGGCTTTTTATCTTTTGAAGACAGTGCCTTTTTTAAATTAAGCACCATTGCAGTTTATTTTCTGTCTACTTGCTCCTGTAATCTGTGTATGATTTCAACAACCATAGGACTACACACGCAGTATCAGACACAGAAATTAATAATGAAATTATAGTGGAGTTTGTTTCCTTTAATTTCTCAGAACAAAAGTGCACATCAGCTAAGTGCTGAGAAATACCAGTGGGTCTAGCACTACTCTTGTTAGGAAATTCCTTTTCCTGGATTCCTGACTTGGAATTCAGCAGAATTCTCACCATAATGTAAGAGAGTGACTTTTTATGGGTCAAGAAGAAAAAAATCCAGCATCCAAAAATGAAACTGTATTTTATCGTCCTCAGATCTTTGGTTTTTTCCTTCACATTTATCTTTTTCAGTATGCAAGAGAAGGTTTTGTTTCTCATATCACTTTCATGTAAAATTTCCTATGCTCTGTTCTTTAAGATAAGAATCTCTTCTCAGCTTTGGAAGAGAGCCTTGTTGAGCTTTTTGTTTGTTTTCTTTTCTTTTGGTAATTAATACATTTCTGATTCCTTTAAAAACAGTTATTTGTCTGTCTGAGTTCAAATTACTTTAGCTTGTTTGATTGGCTAATGATTTCTGAGTGTTCCATTGTTCCTATCATCACTCTTAGAAGTTTTACGGGTGTTTGGAAAGATCTTGCGCAACAGGGAATGATCAAAACTCCAAGTCATGCCATAAGAAATAGCACAACATAGTAGAAATGTGTCAAATTGCCCAGAAGCAATTTGGACAGCCAGCGAACAGGGTCACCTGCTGGTTTGTGAGCAGCGTAGGCAATTTGCCACTCAACTCTCCCCTGTTTGCTTCAATAAATTGTAGGGTACTTAGTACCCTACGATCTGTTATCTATCTGTCTGTACTTCTCTGCACTGTCAGCCTCTGACAGTGGCTCTGCTTCATGTTGTTTGTGTCTGTCTTTCAGCTTGATGGAAAGCCTTTAAAAAACGCTTTGGGGGGCTGGGATCCAAGAGTTCATACATCATAGTGCATCTATGTAGCCTAATCTAAAAAATATATTTAAAAAGGGATTTAAAAAAATGAAGCCAGAGCATCTAAGATAGATATATATGTCTATATATCTATTGAGGAACAGTAGATGAAAATAAACCAACACTAAGTTCTCATGATGCAACTACTAAGAGTGTTCAAGTAATAATGGAAGAATCAACAGTCTCAAAATAATGGTGTTATAAAACATGAAGCACATCTGTGCAATGCAAATATTATTTGGGCTGGTCAGTTATTCTCCTCACACTAGAACGGCAATCTTTAAACAGAAGAGCAACAGTTTGGGGGTTTTGATTAAAGGAGAATAGTTGTTAACATGGTGGGTAAGTAGCCAGAAGAAAGGAAACAAATCCTTAGTCATTTTATTTTTTTTTTAAAATGCCTTTCCAGTTACTTCCCTCTTCTATTGGCGTTATCTGAGTTCAGCAGGGATCCTGCACCAAAAAAGACTGACACTGCTGCTCACACAGAGTCCTGAAAGGGAATGACATTCCTGGAGGAACAGATTATTTTGGTGGATGGTTTTGAAGGCAGAGCCTTTGTTTCCCTGTGAAGAGTGAAACAAATTTGTCCTTACAGTATCTAAATGTACTAATGTGCAGTCTGGACAGAATTTTCAGTATTGGGTTCTTAGTAGCTATTAGTTATTTATGATTTGTCTGTTAGGTGGCTGATATGGCGATTTATAATTTTTGTTTCTGCAACATTTTGAAAAAATACAGTATATTACTGAGGAATATGTAGATATGAATATGCTAAAACTGTAATTCTAATATGCAATTGATTGAGTGCATGGGAAATGAATTAAGTTAACATGACCACATGCTTCAAAATAAATTGAGTTTGTTGGGATATCTATAGACCTTGAGTGAAAGGGGGAGTTTTTATTTTTCTTAACAACCTACCACCCCCTGTAAATGCTACTGTGTTAGAAAAAATAAATTTTTGTGTGAGAAATGGGTGTGTGATGAGGAATCAGAAGTGCCATTTGATGTCGAGTGAACAACGAAGATGCTAAAAGCTTTCAGAACATATATATGTTAAAATAGTAGTGAAAGCACCTAAAAATGGTAGAAGAAAAAAAGCAAAATCTACATCTGTTTTCTTTTTAGAAAGTTAATATGTAAAGTATCATTTTATTTAAATAGAAATAGATAGTAGTTACACACACGTGTTGGAAATGCACCAAAGAATGGCATTGCAACAGGAAAATAACTTCTTGATGTAAACTTAATTCCAAGAGAGGTAGCTTGGGCTGTTATAAAATAATAAAGGATACAAGATGGGAAAAAGCCACATCTTAAAATGAGGGGCTCTGCAGTGAAGAGAGAAGTTTTGAGGGATGAGAAGGGGGATCTGGGTGTAGCCCTGGCTGGGGGTGCTGGCAGCAGGGTGAGGTAGGAGATTCTCAGCCCTGGTGAGGCACTGCAGAGCTGGGTCCAGTGCTGGGCTCCCAGTACCAGAGACAGGCAGGTACTGGAGTGAGCCCAGGGAAGGGCCACAAAGATGATCACAAAACAGGAATATCTCTCCTACAAGAGGAGCCTGGGAGGGCTGGGATTGTTCAGTCTGGAGCACAGAAGGCTAAGTGCACTGATGTTACTATAAAATCCATATGACAAAAAACAAAATCATGCTCCCTCTGCTTTCCCTATTTTTAGTGATACGTAAAACTTGAGAAGATGCTATTGTCATATTGTTAAGTGGGCTTTTTTGTGTTTGCTTTCAGATGACAGACACAAATCATTAGTGGGGAGAACTGCTGCAGGATAATTAGAAAAACCTTTCTCTTTCAAATGCGGTGTCTGCTTCCTTTCAGTTTTTCTGTAAGAGATCATTGTCTGATTGCAGCCTCCCATCTCATTGCTGGGCTCTCCTAATGAAACTGGAATTTCTGCAGGAACCCAGGATATGACTAACAAGAGATTCACTGTGCAATACGATTTCCAATTTCGAAGATCTGGACACCTCTTCAAGGACTCTCTTGACAACTGTAAAGTTCTTTAAATAAATATTGACATGCCAGTCTGCAAAGTAATGAAGTCTCTTTTCTTCCTGCAATATGGAGCAGTAAAAGAGATGTGTGGATTCTTTCAGTTATTTTAATAGCTGGAATTGAAGCTAAAACAATGGTTAGTTTGGTTATACGAGAATTTTAAAATGCATTACTTTGCTATTATTGGTGACTTGGAATCTAGGTTTGCAGTTATCTGGAACTGTAAATAATTTAAAATCAATATGTCAATGCTTTGAGTGATATGTGTTTAATTGGGGGCTAGACATTTATTTATGATGATAACTCCTTTTTATTGGTCTAGTAAATGTAGCTATTTAGGAGATATTTCCAGATGATCATAATTTTAATAGCACATAGATATTACTGAAATTATAGATGGCAGCGGCCCAACATTCATCCTCATTCTTAAATCTTATAGATGTGTATATGCTGTAAAAGACTTGAATAGATTCTACTTTGGAATCTTTTGTAGCCTTCTGTGGAATGGTAAAAAGTGGTTTTATTTATTTTTTTAAGAAATTAAACATAAGAACAGCATTGCAAATGCATAAATGTGCTTGTTACGAATGTTGGAGTATGGTTCTCAATACAGAAAGATAGTCAAAAAGTTGAATTATTTTCTTCAAAATATTTGTGAAAATAATTTTCTCTTTAAAAGATTTTATTTCTGACCATTTTAAGTGTATCATCTCAAGTACATATTGTCCAGATGTTTTGAACAGATTTTTAGTTTAACTGAAAACTTGGGTTTGCCCTGAAAAAATAGAACAGATGAGAAATTCCAGGCGATTCACTTTCTTGCTGTTCCCTGCTATGTCTTTCTATAGCAAATTGCTATAATTACAGTACTGCACATGCAGTTGAATTGATAGTTTTAAGGCTTGTGCCTTTGCAAGGATAAGAAATCTTGGATAATAATGTTGGAATATATTGGAAATAATCGATAATGCTGGAAATAATAGATAGTAATAATGATCATTTACTACGTTGTTTTTAGCAATAAAAGGATGCAGTTGACAGTGTTAGGCTTTAGGTATATTCATGCCACTCAAGGGATGTGACAAATATTTTGCATTACAGCAGTTGCACAATTCCTGATTTTGCATCTTCTCTTTGAATTTCAGCAGAGCAGAGTGCTCTGCTATGTCTGAGAGAATTGTGCCCTGCTTCTGGTAGAGTGCCTTCTCATTATTGCTTCAGATGGTCACTCTAGTGTGGGCCAGCAAATCTATTTTTATTCTTCCTTAAGGAAATTAAACTTCAAATAAATGAAACTTCTTATTGTGTTGTATTTCTCTGTGTGGTCTGATCGTTGCTGTTCTTGTCCAGAAATTTGTTTGTTTAAAGTGATGGAGAAATACAAACCTGAGAATTAGTAAATAACCAAAAAAAGAAGTTTTCATTGAGTTTATTCAATACATTTGAGGAATATTTTATTTTCTCAGATATCTGTCATAAATTAAAATTCATTCTTTTTTTTTTGTGGTGATTTCAAGACTTCATCTTTAAAGCTTGAATGATCTATTTATTGTAGAAAATAAAAGCACAACCAGGGATGTATTGTTGGTGAAAGTAGAAATCTTTCTCTTTTTTTTTTTTTTTCAATAGTAATTTCGAAATTATTGCAATTTTCTTCCCAAGGCAATAAGTTTCTTTTTCTGTTTTTCATTTTTGGATGTGCATATGTTCTTAAGTTGGCAAAGGTATGCTAGGAGGAAGTGGTGGATTTTCTATTTTTAAATGAAAGTTAATTTTGAAAAGTACTTTGGTACTTACGTTTTGGTACTTATTTCTTGGTATAAGGATTTTCCATGTATAATCAACATCCCTGTGTTTATTTTATTTTTAAGAAAGGAAAATTTCCCACACTGTCTTTCATCAAGGAATGTGTTTTTAATAATTGTGATGTATTTCCATCAGATTTCTATGTAAGGCCCAGAAAATCGACAGGAATATCACAGGTGTGAGCACTAAATGCTTAAACTTCTAGATATTGCATTATTGTAACAGCCAAGTACAAACACCTAAAGTAATTAATCTCTCTCTGAAACTTTAAAATGAAATTTTCCTTAAAAATTGGGTGTGGTCATTTGCTTTCAATCCCCACTTGTAGTTTAGCCATTTAAGAGTAGAGCTCTACAGAAGCACATTAACTTTAGCAGCCAGTATTGACTTCTGGAAGGAACAAGGCTGTGTGCAGTGGAGAGGGCCAGGGCGAGGGGAACTGGGTTGGAAGATCTGTGTCTCAAGAGACAGTCAGCACTTTTGATCTTAGAGGCACACACCACATCTTTTCTATCCTACTGCCTCAGAACTGCCTGATGGTAGCAGTGGGAAGTGTGTTGGCAGCAGTAATTTCCCCTAAAGACTGTCAGGGATGAGGAGAAAGTTTGTTTTAAAAAAAATGGTGGGGGAGGGAAGAGAAAGAGAACTTTAAAGAAGGACCTTTAGTTCTCACATTCTAGTCAGAACTCAGAGAACAGGATCAAATGTTCAGCTATGTAGAATGAAGAAAAAGAATTATGTTCTGCTCACATGGTAGATTTGCTCTTCTTTCCTGAAGCTTTGCTGTTGCCCTGGTGCAGCTACTTCTCATCATGGTAAAGGAGGTGTTGGACTCCAGCAGTGGGCAGTGACCCACTTGGAGACCCCACCACCATTCCACCCAACAGTAAGTGCATGAATTCCGATTTCAAATAATAAAAAAAGTAAGAAGGGTAAGATGAGGCATATTTTGGGTTCAAACCCTTTGCTTCTTGGAATGCTGTAGGAATAGATTGTGTGCACACCTAACACATCACTGAAAAGCAGATGGGCAATTTCACTGCTGGCTTGAAACCAAGTTACCTGCTCTGAACTGTCGCCCCAAATCTGCCTTGTAATTCTTTTGATGTTTCAAAATGGGACCACATCAATATTCAGTTCATAACTCTCCTAAGTGTATGGCTTTTTCATTAAACTGAATTTTCCTACTGAGGTACCATACAGTCCATTTCACTTTAGATTTCTTCCAATCAGAGTGCACAGAATATGGCATGGGATGGTTTTATGAGCAGTACATTGAGAGCAATTAATACTGGAATTGAATCCACATCAGGATAACAACAAGTGATTATACTATTTAACAACTGTTAAATGGTGTTAATGGCTAAGTGTAGACCACAAGCCCAACAGATTAGGATGCAGTGAAATTCAGCAGGCATGTCAATTAAAAAAAAAACCAAATGGATAATTTAGAAATATATATGCCACTGAAAAATGGCAAATTATTTTAGAATGCTCTAATTACCTAAGTTTTTCCTTTTTTTGTAAGTGAAAACACTGGTAGGGTAAGGAAGTTCATTTTGCTGGAAGCTTTTTAAATTGGAAAAAATCAATTTGGTTAAAGTGTTTTTGCAAGTGGTGTTTTACATGCATTATGTTCCTATTCTTTTTCATGTCCTATTTTCCTGAGTTGGTAACTGTTATTTTGATGTGTTGTGCTGAACTTAACTGGACTTAACTGGATACAGAGGACAATGGTAGACAGTCAAATACCCAAATGCTAATTGAGTTCTGGAGTAGAAGCAATTTGAAACCTAAAGTATTTTGGAAATGACATACTCTGTGGGAAGTTTAACAAACTAAAAACTTTTTTTTTTTAAGTTGACCTAGCTTAGTAGGGTGAGTTGAATTTTCATTCTCATTGTACAACTTAAATTTAAAAGTTTTAGATAGATTTTTCTATGTAGAGTCTGTTTCACTGTTCTAAAGACTGCAGTGAACAAAATTTTAGGATAGTACTCAAGTTTGCCTTGATTTCTACCTATTCTGTCTGCTGCTCCAATTTATTTAGCATTTACCTCAGCATTCAGAAAAGGCAAATCAATACTTTCCCCAAATTTCTTTGTAAGCGGAACTTTTCTGGAGGCACTTTAATTTACTCTGTGTGAAAAGCTGAACTGGCTGTTTGGACTTGAGCTGTACAGATGTGAGGATGTGGTCCCAGTACCTCAGCTGTTGCACTGAGGAAGAGATGCCAGTGGCTCAGGTGGGACTGCACATGCCTCTTGCCACTGGCCTATACTGGTGTGGGCTACTCCTGTCACCTCAGTCCTGGGCTCCCTGTGTGCCCAGCATGTGCTACTCCAGCCCTGGTAATCACAACTCCACTTCTACAGTGGAGGGTTTTGTGTCATGGAAGCAGTGGCAGAGATAGAATGAAAAAATTAAGCTATTTTTATAATGGTAAAAATGTCTGCTTGCAGATTTTTTTATGATGCTGACAGGTTTGAAGATGTTTCTTTTGGAAATATACTTGCAGTGTACTGATATGTTAGTCTATTTAACTTTTTTTTTGACAACATGCACAGACATCCACACCCAATTTTGTGCTCCTGCTAAAATCTTTGTGCAATTAGTTTTAGAATTTGGCCACAGGGATTTTGCTGTAATTGCCCATTTCAGACAGCATTCTCCATAGTTAAGTATCCATTTAGTGTGGGCCAAATCCTAAAAGATCTTCAATTGCCTTTGGATGGCAAGTCCCTTAAGGATCAAATGAATGGTGATGGGTTATCAGATCAGATAGATGAGAATAGTGGAGGATGTGAACGATTCATTAAAAATATCACTTTTTATGTTACCTTGACACATGCAGTAACCTGCTCAGTCTAAGCCTCACTCTCCATCTGTTAATTGCATGTTATTAAGGTTTTGATTTCTTGAGAAAACAGATGGCTATCAACTAAAACAGGTGTTCACATTGCACTTTTTAAAGTTTAAATGCTGAACAGGTATAACTTGGAAGTTTGCTTTGGTACGAAGGGAATTAGTGCTTTGAAAGATGTGTGAGTGGAGAATAATTTGTGAGTAGGAGGGTCAAGTAATTCACTAGAAGTACACCTACATACAATTAGCTGTGGACCTTTGCCATTATAGAACACAGGGAGAGATGACAGCAGAAAGATTTAAAGGAACACAGCTTGTTCTGAACCCATGTCCTGTATCTCTTGTTGAGAATAGACACCACGAAATGTGACCCAAATGCATTTCAGTAAGTGAAAGAAGAGAGTGTAGGAATCCTCTGTTGTTCAGTGATTCCTCCAGATTTTTTTGGGTGGCTCAGTGCACTGCTGCCTTGTTAGAATACAAAAGCATGGAACCAGACTTCCTCTGGATAAAATGAAATCTAATTCAAGTTTTTTAATTTGTTGTTCTAGTAAACAACTGTGAAAGTTTCTCAAATTCTGAAAAAAAGAAATGTTTGCTAAAATAAGGTGGGTTACGTCTAATGTCTTCTGATTATATAATGGCATAACATTACCTGTCAAATCCAAGCTCTGCACTGTTTCCCTGCCTTATTTTTCATCCAGTTTTGCATTGATAAAAACACAAAAAATTATGGTTAAATAATGTAGCAAGGTTGGACTGTTCTCACAGGCATAAAATTTTCTCTACACTTCTCATCAAAGATTCAAGAAGCCCCTACTGTAGTGTTATCTCATTGTAAAGGCCCTATTATTTTTATGATCAATATTTCAGCATATAAACTAGCATTCAGTGAACAGGTAAATATTTTAAATTAACTTATACCAATCAAATGAACAGCATGAATTTCTATGAGGCAAAATCTTTGCTCATTTACTAATTAGCAGACAGATGCATCTGTATGCAAGTTCCAAAGTATGTGGTAAAATATCACCCTGATTTAATGTCTTGTGTGGGCTCTGCCACCTTGTGACAATCAGCAAGGGAAAAGGATCAGTGGGTGACAAAATCTCTGCTCCTCTCTTTCTTCTCCTGTTGATGTGCTCTGAATGATTGAGAGGAGGGAGTAGTTGAACAAAACCTTGACTTTCCTTTTAGAAGCACTTTCAGAGTACAGGGTGACATTGCTTTCCACCTTCTGTGACCATCTGTATTTTTTGTTAAGAGCAGAGTGGAGCAGAGTGCTGACAAGGATGTTATTTATCCATAAATACATGAGGCAGAGCCATACAGTGAGGTGCTAAAGATTGCTTCTTTCTAATCTGAGTTTCCAGTCTGGAAGGATGGGATGCTGTTGAGCTTATTGAGATGTGTGTCAGCTGTGAATGGAGCTGCAACTCTGGCTGGTGGTAGCCTAAATATGCACACATTTATCCATCTACTGCATGAAAAACAAACAGTGGTTTGCCAAGGTACTAGTAACATGGAACAGGAGAAGTTATTTACAATGTACTTATTTACAGTGTGCTTACTCCCACAGAAAAGCTTTTTTACCTTGTGTTTGAACATGTGTGGCTAAGAGTAAAGAAATGTTCTTATTATTCCAAGAGCTATTGAACATTTGTAGGATTGATTTGCTATTAACACTTTTCTAGATTTTAAAATTATTATTAGACTTTAATCCATTCACTGACTTATGAAGAGTGTACATTAGCAGTTGGGTTTGCTGAAAGGTGCAGATTTGCTTTGCACCTGACCTTGGAGCCTTGCAGCCCTCAGCTGAGCACAGTCTGAGTGCACTCAAAGTGTATTTCCTTCAGATGGAAAAAGGGTAAAAAGAGCACTCTGAACAAGAGCATTTTGCAGCTAGAGCACGCCTAATTTCCAGAAGAGACAAAAAAGTGACCCTGTGATCAGGGTGTGATGGTAGAAACTGAAGATCTTTCCTTTCCCCTTTATACCAAAACATAGATGTACAGTAGAGGTGCTGACATTGTCATGCTGTGAACTTGGCTCAGTTCTGAGAGGAGTGTGTAGGAAAGAAATATTATATGGCATGTTTATATTAAAGCCAAAAAACTCCTCCCCGCTTAAAAAGCTACTTTAGTCTGTTGATGAGGCCATACAGAAATGTATTAGAACCAAAGGTGTCCTTAGAAAATTCTCTGTGCAGTTGTACAGATTCTATAGTTTGCATACAAATTTCATTACCCTAGATGTAGTTTTTGGGGTAGGCTTGCTTGTTTTATTTTGCTTTAAGAAGTAGGAGAAATGTGAATTTAATATTGTAGATATTGCTATGTACTGAAAGTATTGAGCTGAGGGAAAACAGAGGGTTTGGAAATTATGATGCTCTACTTTTTTCCAAATGAGTTGTTTTCTTGTGAGCCACAACAATAGTTAGATACAAGGGGAAGGAAACATAGAAAATCTATTACTCCTCTAGTCAACTGAACAATAGGATTATGTGCACAGGAGCAAATGCCTTTCAGTTGTTGAGTGATGCAGCTGATGTTTCCTATTAAGAGCAAGAAGACTTCATCTAAGAGGCCAATGCACTTTTTCATAGGTCAAAGGGAATTTCCCATAGCAGAATCAAAGTGAAATCCATTTTAAAAGGACTTATGGAGTCATGCTAAGAAAAGCATTTGTTGATACGAACCAAGAAATTTTTTTCTCAGTTGACCAGCAACAGGGAGCTGGCTAATTCTGTACATGCTGAGTCAAATTTCCACCAGGTATAAATCAGGGCTTCCCTACTGACATTTGGTGCTCAAGGATGGGGTGTGCCCTGCTGGAAGGGCCCTCTTCCCTTCTGCTGGTGCTTGCCATGTTAATTGTGGCTTCAAATGAATTTCGGGCATGTTAGTCTGCCAGAATGCTGAAGGATGGGAAAGATGGGGGTGTTTTAATATGTTTCTATAATTTTTCAGTGACAGCGCCATATTTTTATGCAGATCACTAAGTTTTTGATACAGTCGTTTTATTGTCGCACTAATGACCACAACAAGGTGGGTGTTGGAAAGCTACTAGCAGATGTTTTAGGGATGATTATTTCTTGAATAAAAATCTATCATATACANATTTCTTGAATAAAAAACTATCATATACAGGACATAAGACTCTATTTAGCTCTTGTGCCATCCAACAAGCATCATGCTTATGCCAGCTGCCATTCTACATAACACTGGGCACAGAAGTACCTAAACCAGAAAAGGATTTCTGCCACCCACTGCTCTTACTGCTCCCCCTCAGTGGATCTGGGGTGAGGAGGAAGCCCCTGAGAGNTAATTGTGGCTTCAAATGAATTTCGGGCATGTTAGTCTGCCAGAATGCTGAAGGATGGGAAAGATGGGGGTGTTTTAATATGTTTCTATAATTTTTCAGTGACAGCGCCATATTTTTATGCAGATCACTAAGTTTTTGATACAGTCGTTTTATTGTCGCACTAATGACCACAACAAGGTGGGTGTTGGAAAGCTACTAGCAGATGTTTTAGGGATGATTATTTCTTGAATAAAAATCTATCATATACAAGACATAAGACTCTATTTAGCTCTTGTGCCATCCAACAAGCATCATGCTTATGCCAGCTGCCATTCTACGTAACGCTGGGCGCAGAAGTACCTAAACCAGAAAAGCATTTCTGATTTCTGCCACCGCTCTTGCTGTTCCCCCTCAGAGGATCTGGGGTGAGGAGGAAGCCCCTGAGAGAGATATGGAGCTGACAGAACAGGTAGCTGGGTGCCAGTCTCCTTTGGCACAGCTGGTGTGAGCAGTGTGACCTCTGGCTGCTGCCCTTGCTGCTCTCTGCTTCTTTTCTCTCTTTTCAGGAATTTGTGTTTATTTGCATTCTTTCTCTCCTTTTCTTTTTTTCCCCCCTTAATTAGTATCCTCTGTGCTTTGCTTCAGTACTTGCTGATAATTGCAGAACAAATGCTCCAGAAATGAGTATTGATTTGTTTTTTTTCTGTCTAGGGGATTTATTAGGCATAGTCCTGAAATGAATACTAGATAAAAATTNGTAACGCTGGGCGCAGAAGTACCTAAACCAGAAAAGCATTTCTGATTTCTGCCACCGCTCTTGCTGTTCCCCCTCAGAGGATCTGGGGTGAGGAGGAAGCCCCTGAGAGAGATATGGAGCTGACAGAACAGGTAGCTGGGTGCCAGTCTCCTTTGGCACAGCTGGTGTGAGCAGTGTGACCTCTGGCTGCTGCCCTTGCTGCTCTCTGCTTCTTTTCTCTCTTTTCAGGAATTTGTGTTTATTTGCATTCTTTCTCTCCTTTTCTTTTTTTCCCTCCTTAATTAGTATCCTCTGTGTTTTGCTTCAGTACTTGCTGATAATTGCAGAACAAATGCACCAGAAATGAGTATTGATTTGCTTTTTTTCTGTTTAGGGGATTTATTAGGCATGAAATGAATACTAGATAAAAATTTGAAGGATCAGGGTTGAATCCAGTCCTTGGCATAATGTTGTCACTCTGCATGCAAACTGAAGCGTTTTGGATGACTCAAGGCCACATTTCTGCAACACAGTGACAGGAAAGTGAGGAGAAGATGAAGTTAGAAGACAAGAAATTGAGAACAACCCTGAAGCCAGTTCAGTGCCCTAAACAAACCTCTATGCTTCACTCATGCTAATAGAAATACGGTGTGAAATTTAGCTATATCCCATTTCACTCTCATCTAAAACATTTTTTACAGTTTAGCACTGTGATCACCCTTTGATGTTACTGAGCAGGGTGTATGTGTAAGTATGTACAAGAATCCTCTGCTCTAAAAATTAGAGATGGTCTATAATTAACATAATTTGTTTGACAGCTTCACAGTATGCCTGTCTTAAAATATATTGATGATTTTTATTTTTTTTTTAATGTTTAATATTCATTCTGTTCCAGTTAGGTTACATGCTAAATCTTCAGGGAGGAAGGCGCCTTTACGTTAGACGTCTTCCTGTTTCTTATGTATTGGGGTAAATCCCTTGCACTACCAATCAAAAATTGGCATTGTGGAGGGAAGGGGCCACTTATCTTCCCCCCTTTCCTCAGAAACAGTGAGGAAAATTGCATACAGGAATGATGAATCAAGGCAGTGTAAACACAAAAGCTTTCTTGTTAAATTATTTGATTGCTTCAGTGAAATAAATGATCATGCTCTTTTTAACATTTGTCATATTAAGACTAAACTTGTTGGAATAATCCCATATATATTACCAAATGTATTGTTTCTATTCTATTCTTCAACAGTGAAGTTGTCTTTTGAGTCCTTGGCTAATGTTTTGCTCCTTCTTTTTTTTTTTTTTTAATAATAAAATAAAACAGGGATTTAGTTCAGATTTAAAGATAATGAATTGCCTTAAATAAATTGCTTTTATGCTAGGGGAAGTAGTGGGTTGGGGCTCCAACTATAAAAATGTAATATAGGTCAATTAATATGAGATTTTTTTT
>VZRF01002356.1:791384-1035301 GCA_013396875.1 Vireo altiloquus
GGATCTGGGGTGAGGAGGAAGCCCCTGAGAGGGATATGGAGCTGACAGAACAGGTAGCTGGGTGCCAGTCTCCTTTGGCACAGCTGGCATGGGCAGTGTGACCTCTGGCTGCTGCCCTTGCTGCTCTCTGCTTGTTTTCTCACTTTTCAGGAATTTGTGTTTATTTGCATTCTTTCTCTCCTTTTCTTTTTTTCCCCCCTTAATTAGTATCCTCTGTGCTTTGCTTCAGTACTTGCTGATAATTGCAGAACAAATGCTCCAGAAATGAGTATTGATTTGTTTTTTTTCTGTCTAGGGGATTTATTAGGCATAGTCCTGAAATGAATACTAGATAAAAATTTGAAGGATCAGGGTTGAATCCAGTCCTTGGCATAATGTTGTCACTCTGCATGCAAACTGAAGCGTTTTGGATGACTCAAGGCCACATTTCTGCAACACAGTGACAGGAAAGTGAGGAGAAGATGAAGTTAGAAGACAAGAAATTGAGAGCAACCCTAAAGCCAGTTCAGTGCCCTAAACAACCTCTATGCTTCACTCATGCTAATAGAAATACGGTGTGAAATTTAGCTATATCCCATTTCACTCTCATCTAAAACATTTTTTACAGTTTAGCACTGTGATCACCCTTTGATGTTACTGAGCAGGGTGTATGTGTAAGTATGTACAAGAATCCTCTGCTCTAAAAATTAGAGATGGTCTATAATTAACATAATTTGTTTGACAGCTTCACAGTATGCCTGTCTTAAAATATATTGATGATTTTTATTTTTTTTTTAATGTTTAATATTCATTCTGTTCCAGTTAGGTTACATGCTAAATCTTCAGGGAGGAAGGCGCCTTTACGTTAGACGTCTTCCTGTTTCTTATGTATTGGGGTAAATCCCTTGCACTACCAATCAAAAATTGGCATTGTGGAGGGAAGGGGCCACTTATCTTCCCCCCTTTCCTCAGAAACAGTGAGGAAAATTGCATACAGGAATGATGAATCAAGGCAGTGTAAACACAAAAGCTTTCTTGTTAAATTATTTGATTGCTTCAGTGAAATAAATGATCATGCTCTTTTTAACATTTGTCATATTAAGACTAAACTTGTTGGAATAATCCCATATATATTACCAAATGTATTGTTTCTATTCTATTCTTCAACAGTGAAGTTGTCTTTTTAATAATAAACTAATGTTTTGCTCTTTTTTCTTTTTTTTTTTTTAATAATAAAATAAAACAGGGATTTAGTTCAGATTTAAAGATAATGAATTGCCTTAAATAAATTGCTTTTATGCTAGGGGAAGTAGTGGGTTGGGGCTCCAACTATAAAAATGTAATATAGGTCAATTAATATGAGATTTTTTTTCCCCTACTGGACTTATGATTCATTCTTAAAGTAGAATTTAGGAAGAAAAGAGTATCATTTTTATTTCATATGCTCTTCTTTCAGGTAGTATAACAAACCAGTTCAGATTATTTATCTCCTTTATCTTTAGGAAACTAAATAATTGTTTGCATTTCAACTTCACTGTATTTAGTTAACTTGATAAAACATTTTGTGATAAATGCACAATAAAATAATTAGAAATATTTATTACATTATTTTTTATTATTTCAATCTTTAATACCTCTCTAGATTATGGTAAATAGAAGGACATGGAAATCATACCCAAGGTTCATAGAATGAGTCAAGGACTAAGGATGATAGCAAAATTGTAAAGTGTTTTTCTCAGAGCTGTAGCATCTTCACCCTATATTGGATTATATATGAGGGTAAAACATACATCAATTAAAAAAGTAAATAATTTAAATAACAATTTTTGTCTGTATCTTATTATATAACATTTAAAGGTTGATTGTTAATAAAGTTAACTTATATTTCTAAACTGTCATGGTACCCTTAGGACAACTAGACAAATTCAAAGGTGATCTAAAGGTTTTGTGTTTGAATCTGGAAGTGATTCTGAAATGCAGCACATAACAGGTGATTCACAATTTTAGAAAAACAGTGGGAAGGTGTCCCTTATAAATGCTGAAGTAATGAGCATTTTTAAAAAGTGGAAGGAATCTACAATTTTTTCTAAGTGGCAGAAATAGCAGATCCTGGGCCCTCCAGGCAGATCTCTATTGTTATGCAGGAAGTTACAAACTGCTTGTTAGTGACTCCATTACCTCAAAAGCTGGTAGAAGGTAGGATGGGTTAATATAAAGGTTTGCAAAGATGCAATTTAATTTCAGACATGGTGGATAGTGCCCTGAAAGCCACTGGGACTGTTCTGTGCTTAAATGTGAGCTATAAACTAACTACACAGATATGAAAAGGCCTAACATTGCAAGGTATCTAATATGATAAATCATCTCCAAATGTAAGTAATGTTTTTGTTCTGTTTAAATAATTTGCTCGAGTCTTGGTGAAATTGTACATTCATGTTTTTTTTAAACATAAAAAGTTGGTGTTAAATTTTGTTTAAGTCTATCAAAATGTGGTGCAGGATGCCTGATGGTTTCTTATTCTTTAGTGGAAAATACTGCAAAATGAGTGATGAGTCAAATTAGGCAGCTGACGGCTGCTCTTCTTCTGCAAGCACTCTGTCTTTAGATCTGTCAATAAAAATAAAATTGCCTTTGGTAACTCATGGCATGGAAGAAAGGCAAATTTTATCATGACATAGCTGCTAAAGCAAGATTTGAGACTTTTTCTGAAAGTACAGATCTGCAAGGCAGTTGGAAAAGGTGTGTTATGCCAAATTCTATGATCTGTTAAAAAGTTTTGACCCCACTGTTAGCTCAAAAAAGATTTTCACTCTGTCAGAAATACAGTTAATTTAATAATCATTTTTCTCCATATCAAGTTTGCTTATGTAAAATCAAGTCTCTTTGATAGCAAAACTGGTTTTTGAGAAGAACATGCCAAGCTGTAGACTCTGTGTTCTGGTTGGGGCCCAGGGCATCAATTAGTGACAGGATGGAGCTGAATTAACATTGTCTCATCCTAACCCAGTAGTGCAACCCAAGAAACCTGTCCATAAAGCATTTTTGTCCTGCTAAACTAATTTTCCCTGCTACTCATTTGCCAGGATGCCATGGCAGAGTGATGCCAAAAGGTATTGATTTGAAATCAGGACATTTTGTGAGGGAAAGAAGCAAAAGAACTACAAAGCAAGAAAGTAAATCTATGCCACTAGTCAGTAAACAGGAGCTTTTAGTATAAGTCATAAATATTTAAATAAATTTAGGTTATGATGTATTTACAATCACCAAAAAAAATGCCGACTCGTTGTGTTTAGACAAGTGGTCCCTTGGTTTTAACATAATTAGTTAATAAAACAACAACAATAATGAGGTGCCTGACTAAACAAAACAAAGTCAGTCACAATTCTCTCTAATTTCCTGAGAGAATAAAACATCTAGCTTAGTCCTCTGTGTTACTAAATAATTTTTTTTAAGATAATACAAATATTCCCTGTCTAAACTTATAACACTTGGCAAGATTAGTGACAAAAACATGACAGTACAAGAACTGATGCCTATCCATCATAATTCCTCCTTAACTGGCAACACATGCACGTCATGATAATGTATGTATATTTTTCATTCTTTAGATGTGATGGTGAATATAAACAGAGTTTTTGTATTGAAATCTTTGATGTTGAAACTCTTAATATACGTGGCAGAGCATTCTCACTAATGACTTTTTTTGACCAGCTGTGTAACACTGGAATGTCACATAACTTTAATCACCAGATAATGAGGTACTATTTTTGGTGAGATTTTTAACTCTTAGAAATTGCTCCCTGTGGGAGTATAATAAAAAAGTAGCATGTGTTTTCTGAAGATCAGTGCTGAACAAATAAGAAATCTACAATAAGCAATGAATATGCAGAGTCTCAACTAATTAACAAGTCTTAAGAAAAACACAGACACTCCCCTCCACCCCCGACCAAAAACCCCAAATAAACATCTAAAAAAACAACCCTGAAACTTTTTGGTAACACAGGGACAGTTATATTTTAAAGTACCTATATTTCCAATGTAGTGATTGTACTTTTAGAGTAAGCAAATACTTCAGTTTTAATTTTTCTTCACTTTTATTTTAAAAAAAGGTTAGTTACCTGTAGTAAATCAGAGATTAGAATTATGGTTACTTTATAAAGCTAAAATGTGTTAGTAATTTAATTATATTAATGAACTGCTGAGCATCTTCTTTCTTCCTTTTCTTTCCTCTTAAAAATAGCGAGTAAAGCAAAACCCAAGAACTGGTGTGGAAGGAACTCTGATTCACTGCCCCAGCTTAATGAAACTTTTACACTAGACTGACTAGAAATACGTAACTGTTTGTTATTTTATTAACTTTACAGTTTAACAATCTGCATTCAAATTTCCACCTTAATTAACCCAGTGTATGAATGCCAGGAGTATCATAAATATTTACCAAAAAAAATTTGCCAATTTTTGACATGGACAAAATTAGTGTAGCAATGGTATGGATATAGAAACGAATTACCATTAGAAAAGTTTACTACCTAGCTGGCCAATGGTAGTAATCAAATAATTTCACTTCTCTACCATATGTATGAGCTCACACAACAGAAATTCATTTATATAATTTATATCATTTAATAAACATGCATACATTAATTGAATTTTACAAAAGTAATACTTCCGGTGGTTTAACTGGAAATTGGGGGCAAATTCTCAAAATAATGATAAAATTATATGGGATTTTGTTTTGAAACTGCTTCCCTGGTGACAATAGAAACTCTTGAAAGTTAGTTCCTTGCAGGTGAATCTGAGGTCTCAGCACTGTATCAGCTTTACTTACTAACTCTGTCCTTTGAATCATACTTTTAGACTACTCTGCTCCTTAGTCTTAAGAATTATTCCTGGGGTACAAGTCTGTGTTTAATAGCATAGCAATCATAAAAAACCAGGAAAGCTGAGGACTTTGTCTTTGAACAGCACTGAAATAATTGTTAAAAATATTGGATGACTGGGTGAAAGTCTCTCAGGTTTTGCACCAAGGGAATGAAATAGCTTTATCTTTCCAACGTGGCCAGTTTGTGTTTCTTCTTCTGCAAGAGGTAATGAAAAGTGTTGGCACTTACTAGGACAACCTTTGAGCAGCAATTTCTCACTCTGCCCTTTTGCCAGGCTCTTTCCTTCTGCTGGAAATGGTGTTTTACAGTATTTTACAGCTGTCCCAAAGGCCCCTTGGGACTCTTGGCAGTGAGGCGACCTAAATTTCCAATATGCATAGGGCATATAGTTTGATCCACAATGAGCTCTAAAAATGTGTTTAATGCCCATGTTCATCCTCTTAAGTGATACAAAGAGTAGGAAGCCAAAAATCATACTAAGCCTCTCAGAAATGAACAAAATTTTAGCATACTCTGTAAGGGAAAATGTAGATGAGAGGCCTAATGAAATATGGTAAAAAGGCATGCCTCACAAAAGAGATTGAGAAACATTTAGAAAATATTGTCCATGGACAAATTGATGTTATTTTGCAATTTGAAGGTCTAGTCACGATTTCCTTTCAAAATAACATGCTGCTATATATAAAACTGAATCTCAGGAACTAACATGTAATAAATGAGAATCTTTAAAAAGTGCCCGGTCCTTTAACTACTGCTATAAATAGTTAAATGTTTTGCTGCTGTAACATTGTCTCAAATGGCATTTACCCTGTTAACAATTGTGTAGCCTTATTAATATAGTTAATGAATTGATTTTATTGTTAAGGCTCTCAATGCAACCTACAAATAACATAATGAATATTTAATCAGCCATGGATCTCAGCCAGCAGATCCAAACATCACTCAGTCATATCAGATCAATTTTCATAGTTTCTTTGCATGCTATGAGTTAGTTGTTGAATTAAAGATATTTTGCCATTTCAAGAAATCACAGAGGCTTCTGTAGGAGGTAGAGTTCCCAACTCCACTCTTTGTCACCCCTGACTTCCACATCTGCCTGTTTGTGTTTCAATTGCTTCCAGTCTACTTTTCCCCCTCTGGAGAGAAAGGAGATGAGAGCTGTCTTACAGATTTTCAGGTTTCTCTGGCCCAGGGGTGCCAGTCCAGCTACACCATAGTGTGGGGCCTGTTAGAGGCTCCACTTCAGAGTTACTCCCTCTGATAGTCCAACAGTTCTGCTCATGGTGAAGCAAATGAGTTTTGACATTCCCTCCATCAGTCTGCTGCACATTTTTTATCTTCAAGTCCAGAACACATACATTATATTCTGCAAGAGATGAGCTTTTTCACAGAATATGTTATCTGCCTGCTGCCTGATAGCAATGTTAATGACTCTGCTGATCCTTTGAATTTGGAGAACTGGAAAGCCAGGATCCCTTCAGATCCAGGCATTACAACACAGGCCTCCTGTTCTCTCAAGGACCCATTCTATGTTTCACAATTATACCTATTTTGAAAGGAAAAAGCCCCGTGTTTCATAGCACATTCTAAAATTCTGTAGCTGTAAGATAATAGAAAAAAAAATCCCAGTATCCCACCCTATTTATGAATAAGAGATCATAGATAGCCAGGGTTTAATCCATTTGAATGAGACACTATTGGCCTACTCTAAATGTGGTATAATGTAATTAAATTTTTAACAGAACAACACAAAACAAAATTCCGTACATGACAATGGAAATGTCTTTAAAATATTAAAAGGAGATGCATTCTTAAGCTGAGATGCATTCTTAAGCTCCCAGAGATTTTAGCTTACTCTTTGGAAGATGAATATGTAAAAAGTGAGAAAAAGACACATATAGTCAAACTCACTGAATATGAAGCTTTTTCATAAAATAATACAACAGGAAGATTACTTAGGAAGCTTATGATTGCACTATAATTTTATGACAGAACACCACAGATAATTGTGGTGGGTACTGCTAGCTTCATCTGAGACATGGGCAATTTTATTTTAAGCTGTTATTTTGAATAAAGAAGAAATAGAATTCGATTCACTGCCCATGGTTTTTTTTGTTTTTGTGAGTAGCAAATCATAATATTACAGGGCCTTGAAGGTCTTTTTGTGAATAGTCTTCCAGAGTCCATGCATGTGTCTATTGAGTTAATTCATCCTAGAAATTCTTGAATGCTGTTGGTTTGTTTTTTCTTTTTCTGCTTCTGTTCATCTGTATCACTTAGGCAATTGAGCTGATGTGCACTTTTTCAGGTGAGGAACTGACAGAAGGTGTTTTCTCACAATGAAAATATTGTTTGACTTCTAGTTTAGCAGAATACTTTGAGCCCAGAAATGCAGCTTTGAAGTTTAAATGAAGTTACTTTACCATTAGGTACACCATCACTTAAGTGCTGACATCCAAAAAAGTCACAAGTCTTGAATATTAAATGCAACCAGTGAAATTTAAAAGGATGATATCCAAGATTTTGACAGAAACAGTTTTGTTCACTAGTGCTATGCTAATAAATATGTAAATTCTATTGTATTTTTAGCTCATTTTCTGCTTAACTTTCTTTAAAGTACAGATTTAGTAGAGATACTCCTTTCTTAGACTTCATAAACTTAAGAATACATCCTGTTCTAAAAATAAAGTGCAGAAACTTCAGTTTTCTAATAAAGGCAGTTCTTTTGTGATGATTTTTTTTTGCCTTTGTTTTTCCATCTCCTTGGAATTGAACGGGATATATTAAACAAAAAGTGGAGAGAAAATTTTGACTGAAGTCATGTGTATGCCTTTTTCTCAGAAGGTCATTGAACATAATCAAACCACTGGATTTCTGAAAGCTGATCCACTGCAAATAGATAACAAAACTAATTTAGTAACAATGCTCTCTGCAAGGTGACTGAGAACCTCAGCTCTAAATGAGGACAGAGATTTTCCTGGTAATCCTTCCAGTGTGTTCCACTGAATAAGGAGTCAAACAGGAAGACATACAATTGGCTTTGCAACATTGAAAAGCTGTGCTCTATTTTAGAGGGGGGGAAGTCTATCTCTTGAGTATATTTATGGACAAATCTGAAGTTTTGGGATTTTTTTTTAGTGAAATGGAAATGACTGGGTTCTACTTCCAATTTTTAACCAAGCCTTTTAAAAATGCTTTAGGAAAACAAACATTCCTTCCTTCATGTTATTCATGTATTAATATAACAAGTATGTATCCAGGTAATTTTCTTTACCAGGTGACAGCTCTGATAAAACCATTAAAAGTTATTCAAAATAAAAAAAAATCTGGTATTGATCCTCTTTAATGACCTACAGATGGAAGTTAAAATCAATAAAAATATTTTATATTGATGCAAATATAAAATTTGAACTGAATATTTTAATATTTAATGTATTTTCAATAATATTGAAATAGCCTTAAGAATTAAAGTAAGAAAATATTTGGTCATTCATAAGTTAATTTGGCCCTTTAAAAATTTTTATGACTTTTAGGATGTCTATAAAATGTAATATTTCCTCAAAATATATTTCATAATGGTACGATACACATAATTTTGAGATTTGGGTCTTTAATTTCTTTTGGTGTTTGTGTTGTTTTTCACCTTGAATGTGGCTTTTGTATTTTTTTTTCTCTTTTTAGAGCAAAATTAATGCAAAATAAGCAGAATGGACACTGGTGTCCATATAAGAAAGTGGCACTGATTTTCAAGTTATTTCAACACAACGATAGGGTAAAAATTTTCAAAAATCTTTTTCCTGTAGTTATAAGATGTATTTTAAAGTGTCTTTCTGAGTGTTTTCTTCGGGAACAGTGTAGAATTCTACTTCTCTTGCAAATAGAAGGCTGCAATTTGTCTGACCTTCTTTCTGTTTTCCATCTGCATACATTAAATGAATGGCTCTCCATTTTGCAGCTGAGGGAAGCACAACTTTGGATGAAAAATGTTGCCATTAAAAAAGAGGGAACAAATTGCATAAATTATAAATAACCTGTAGAAACTGAAATGTGCTACCACATTACCCTGATTATACATGCATGGGGTTTTTTGTCATTAATCCAACAAAATAGCATGGGCAACCTATGGAACTCATGCAGATACAGATATTTTGGTAAAGAAACAGAGCTCGAAATAGACTTAAATTTTCAGCATTGCATTGTGCTTTACAAGGAGGAAAAAGAAAAGGCTGACTCAATTTCCTGAGTTTATCCTGTTAATTTTACACATCTGCACAGTAGTGTTTTGCTGTTACTTTCTAAAATTTTGCCTTTTATTGAAATATAGAAAAAAAAAAAATGCTTCTGTTGATCTCTGAGCTAGCACTTGAGATTGCACTAGATTATAAGGGTTGCCATAGGAAAAGAAATCTGCTTAATGCAGCCTCGTTGTGTCAAACAATTTGGCTAATCTGAAGCTTAGGAGTTTTTCAGTGCTTGCTGGCATGCTGAGGCATTTCACAATTTCAGATTCTGAGTATTTATGCAACCATAAATCTTATGAATAAATTAACCCATAGTTATTATTAAGAGCATTTCATTTTCGAGTGTTGTTAGGATTATTATTAAGGACACAGAGAATACTAGGTCAGGCCTCAGGCTCATCTGCCCCATTGTCCTGTTTCTAGTATTGTACGATAAGAGCAGGTATAAAATTATTTTTCCAGAATTTTCTCACAATCTCTATCAATCTACAGCTGAGAAAGGTAAATATTTGTATTCTTCTTCCAAGAACATATTCAGCTATTCTCTAAAATTGTGTGAAATGCAATAATACTGGTTAGCTAGCCAGGGTACAACTGAGCTCTTCAGTGTGTGAAGAACTCCACCTCTGGCTTTCAACCTTACTTTGTTTTTGCTTTTGTAGTTTCATGCAATGCCCCTGATCCTTGTATTGAAGGATGGACTCAACAGTTGTCGTCCTCCTCCTTGCCGTTCCTGACTTAAGTTGACTGCTATCAACTTTATATCTCATAATCTGTTTTCCAGGCTTAAGATTCCCAGGGATATTTCTTATTCTTCACACTGTAGTTGATTGCCTCTTCTATCTATTTTCTGTACATGCCTCCTCTCAAGATGCAGAGAAAACAAAAGTTCCCTGCATCCAGGCTGTGGCTGTGTTCCAGGAGGACACAGAGGCAGCTCCTCTCTTGTCCTCTGAGCTTTGCTTACAAATTCCAACACCAGAAATTGCTTTGTTTCATGAAAGGCTGATCGAATAAATGCACAAACTTGGGCTCCTCCATGCTGAATATATTTCCAAGGTGCCTGGCTAAACTGGGGCATTCATCTGCAGTGATTATCCTCTGCTGCATTAATGTTGATGCATCTGGAAATGTGGGAACTTTCTTTTATATTTTGTAGATAACCCTTGACTGTATTGACACTACATGTAATTAAGTAGCCATAACTAACTTTGCAATCTCAATTTTGTTCTATTTTCCAGGTAGCTTTTGACATTTTTTGACAGCAGTTCAGTGGGCTTGTATGTACAGTTTGGGGAATGTTAATGAATGGTATTTTCAAAGAAAAGACTTTTTTTTTGTCCTTTCACATTATATTTTAACAGATGAAGCATATCACATTCTGTAAGTGATAGGCACTTAGTTTTTTTATTTCTCAAAAATAAATTACTCCCTCATGATGCTTTTAACCAGTAGCATTCGTGACACACTTCTGGCATACTTCTTTTGGCAATTCTCTCTGAATACTTGAAAGTTGGACCAAAAAAAAAAAAAGCCTTTAGTTTTTAAAATAGTATTACCAGGACTATCAAACTAGGATATTTTTCACACCACCCTCAAGCTCTTTATGTCAGACCAGGATTTAGGAGTGACCTGAGATGATGTTTGATCACTCATGTTCTTGAAGTGTTGAGTGTCTCACTGTGCTGAAGGGTGCAATTAGCTACTGCTGCTGGAGCTGCCAGTCTGAATAGGCTGCTGGACCTTCCCCAGTTTTAGAGATTTCTCAGCCGTTTTCAAGCTTCGGGGGAAACATTTCTGTTTCTCATTAACAGAGCAGTAGCAGGGCAGCTCAAGTGTAACTGGAAGATAGCAGGATTTTTCATAGTAGTCAGGTGGGAAAAATTATTGTGTTATTACTCCTAGAAAAGGCTGATGGTTTAAAGTCTTTGGCTTCTGTTACAACTTCACCTGCTTGTGTTTACACTACAACTTCAGCAGAACCAGGGCTATGTCTTACTCTGACATGTCAGTAAACTGGCAAAAGTGACCTCAGGGTGGGGGATGTAATGCTAACCTCAGGGCCTGAGGTTAATATGCCTGCATAACAAGAATACTTATTTACTTTTTCTTTTCAGTCCCTTTTCATGTTAGAAGAAAATTCAGGTATCTCGCAAAGGGAAGAGGCAAATCACAGAGCATGAAATCTGAGTTACTAATGAAAACATAAGGATGTGAAATGTACTCCTGTGTTCATGAGCAGTTTTAATGTGTTCATAAAAAGTGAAATCAGCTTTGGCCAAGTGAACACACTTAATTTTTATCTTTTATATAATTACAAGTGAGTGGTAATCCTCCCTCCACCCATTCCTTCATGTGAAGAACAACATTTGGGGAAAAGAAAAACAAAACCATCAAAACTTGTGGCTAGTAAATAGTTCCTGCTTTTAATTAATGGTATTAATCTTGGTTGCATTGAGTCCACATATCTCTTGGGAACTATAAAAGAGCTAAAATACTATGTTCATCACATAAAAGAAACCCTGAAATAACTTCTGTCACTTTAAACTTAACGCTATGTCATTTTTCTTAAACTTGATTAAAGATAAGCATTTATAAAATAACGTAACATTTAAACTTCAAACAGTTTCAAAGATAATTGTGGATTTTAATGGTTTTTCTTAATTAAAGGAATGGTTAGTTGTGCCTGTTTTCAGTAAATTAATTAAACTTTTAGTCATTAAGCAAAAAGTTAATTCATTATTGAAGGTTATAGGAAATGTATAAAATTTGGCATTTGAGGTGGCTCTGACACTTAAATCTATAACTAATATTCTGGAATGACATGTTTGAAACTGTTCTCAATAGTATAAAATATTATAGAGAGGGCCTGGTGACTAACTAGGGGTGGTTAAAGCTTTTTGGTTTGAGTCATCATCTCTGATATGAGAAACTTATCATTGCTTTTAGAAAAATGAATTATTTTCCACTTGGTATGTTAGTGGAAAACTTTTTAAAAAGTAAAAGCTAATAAAAATCATATTCTCGCTTAATGGTCACTGGTTTGGGATGCTAAGATTCTTTTACTATCAGGAAGGAAATATCAGAGCATTAGCACTAGAGAAAGGTCAGGTTTTTGAACTAAAAACCATCAACTACACTTGATTTTATTTCACTATTGGAATTTGCCTCAGATCCTGTTTTAACCTGTGGTTGCTCTAAGTGTATTTCTGTATAAAATACCTTTTTCCAGGTTTCTAAAAATGGAGTGTAGGGGAACTCTTGGAGGAATTCTCTACCCAATGTCCTTCTGTTTTAAGAGAGAGGGCCAAGTGAATCTCACATACTTTTCATATTAATAAAAAGTAGAGCAGGTCTTAATCAATGTTCTCGTTGCACTAAAGTTCTTATGGTGTGGTAAAAAAACCCTAGAATTATTAGTAGTTTGTTTGTTTGTTTGGTTTTTTTTAATGATGGACAATTTGTTTTAGAAAACTGATGGAAATCTACTTGCTTTGGAGAACTCAAATTCCTTTTTTATTTCTTGAAAATAGAAAGTTTCTACACTTTCTAATGTCTGCCTAACATAATGAGAAAAGGTGTTCTGTCCTCAGCTGCAGGAAAGCAGAGTGTGGCAATGTGACAGTACAAACCCTGCCCCTGATATCAGTGTTGTAATACCTGCAAAGACTCATGTAAAAAAACCACGAAAGCATGTGAGAATGGACACATGCACATTTAGCTTTAGTAACAGATTTTTTTTGGTATCTACTGTCGATCATGGTCGTGAAACACTTTATATTGGCTTTGATCAGGATATGAAAGTTGTTATCAAAACTCCATAATCAAATTTATTGTTGTATTTTCCTAAAAGTAGTTGTATTGATTGAAATATCACTTTTAAGAAGTGAAGATTAGGCTCAAAACAAAAATGGAGATTTCTGTATCCATTGCTTTCTGTATTTTCTGCATTTAGGAAAAATACTTTAGGATGCTTTTCAAAAAGGAAGTGCTGTCATAAAAAGCAGCTTTCCAAATGCACTGGATTCTAAATTTCTTGCTAATCTGTTTTCTGTGGCAGCAAATCCTCGTAAGGTTGGATGTTTACATGATCAGCTCCAATTTTAACTTCTGCATTTTTGTTAACACTGTGGTTCTACAAGATGGGGCTGCTTTCTGTTCAATGTCAGATAGCTATATGAGTTTAAGATAATGATTAAATATCTCACAGAAAAAAAAAAATTATTGCCTGAATACCCATCTTGTAAAATTTAATGGTTTTTCCTTTTACAATATTACATTATTGGCTGTAGTAGATTAGGATAACTTTGATGGAAGAATCGCACATAATTAAATTTTCATGTGTGATTCAAAGTGAAAAAAGATTAGAAGGCTATTTAAGAGGTGCTGGAACTGTCACGCCGTATCAGTAAAGTCTGCAAGATGGAGCACAAAAGTACTGATTTAGTGCAACATGTCACATTATTATAGTGGTAACCATGAGGAATATTCCATGGATGGGTGGGTCCCTATGCATATGAATACTCATAAAGATATTGTAGAATCCCTATTTTGTCTTAGAATGGATAGGGGGAAATGGATCCAGAAGATGCATTCAAAAGTTGTAATTTAATAATGTTTATTCTAATTGCATACTAAGGAGTCTTCGCATTACCTTTCTTGTCTTGAGGCTTATTAATACTTCTGTCTCATGGACATTTAAAAAATATTAATATACTTCAGGAAACTTTACATTTTGACTTATTTGCAAATTCAGAGATGAGGGACAGGAGTCTGTGGAACTCTCTGAGGTCCAGACTAGAACTTCCTGACTGTGGTTCAATTCACAAGAGCAAAGGCAGGCCCATACCACAACCACTGTTTTTCAAGTACATACATTTTGTATGTCCATTGCAGAGATAAGCTGATATTTATAGATGGAACATTGGTATGAACCCATGGAAAATTGCTTTGGTTTATTTTTTGGAAAAAAAGTATTGCAATCCAACAAAAAAAAAAAGAAAATCTTTGAAAATACTTACCAACTGTTTTCTTTCAGTGAAATATTGCATAGGATCCAAGTGATAGGAAGGAAGATAATTTAAATATATTTTAGCAATAACCCATGTATATTGGAATAACCTGCACCCAAGAGGCAATAGTGAGATTTAGCTGCCCCTCTCATGTTTGAGATCAGAGAAAAAAAACTTCTAACAGCTGCGAAGCAGCAAATGAAATGCTGACCATGTTATTGTGTCATTTAATTTGTAATGATGCTGAATACTTTTGAAACAGTGGACAAGACATGTGGCAAAATCCAATTGTGTCACTCCTTGTAATCTTAGGAAATAAGACAAATCACAACATAATGAGAATATAAAAGGTTAATGTAGTTTTTGAAAACTAATGAACAAGAACGTATTGTGCCATAAGACTCTTGTCTCACAGCCTGGCAGGGTTTGTGTTTTTTTTCTCCATATCTGGAGCAAATATATATGTCCAGCATTAAATAATTTATGAGACTTTTATTATATTTTGCTTTCATAGGATGAGTTAAACTTCATTTCAGAAACACGTATCCAGTTATTAAAAAAAAAAAAGAAATCCAAACCAACTTCCCAGCTGGTTTGGACCCAGGTGTTTCTCCAATATGGAAAATATGTAAGTTCAAGGTCATGCCTTCCTTGGAATTTCATTTCCTTGGTCTCAAATTCAAGTGGAAAGAGTAATCTTGTCATACCACTCAGCTCAAACCAAAACCAGCAGGAATTTTGCTGTGTGACTTTAAGGAAGTGGAAACTGGACTTTGGAAAGCATCTGAGTCAGAGAAGCATAAACAAGAGAGGGAGTCATTCATGCATGTACCCAGCCCTCCTTAAAGGAAGGCTTTGCATTTTGCATGAAACAAAGTATTTGCTTGTGTTTCACTTCTTGAAATGCAGAGCAAACAATTCTTCTAGGATAGCCATTGCACTTTTATTGTCTTTTTTTTTTTCCCCTTTTTCTGGGATTTATGCCAGAAAAACAGCAAAAGGGAATTCTGACTCAGTAACTCTAGTACTAGGAGTAGAATTAAAATATGAAGTAGTAAAAAACGTTGAAGTTAAGGTTGTTGGTTTGGGATTCGTGGGATTTTTTGAAGTGCATTTCTTGCCTGTGCTCTAGAAATAAACAAGGACTTGTTACAATTCTGACCCTGAAGTAACTCCCAAAAAGGGAAAAGCAGAGGAGCATTCAAACATTGATAAAAACTTGCAGGCCCATTTAAATTATTTGAAAGTGCTTTTGATGCAGGGTTTCCTACTAATAAACACCTCTAGATGTTGATATTCCTGTAGCTCTGGATTCAGTTACAATGTCCCAGCTTCCTCCACCCCTCTCTTTACCACAAATGGTGGAGAGGTCATAATTTTACGTGACTCCTGTAAATTCAATCACCTCCACGAACACACACGGTCACTCTTGTCACCACAGGAACCTTAGAATCACGGAATTTCCTCTTGTCCTGTTGCCTGCTACCTGGGAGAAGAGACTGACCCTCACCTCACTACAACCTCCTGTTGGAACTCCGTGAGCATCCTTTTCTATCTCCTTTCTAGGAGTGGGTATCCTCTCTGATCCACTCCAAGCATCTTCACTGTGTCTAGTTTGTCATACACAGAAAAATTCAGAGCAGTAGGAAGCTACTATTTCTCTTTTATTGGTTCATAATCCTTCACTATAGTTTAAAAGGTCATATTTTATACCACTTAGGTTTCCTTTGCTATTTTAAAATGTAGCCTGTGCATTTTTGTGGCCATGCATGTATTTTCAGTCATATCTATAATAAATTGCAAAAGTAAGAAAAGCTTGGAAGCAAACGAAGTTGAACCAAATCTGATTCCAGATTTAGTTTTCTTGAACCAAACCACACAAACAAAATGTTTTACCAGTTTAAAACGTAGAAGTGTTCATTCTTCTTTCATCCTTTCCTTTGAGATGAATGTCTTTAATTCATGCTTTTTTCCCATGAAAGGAAAAGCTTTTGCAGATTTTTTGTTTGTTTGTTTGGGGTTTGTTTGTTTTGTTTTGTTTTGGTTTTTTTTATTATGGGACAGGTAGCTTCTGCTCACTAATCTCCCACTCTTGTTGTCAAGTAGGGGACAGTATGTGGAGTCTGGACTTAATCTGCTCTCTTGCTTAGTACAGAGAGCATCTTTTGTTGAGTTTTTATGGACCTCAGTGAAAGCAGGAATCTCACCTTGGTGCCACCAGAACAATGCCTTGTAGGGCAGTTGTGGCTTTCTTTCCCTCTCTTACCAGTATTGTTTAAATAAAAAACTTTGAATGTTTGTCATAAATGTAGGTCTTTTCTTTTCTTTGCTCTACTGCTCGTCAAGGAGTGTTTAGGATGGATGTTCTTTCTCCATTACAGCTGTTGGGAACTTTGAATAATAACAGCAATAATGAACAACTCAGTGCTAAAAACGATTGCAACTGAATGTAGCATTGCACTCTCCTATTAACTTTTCAATGATAATGCATCCCTTGATGCATTAATTTTTGGTGCACCCAGCATGGCCATTGGTTCTGATGACTTTAGGTATGGATGTCGTGTTATTCCAACTTTAGATTTGGTTTAACAGTTTTGTTGTGGCTTGTTGTAGATTTTTTTAAATAGTGAGACCATTTCTTAATTTACTGCAATTGGAGACTTTAACACAAGTATAGGGTGGCACTGATGCAGCAGCAGTTTCTCCTATTCCTTGGCAATATGTCCTCACAATTGTATTTCCACAGGAGAAAAATGTGAGGCATTTTTACTGCTTTTTGAAATGTCTGGGTACTATGGCAACTTGTCTATGAATTCGAACAATCCCCCAATATCCATTATATTGTAGGCATATTTCTGGATCACTTTGGGGTATTTTTGTGATATGGCAAGAAATCTTTAACCTCATTCATTCACATTTATCATGAAATTATATTTAGCTCAGTCCTGTTTGGATCATAGAGAGAATACCCTTGTTGAACAGCTCCATTGTTGCTTTAAATCCAAAATAAATCAAAAGTTCTTATTCTTTATCCATTCTAGAGCATTTCAGGTCACTTCTTACATGGATTCATTCAGTGCATTATTGTTGCTATTATTGTTGTTGCTGTATTGGCTCCCAGGTTGCTTTTTAGTCCCTGCAGGCACAAAGATAATTTTTCCAGACCCATATTTCTAATCCATGTGAGGGAAAGAGCATCTCACCAGCAAGGAGGGCATGTGGCTGGCATTAGCCAGCCAGTAGAGAGGTCTGTAGTTCCTGAGTAGAGAAAAATAAGGGTAATTTTGAGACCACAGATAGTATGCTTGGTGGAGGAAAGAAGCAGAGAGATCTCAAGGCAGTAGGCCAGGAGCAGCAGGTTGGAAGCTGGCTAGAGAGGGGTGATTGATTAGGAGTGAGCTGCCAGAGGGTGATGGTACACACCTCAGTGCTGGTGCTGCTGTACCTGTGGCTGTAATGAGAAGCAGCAAAGAGCAGGGATGTGTGGTCAGCACTGTCACCTGTCAGGGCAGGGCTGGGACTCTGCTGGGGGAACAGGAGCTCTGCCTCGGCTGGGACCGAGGGCTGCCCAGGTGACACAGCTTTCTCAGGAGGGGTGTGTGGAATTCCAAGGACGTGGCAAGGGCAGGGACCACGGAGTGCTGCCAGCATTGGCTGTGCTCCCTCCTAAATTTGCGTGGCACAGTGCACCAGCAGGCAGCAGAGAAGTGGCAGCAGACGTTACCTCTAATCTCCTGCAACCTGGGCCAGCTTCTCTCCCTCAGACAGCTGAAGTTTTGGTTTTCAGAAATTGAGCGCTGATCTTTTTCCCAAAAAATTAATTTTGAAATTGAGGATGCAATATGTATGCTGCTGACCTGAACATATGTTACAACCTGATAGTAACAGAATCATCACTCAGCATCACTTCACAAATAAGTGTGCTGCTTAATCTTTTTTGGTCGAATCATGGCTCCTTTAGGACCGCCTTATCACTCTGAGGCATTGCCTCTTCCTCTGTTGCCATTAGCTGTCCAGAATGATTACATTCCCAGAAAAACAGCTATAGATTCACGTAGGTGAGATGTTGAAGCTGGATGTAGAGGAAATTGGAACGGCCACGTGTATTGCCACTTTTCCAGGGTAAAGTTTAAGTAAATTCGACACACTCCTCTCTGAGAGTCCTTCATGCAATGGCATTCTATTAGGCCAGTAAAAGAATAAAATACCAATGGTAATTGTTTTTCCTATGGATTGGAGTGAAAGAAATAGGGAGATATTAATATAATTTCAACTGTAAATGCTCATCAGACATCTGGATATCAATCACTCAGATAAGAGTGCAAGAAAGGTATAATTCGAGTAATTTCAGCTACAGGAGTGGAGAGTCATCTTATACCAGAGCTTTGTGGCTTTTTCTGTGATATGTTAGTGACATTTATAAAAGCTATATGATACCTGAACTTTTAAATTGGTTTCTGATGTAAAGGCTTTAAATTTTAAGGTAAAATCACATTGCTCCAGGACGAAACATAGTCAGCAAAATCTGCACAGGCAGATACACAGGCACAGCACTTCATTAGCAGGACAGGAAAATTCCCTTTGTGTTGTGGGGATAGGCCACCAGCCAGAGGCACAAGACCTTGATAGCTGCTGCCTCAACATATCTGTTGGGAAGATGGCTAAAACCTAATCTGAAGCTCATCTCATTTATTTGGACACTTTCTCTCGTGCAAGAGCACCAAATGTCTTGCACAGAACTGCCTGGCAGGAGGGTTTAAGTCACGTAGGTCTAATGGAATCTGTCCTGGTTGACTTTTTTCAGCAGAGCTCCACTGCAAATATATTGGGGAACTAATCTAACTTGTCACAGAGTCTAAGTTGCAGTCACGGCAGAGATGGCAGTGTGTTTTATAGGTATCCAAAATAAACTTTAATTTAACTAACTCAGGTAGAAATAATAATCTGTGGCAAAACGATGCTCAGGACAGAAAAATGTTCCTATTTCTTGGGCAGAAGCAAATGTATTTTTCTAATACAGTGATTATTATCGCGCTGAATATGGATTTACACCTAAAAAAAATGGGACTGAGTTGCTTGTTCCCCATGAACTTGCATGCAGCTTTGTACTCTAGCCAAGTATTTTCCTGGATGATTCATAATTTATAATGTGGGACACCATTCCAAGTTAAATTAAGTTGTATTATTGAGGCTTCAATTTAAAAATATGTTAATTTGCAAGTGTGGATTTTTATGAGGGAAAAAATCCTGGATTTTAGCTGATCTGTTAGTGACTTAAATCTCTCAAACCACTAAGCCCTGCATAATCTTAAGAGCAGTAGCTCTGCATTCAATTTGCTACTTCACAAGTCAGCATCTTCTCTGAGTATTTGAGGAGGAATTATTTTAATGTCATCTAACATGGACTTGCTGCATGTGTAATCCCCAATCAGTAAAACTCACACATTTATACACACGTGCCCAGCACACGTTCAGCAGGACAGATCACAATTGCTATGAAGTTCACAAGATTTTTCAGCAGTATTCTAACAAGTTGTCATCATCTTTGGATCATCCTATTCTCACAATATCTATTAGATTGCCTAGTGCTCACCTTGTGATGCTCTATTAGTCAAAACATCTCTTTGCCCATATATTCAAATGAACTGTAGAGGTTATTAACTTGCCCTTGGCAAAAAGATTTAGCTTTCTAGGGCAAATGCTTTTATAAATTCTGCGTGTGACAGTTTTATTACATATTGTAAATAGAATACCCTGCCAGATTTTTATGACAGCCATCACTAAGTCATTCAGACCTTATTACTTTTCAACCCTTCATATACTTTGAATATCTTTTAATTTTTTTTTTTTTAATTGTTAACAGGCCTTGCTTTGGTAAAGGCACTTTTTTTACTTCTATACCAAATTTTATTTACTAACATAACTCTTCAAAACATTTTGTATTAAGCTAAATATTTTATCTTGCAGAAAATCAAGGCTGTATTTTAATTTGGCTCAGACACAAATTAATTTGCACCTTCTGCATTTATAGTAATAGACTCATTTAAGCTTGTACAGTCACTGCTAGCAGTTAATATAATAGTTTCTGTGCTCAGCTGCATACCTATCCTGGGTCTCACCATTTCTAACTGAATGACTATTCTGCTCTTATTGCCTTCATTTTACATTTTGTATTTCAAAACAACGGATGTGTTGTGAAAAGGAAAAGCACATAATCCATGCTGGTGTTAAGACCTACTCAGACATATCTAGTTACCACATGTTTTGTCAACTCATTTCTCTGATCCGAAGGATGCTGTCAGAGAAGGAAAAAGAGTTGTTGAAGAGATTTTGTTTAGACATGTAGTTTATTAGCAATGGAAATCTCACATGTGATAGGCTTGGAGAGACAGGAGATAAAAACAGCAGTTCCTACTTCAGTTTTGCTTCCTGCTGAGAAGACAAACATAACAGAAGGAGGAGTGAGACAGGCAGTGGTAAAGTAAAAGTGAAGAGTAATGATTGTCAAAATGATGTAAGGAACACAGAAGGCTAGGTTCCTAAAATTAATAATCCTTTTGGAATGTTGCCTTCAATAGTAATTTAAAAGACAGCAAAGCTCAGTTGGTGGAGAGCTGCTGGTGAGGGGGCTGAGCTGCCTGGGGAAGGACATCTCGCTGCTGGGAGAGGCAGCTGAGCCTCCCCCTCCAGCTGTGGGCCTTGGGACAAGACTCTTCTCCTGTGCCTCTCCAAACCAAGCCTCAGCTCTCCCTGGGGAGGTCTCATGAGGACACATGGGAAGGTGGGGCTCATACAGCCACTAGTCAGTCAAAAACAAAAATGTTGATGGAGCTTCCACTTCCTGAAGTGGGTAGGAAGGTGATGTGGTGGGCTGTGAAAGACAGAAGGATCCGAGCCCCTTCTGCTGCCTGATAGAGGGTGTGCCTTCTTACAACCCGCAGTTCTGATGAATCAGAAAAAAAATTCCTTTTAATAGAGAACTTTGAATTGGCTATAACGAGCCCTTATTTGAAAATTCACTGTGTGTTGTTCCTTTTTCCTAATGTTTTTGCAAGTGTATGAACTCAGATTCTTATAAAGGAAAAGAATCAGGTGATTTTCAGCTTTAAAGTGGTATATTTTGCTGTCTAGGCAACTTACAGTAGTTAGGTCACATTATGATAATCAGCCTATTTATAAGTTAGCTAACTGAGTTCTTTGTTTTAAGCTCTATAAATTCTAAAATTAGTGAATAAAGCTAGAAGCCCGTTTTCAGATCCGTTTAGTTGAAAGGTGCTATATAATTTTAAAGCTATTATAAATGATTGAAAGATGTTTTCACAACTGCTGCTAGATTGCATGGGAATGTGGAATAGCATTTCAAAAGATTTCAAAATTAATGTGGCTGTGGATGTGCTCTGGAGAACTGCTGAACCTTCACTACAGCTTCCTTTTTGCCTGCTGCTGACTGTGGCAGTGTTTCAGTAATCAGGTACTCATTTTCATTCTAGCTTCCTTCACTTTCAGTCCTGAGTCTCCCAGCCCCTCTAAAAAGGTATTGCTTTTTTTAATATGTGTGTGCATCTATCTATCTATCTATCTCTACACACACACATTTTACTCCCCCATTTAATAATGATAAATTCTAAATCATCTGTATGGTCAGGGGTTGGGATCCAGGTGTATCTTAGTGCATCGAGTGCAAAGTCTCCAAAATAAAAGTATTTTAAAACTGTTATTGGAAACAAAATCAGACTTGTACATTATTACACATTAGGATATACTAGTTATATTGTCATGATAAAGATTGTGTTTTCCATTGCACTAAAAGCAGTGATTCAGGCTCCTTATTTTTGTATGAACAGCACGTTCTTCTGATAATGATGATATCTGTTTTTTAAAAAAACTGCTAAGGATGCACTTGCTACTGAATCTCTTAATTATATTGACCTAACATTTACTTTTAAATAAGCACTTTAAGAGATTTTTCCATCTGTCAGACTTCTTTTTTTTAAGTTGTTTTTGAAATGTTTCGCTAGTGGAGAGAGATGCAGTTCTTTAATGTCTCCTCACAATTAAAGCTAATGGAAATATCACATTTGTGCTTAATGTAAAGTAGTAGCTTTAAATAATTAACTCTCTTTGGACGTTTTATAGATGATAGATACAGGACTCTTCTGCCTAAAAAGTTGCTTCAAAGTTGCTATAAAAGGAAAATAAGAAACTTTTGAAAGGTGTTCTAAGACTAGGGAACACATTTCGGCAATAGTTCTCTGTATAATAACCCAGGAGTCTTATTTTTCAAAGAAATCTTATTTTTTTAAAAAGGACTCTTGACAACAGTAGTTAGTGACAAACTCTTAGATTTTCAAAAATGATCTTCTAGTTATTGTAGAATCCTCCAGTTCTTGTTGGCTTTTCTTTGTGCTGTGTGTCTCCTTCTCTTGGGTCTCTCTGCATCATTCTTATGCCAAGCAAAGAATGGGAGAATGAGATCAAAGAATAATAACCAAGGAACTAAATTGATTATGTAACCTGCACTTTGAAAACCGGTAAACTGAAAGATTTCTATTTTTTTTTTAAAGTTTTACGTCATTAACTCTTCCGCTGAGTATATTTTTATTTCCTTTACATTTCTAGCATTGTGATATCTAGGGGTGAACATAATAGAATTGTTACATCGTTTAATATAATAGGATGTGACATGATATGACTTGATATGGTGCCTGAAAATAGCAAGATACAATGCATTGCAGAACGCATTTGAAAATTCTGAGCACTGCAGGTGGAAAATAGCCAATTTGAAATCTGGCGCATGCATATCTTCATTTTTACTCGCTAATTGTGCTATAAACAAGCCTAATTCACTATAGTACTTTGAAGTAGTTGGCAATTATTCTTTTCAGACTAAAACACCTTAGGCAGCAAGAACTTCGCTTCTTCATACATCAATATGTTATTGTGTTAATGTGCTTATTATTGTACCGTTTTGATTGACAATGATAGTTATGATTGTTCTTGAACTTAATGTGATTTCTCTGGCTGACAGTGGCCATTTAATAAATGGGAATAACTTTTCACAAGAGGTATAAACGTTTAAAAGGTAACTGCTTTTCTTTTTCAAAGAATCCAAACATTACTTCTCTGGAACAAAGTCTTACCTCATCATACTTTTAATGACACTCTAGGAGGGTGTGGTTATCCTCAAATAATCACACTGGTGGGAAATTAAAGGCATTCTGTTCATAAGTAACAAGCAAGAAAATGGAAAAGTTCATAAATAACAAGTCAAGGGACAAGGTTAGAACTCCTTTTTTTGAAATCTGTTAATCAAAATCTAAAAAAAACCTGTTGTAGTTTAAAATTAAAGTTGTATATCTGAAAGTTGAGATAATTCATGCATAACTGCATCTTTTTATTCTGACAAAGAAAACTATTCACCGTTAAAAAAAAAGAGCAGTTCATAATCCAACCCACCTGAAAGCAAAACTAGAGAGTGTCTGTGTAGAATCAGTGTAGGCAAGCCATATTTTTGCAAGAGAAGGATTCTGCTGTGTGAACTGATTTTTTTGCTGCTATTCATAAAGCTGAACTTGTGCCTAGCCCATTGCTGAGAAATTCGCCATTGATGTTTGCATTAATTATTTTACTATGGCAGATTAAATTATGGCATTTGACCTTTGTGAGGGCAGGAAGGGTCCTCTGGAGTTACGTTGTGCTCTTTGAAATCAGAGAGATACTGCCCTAATTAAACGCACAGGAAGTATCTTTCCAATCTCATTTAGCATTATTATTTCAGTGTCCCCCTTAACCCACAGCATAATTAATTAGCATTAGGAGCCATATGCTTGCATTGTGCGTTCAGTCCTCTGAAAAATGCCTGTGCTTCTGTAGGGCTTAGCAGTGTTCTGTCCTATCCAGGGGTCTGGAGTGGGACATGGAGGGGATGCTCTTGGAGGGGTGCCTCTTTCTGCCAGGGGGAAATTAGCTTGGGGGAAATAGAAACAATGAGAAATGCAGTTACAGCCCTTTGGGGGTAAGAAATGTCAGCAGATTCTACCACTCTGCCCCAATCTGGTAAGACCCCACTCTGGTGGAGTGATGTGTCCAGCCTTGGAGTCCTTGGAAGGACATGGACCTTTGGAAGTGAGTCCAGAGGAGGTCACCAAGATGATCAGAGGGATGGAGCTGCTCCTCTGTGAGGAAAGGCTGAGAGAATCGGGATTGTTCAGCCTGGAACAGAGAAGGCTTTGGAGTGACCTTATTGTGACCTTCCAGGACAGAAGAGATGGATCTTCCCACAGGAAAAATGGAAAGAGAATATTTACAAGATCTGGAGTGACAGGACAAAGGGGAATGGCATCATTCTGAGAGCAGGTTTAGATTAGATATCAGGAAGAAATTCTTTACTGTCAGGGTGGTGAGGCACAGGTACAGCTTGCCCAGAGAAGCTAGGGATGCCCCATCCCTGGAAGTGTTCAAAGCCAGGTTGGATGGGGCCCTGAGCAACCTGGTCTAGTAGAAGATGTCCCTGCCCATGGCAGGTGGTTGGAACAAGATGATCTTGAATGTCCCTTCCAACCCCCTGCTATTCTATGATTTTATATATAGCAGGGTAAAGGAAGAAGAAATGGAAAAAAATAGCTGCAGTCTTTCATGGATGGGCAAGACAGACTGATGTTAAGCTTGCATCAGAAAGGCAAAGCTGAGTAAGAAAATTTTGGGGAGAAATCATCACTGTAAGGTTAGTGGGAGTTTGAGGACAGAAGGAAATGGTATGAGTATGGAGAAGATGAAAAATATGCTGTTCAGCTAAAAAATAGTACAGGAGCTGCAGCCCCATGCTCACAAAGACACTGAGAAGTTCAGGCTGCTGGAGATCTGAGTAGTGACCCAGCAGGGTCCTCCTCTTAGCATTGATTACAAAAGGAGGTTTGGGCTACCACGGTCCTAATTTAGACCTCTCATGCAATTGTTGAAACCTGCCAGGGGTTTGGGGTGGAGTCTTGCTATTTCTGGTTTCCTTCCATCTTTGTGCAATACAGCACCAGTCTGGATTACTAAACTGTGATTACTGTTGTAGGTATAAATAATAATAATGGTTCCTGCTGTAAGATATATGCTTTAAGATATATTGCAAATAATCTAAGGGCTTCAGTTTCTCCTTGATAGGAAAATGTGCACCATAAAGTAATACCGTGCATACGAATAAAGAAAATATATTAAAAAAATAAATTAATCCATGTTTAAAATAAATTATGCTGTACCTCAGCAAATTTTTTATAACTGCAGAAACAAGATATCTGGGACACTTGTGGGATGTTTCAGCTTTCCTTTATTACAAATTTTCAGTTTAACACCAGCTATCAGTGCTAAATAAATGCACTGCCATTAGGTCTTGGGTGTGTTAATTATTAGCTGCATTTATTGCTACTGGTATTTTCAGATTTGATTGTGAGTGAAGGTTTCCTGGGATGGGTGATGTGGTGATATCAGCTAATAATATCTAACTCTAGAGGAATTAAGGATGTCCAGGTCTCACCTGGTGAAAACCTTCTCTTTGCTTTGACTTGCTTAAACTCCCTGCTTGTATTTGTGCCTGGGATTCTTGTTGTGAGCGAGTGCTTAGATCAGCAGCCAGACCT
The DNA here is from genome assembly GCA_013396875.1 of Vireo altiloquus. Lineage (NCBI taxonomy): Eukaryota > Metazoa > Chordata > Aves > Passeriformes > Vireonidae > Vireo > Vireo altiloquus. Next base: position 817,124 of record VZRF01002356.1, read on the forward strand.
TGCCCTCAGCACCTCCTCCAGTGGCCCCTGTGCTGTCACATTTGCTTGTTCTCTGCTGTTGCTGCCCCTGAGCACAGCCCTGGTGGGGTCAAGCGGGAGCACATCTGAGCCTGGTACGGCTCAGTGCCCTCAGTGCTGCTGGGCTGGGAGGGAAGGAAGGGATGGAGCAGGACAGCTGTTACCTTCATGGTGTCACTGCATCCCCCTGGACCTTCGGAGATCCCAAACACACTTTCTTCTCTTACCTTTTAACACACAAATTTAGAATCAAAGGCTGGCATTCTTGTGGGTTTTAAAGGAATATTCAGTTAAGTATGCATTCCTTTTCAGACCTATAGTGAAGCCAAATATCCTATGGATCACTATACCTAAAGGCATTATGTTGCATTTTAGGATGTTTCAAATGCTTTTACTCTACAAGATTTTAATTCCTTTTCTTCTCTCAGAAAAGGAAAGAAAGGAAAATAAATAAAAGATAAAAGGCCTAGGCAAAGATATGTGGGATTACACTGTGTGTGCAATTTTGCTGTTTATAAAAAAATAAATTTTATCTTTGCTACGTGAAGATTTTTAATACCACAAAAACTCTCTGATCTTTCCCCCCCAAAAGTCTTTATACATCAATGTCTATATATGTATATACACAGATGATTCTATAATAAATGAATGGTGTAGTATTTGTTCTATTAGAATATAGGGATGTTTTGAAGTTTTACTAAATGCAAATAAAAACTCTCTTGTTTTGGTTAGAACAGTTGGAGCATGATAACAGTTTATCTGATATTTCATATTCATATATATGTTTTCTCCAAACTACACCTTGTGATATTTTAGTTGTGGACTCTTATTTAAAGATATCCAGGAAGATGAAAGAGTCCAAGCACTGTGTCATGATTTCCATCTTTGGTTTTCAAAAAAGGGGGCTATCACCAGTCATGTCCTCTTCTACCCTGCTATTTTTGGAAAGGTGATAGAAAACACAGACTTATTAGGGAGGGGAGACATAGGGAAACCCACAGGTGCACAGTAATCTATGTCATAGGTGACTTGTGATGGGATTACTCTGCCATGTTCATAATTTCCCTGTGACTGTAAAGTACTATCATATCCAATTTAAGACAATAAAATGGAATTGTATATGTGATTCTCTGGTTGCCCAAGTTAAGACTATGGATGAGATACAAATGTAGCTCCCACAGTGTGGCTTTCTACAGAGCCCCACCCAACCAGGCCTTGAATACTTCCAGGTGTGGGGCATCCCTGGAATTGCCCAGTTTCTCTGAGCAAGCTATGCCAGTGCCTCACCACCCTCACAGGAAAGCATTTTTTCCTGTTAATTTTTTATGGGAAACCAGGCTCCTTCTGTATTATGTCAAATTTTTGAATTTGTACCAAAGCAAACCCTAAAGTGGAAGCATCTATTAACTTCCACTAAAATCAGTATTTTTATGATATTTTCTTGGAAACGGTTGAACCTGCACCAGTTAGATTCTTTCTCATGTGGCTGATATTTCAAACAAGAGCATCTACTCACAATAAACCACAAGAGCTGTGAGGGATGATTCTGAAAGTCCCTTCTTGCCTTAAAATCTATTCATTGGAATAATCAGCACATAGGCCCTTATAAGCCTTTAGGATTGCTGCAGCAATTTGCATACTTAAAAAATGCTGATAATATGTACTGTAGTGTGAAGATACCAAAGACTTAGATTAACCATTTTAAAAGGTTTTGCATTGTTTGAACACTGCAAGCTGCTCTAAGTATTCCTGAAATTAGGGCACTCTGCTGTGTGGGATAAGGTGGTAACATCATTATATCTCAGGCTCTGGGCTGAACTAAAGCACATATCCTAAAACAGGTCACCTCCAACAGTGAATATAAACTAACTCTTAAATTGTTCATTATAGAGCTGACAGTCTGATTTGCGTTTATCATGCACTTGTTAATCTGTGTCCTTAAATGAAAGCCGTGGATGGCTTTGGGTAAAATGCTTTGCAGCTAATGGCAGGGATTGATTTCTAAAAGTCCTCCTGTAAATCATGGGTTCAGATACAAACTGCCCAAGTCTTTAGCTCAGTTTGCGTCTCAGCAGCTTGTTTGTAAACTGTCCATTCTTCTTTCACATGTTGTGAGAATGAAACCTTAAGGGACTGAAAATTGTGCAGGTACTTCGATGATAAAAGCTATATAAATATGTAGATAGATTAACATATGGAGAAAAATAGCAACTGCTCTGACAGGGATAAGAATTAAGAGCCAAAATCTGACAAGGTTTTTGTGTTTATTAAAGTAGTTCTACCATTAACTTACTGCTAGCCTACAGGAAACATCTGCTTACAGTTTGCATTTTTACTTGGCTTTCATAATTCTCTGTTTCTGAAGCGGCCACATGGCACTGTTATTTTATTCATGTATAGGTTAAGCAGACTTTGCCTCTGGAAGTCTTATACATACAGCCTAAGTTTTGTTCATTATTATCCCAGACCAGTATGCAGTCTGTTTTACAATATGTGTGGGTTTGTTGTGTTTTTTGGGTTTTTTTACCTGCCATGGAATGTGATATTATCATTTTGAAAACTCAGCCATGCCATTTCACAGTGCTGTCCATACTCTGATGTACAATAATAATCTCTTGTAAAGAATTATTGCTAACGCTAAAAAATTAGCAGAATGCCATATTGTATCTATAAATTCTGCCTGACAGGGATATTGACCCAAGGTTTCTGATTATTTTACTTGTGCTTACTTCAGATAGAAGAAGCCTAGGGATTTACCTTGGATTGCCTAACTGTTACCTCATATTTGAACAGAGAAATGCTCTTCCTCACAGAAAATGGGAGTTTTAAGGGATTTTTATGCTTCATGAGGAGCACTGGAACAGAGACTGAAATCTCCTTCATAGTATGAGGCCATCTACAGTGGTCAAGTAGGTACTTCATGGGTCCCACCATGAAGTGTGGGTGTGTCAGGAACTGTGCCAAGCCATGGCTCTGACAACTGGTGCAAGGGTTCATGTCCTCAGTGTAAGAAGTATTTATCAGTTATATTCTGGCCTTCAGATTCAGTGAGGATCCATCAATAAGGAAGTTTAACTGGATGGTAAAAGCACTGCATCGAGAAACTCTGTGGAGTTTGTGATCTACTCATGAGTAGCCCATGTACCAGATGAAGTCCAGTTATCTGTTGCAGTTCATTTTGTGAACTGTATTAATCATAAACTTAATTTAGACTTGTAATTTAACAATCTGATTTGCTCTAGATTATTAGGGTCTGAAGGCCAAGTCAGATGCCATTTGAAAGCAGTTTCCCTTGATTTGCAATTGGATTTCTAAACTGACCTGCAACCTTGCTGACATATAATGTTAATGAACCGCACATGGCTTGCATATAGAAAAGTGCAAATATAGAGGTTTTCACAATTTTGCTAGAATAAGGATCTTATCTTTAATTCTTTTTGACATTTAACTTTGATGAATCTTGCATGCATATACCTTTGAGGGAAATTACATTTCTTAATTTATAAATATCTCTAATCATGTAGCATCTCTCATTTGAGAAACTGATAAAACATCAGAGGAATAAGTAGGCAACTGAACCAATGCAATAGTATTTTTTAGGCCTGTGTCAACTGTTTGAGGTACATGGTACTGGGTATCTGTCTTTTCATGTCATTATGATGAAGAAAGGTATTTTAAAAAACACTTAAGTACTCTGTCTAGTTTATAGAAATATATTTAATAAATAGTTGCTTTAAAAAAGATAAAAATAAATGTCCCTCATGGATAGCACAGGATCAATTATTAAATCAAAGAATTAGTCGATGAACTATAAAAGGAACAGAGGCTATGGAGGAATATCTGTTAGAATTCAGACTTACTGCATGTAATCACAATGTATATGCAAATTCTAGAAGTATATAAGGAATTATGGCAAATCTAGTAATTGTTTCCTATCATTCTTAAACTCTATTTTTGTGCTTTTTAAAATTACTTAAAGTTGCAGAAGATGTATTTAAAAAGCCCCACCCTCTGCCAGCTGCACAAAGAGGTCAGAAATAGTATATAATTATTGCTGAGCTAATTGCTGGGTGCTAACATACATATAGACATACAGTATTCAACTCAGACATTATCACAATAGTGGACAATTAGGGCAAATTCAGTGACAGATAAAATGCAAATAGAATTTTTAAACCTAGTACTCTACTGGATTTTTAATTTTTTAATAATCTTAGAATAATTGTCACTTCTATCTTTAGCCTTACAGATGCAATCTAAAAGAGTGGCTAAAGCAGAATAACAATTCCAAATTTATTTTGGAAGACTATGCTTAAATTCAAAACTACTTATTGTAAAAATAATTTTTAGACTCAGACAATGTGTTTTCTTCTAATGTTTATATTTTTTTGTGAAACAGGGAGGTGAGGATTAGAAAGCAGCTGTTCTTTGGGGAACGTTCTGCTGTTTAATTCCTGGCTTCAAACTATCTTCTTGAATTACCAATTTTGGTAAAATATGGAATCCTTTGAAATATGTCTTTTTATATTTTGTAGAAATAGATTAATTTCAGAATTATTTATTTTTATGTTGAAATATCTTAAGCTGTAGGAGGGATAGATGAGAAGATAACATAATTAGAAGAAATCTATGGCAACAGTCTGTGCACTTCACGAAGCTTAAGGATATGATGTCCCTTCTCAAACCTTAAAAATGTACTGTAGCAATACAGAAACGGTATGAAAAGCCAATGGTCTGACTACCCTTTTTATTTATGAATGTTGTTAACAAAAAGATGACAGAACAATGGAAAAATGATGCTTCTCTGCGTATTTAGAGATGGGTTTCTGACGATCTCGTGTTCCAAAGGAGCAAGAAAATGGAGTCTCAGCATTGGGGTTTTGATGTAGGGGGTGCATGTCCCAGTTATACTTAGGTTTCAAATAAATTACTGCTCTACAGATATATTCCATTTGGGGATTAATTACACATATTGGAGTTTCCTTAGAGCTTTAGAAGTCAAAGAACTCACAGGCAGCTAAAACCACGTGAAAACTCTATACATGGTGTGTGTATATTAAGGAGTCAGAAATCATTTTAATTTTCATTTGTAGAGAAGAAGCAGAAAAGTCAGAAAAAAGTTGAGGCTATGTTTAAAAGCTGAAGATAGATAAGGATAGACTTTTCTTCCTGAGGACACATCTGTACATGCATTTAAGAACAAGAACCTTAGAGGAACCTATTTAAGGAGCCCTTTGATGGCATCCAAAGACCCCAGCTCCTTCCCAACACTTGATTTCCCTTTGGTTTACAAATCACAGGCAATATGTCTTCAAAGTCTTCTACAAACTTCTGTTTGTTTCTTCAAAGTTTATGATTTATTTTTCACTCGATACAGTGGAAGTGATTTATTGCCTGTTTCGCAGAGGGAATGAGACTTAAATTGCTAAAGGCAGATGTGGGCAAAGCTGGGAGTAAGCGTGTGACAATTGATTTCAGGGATAAAGGGAACTTTTATGGGGGCTGTATCTGATATGGCTAACTCTACTTGGACAAGAAAAACCTCTTCTTTTCAATATGAGCTCAGAAGGATGGACTTCGGATTGTACAATTAGCAGTGAAAATGTCACTGTGAGTTTTAAGCTGAAGGTTGTAAGATTGATCTTGATTCCATGGAAGTTGGTGAGTGTATGCCTCTTGCTTTCACAGATTTAATGTCGTTTTCAAGGCAGTCAGCCAGGACAATGATTTGGGGCTCTCAGAAAAAGGGGAAGGAGAGGTTGACAAAACAGAACAAACAGGTGAAAATTGTCCAGCCTCTCAAAGGAACAGCAGGGCTTGCCTCTGCCTAAATCTGAGATCAGATCAATTGCTAGTATGACTGTTCCTATTAAATGCTCATGCAGGTAGGGCCTGATGATTTTGACCAACCAGATACTCTAGAAGAATAACAGGTCAGCGTCTGTGACTTTTTAGCACTATTCACGATACATTTTAAAAGGGAGAAGTGTGTTGGCATGGAATTGCAGTGTCCAGCGCCAAGGCACAGAATCCTTTGCATCCCAATGCACAAAGGAGAGCTTGTACAACTTTCAGGATTCAGCTTGCAGTATAAAATCACTGCAATTCACCTCGATGCACATGCAGTGAAAGGTCTGCTCGTGTCAGCACCCTGTCCTTGCCTGGGCTCTGGCTGGTGGCTGTCGGGGCTGGCATGCACAGGCTTTGGGTTTAGCCTTGTCATCATGCATTGGAGAAGCCTCTGGTACTCAGGAGTAGGCTAGTAGTGAAAACCCACTTCTCAGGTACAAGAATGATGCTTATAGCCATTTGTGCTGCTCCTTTTAAGACCCTGCCTCCCTCAGCCGAAGGTAGTTTTTCCTGTTAGGTGTATCTGTAGTGAGCTGCTTGAAGCCAGAGGAACTGGCTCTGCATCGGGCAGAATTTTCCCTGCTGAGGGAAAGAGCAGAATTATTAGCTGTTAAATATATAGGCAATGACCTTATTAAAATCGGTGTACCAGGAAAAGCTACTGAAGTGCACTGCCTTATTCATATAACTTAGGTGCCTTAATGAAATATGTATATGTATGCAAATTCCTAGTTGTTTCACTCAACCCCGAGCAAGGTGTGAAGAGCAGAGATTTGACACACACTGTTGTCTGTGTGTGCAAATGCAAGCACACTTGTTTGAACACCTGGACCTTGGAGGAGCACTTGTTCTGCCTCCTTGGGTGGTGGTCTGCTGCTGTGCTGGCTTGTCTTTGGAAGCTGCTCTGCCTTACAGTGCCATGATAAATTACAGCCCTTGCTGATTATCTGCTGTCATCTGGCCCCTGGTCACCGAAGTGAAACCAATGAAAGATCACATTTCTTCCTACTGTGCTGCTATAACACATCCCTGTGATGCTGTAGGCAAAAACCTTATTATAAATTGTTTTATTCAGTCATGCTTATAATGCCACCTCTGCTGAGCCTACAGCACAGGACATCCAGGTAGAGAGGAATAATCTGACTCTAATTTTGCTCCACTTATTTGACCCTCTAATAGCAACAAAAGTTTTTTGCCTCTTTGTTTGATTCTTTTTTTTTTCTTTGTTTAACCAGGCACTGTTTTTGTACAACTTGTCTGAAAGCCACTTTCAGTCAAAGGTTTATGTAGTTGCTTAGTAATGCTAATTGTTTGAAGGGAAATTCATTCTTATGTGCTGAATGAGAGTGGAAGGCAGTTAACTATAATGACAAAAGCCATCATAGGGAGAGATTATGCTTTTATTACAAAACCATGCTTGGAGCGTGGCCTCAGACCAACGTGGGATACTCTGACAATGGTGTGGCAGGGTGGGGTTGGGGATAAGATTATCTCAGAAGGACTTACATATAAATTTTTCTCAATTCATGAATAATAAGTTGTATTTGCTAACATCAGACTGAACAGACTGAGGCTAGGATTAGAGCCTTGCTAAGTTTTTTTGCCTTGTGAATTGGCACTGCTAATAAAGATTTCTGCAGGCCAGATGATGCCCTCATTTATGCCCAACTCCACTGTGTGCACCCTCTGGCCTTGGTTATGGGCCAGCAGGGTCGGCCCTGGTGTTGGAACGTAATTATCAAGCAGTGCCTGATGTATGAGCTACATTCCAAAGCAGTCCAGTTTGTTTCTCTGGTATGGTCTCTGCAGTGCTGATAGAAGTGAAAAAAAAATAAAAATATTGAATGAATGACTGAATTCAGGATTGTCAGTGGTGGTTGTGGCAGGTGAGGTGTTTTGCCATGGCTGTGTCCTATGTTTTTTCATCTGTAAGCATTTGACCTTGTCCTGCTGAACGATCTCCCTGCCTGACAGTCTGTCTCCCAAAAAAAAACGAGACTGGACCCAACATAAGCAGGTACTCTGGATTGTCAGGCAGTTTGGATTTGACTCCTATTGTAACACAGCTGGGCAGATGTAGCCTATGATTACTGAAGTGCAAGTATTTTATAGCACCAGAACACTGTAAAATAGGGGGATTGGTCTTATTTTACAGAATAAATAAAAATATATTTCTCAATATCTGTACCTACAATAAAAATGGAAAAGGAAATAACAAATGTAGAACTTGAACACAAACTTAATCAGCAATTGGTGTTGCACTGTTGCAAACAAAAATAGTTTGAATACGTAAATTACAATTGTACATTTATTTTGAATGCAACAGCAGATACCTGCTTAGCAGGAGCCTGTGTAGTGCTTATCTCAGTATTTCAGACAAATGCTGATTATACAATACTTACTGGCCCTCAAAAACACAGATCCTTAGTTAGAGAAACTCTCAAGTTTTTCTTTATATCCAGAAAAGTTAGCAAATATTAGCTATATTTTAATAAGCACTAGAAGAAATACGCTCTTTTTTTAAACTTCTCAAAAGTGACAGACATTTGCACTGTGATTCTTGGGATTGTCCTATGCAGTACCAGGAGTTGGACTGGGATGATCCTTGTGGGTCTCTTCCAAATCAGGATATTCTAGGTTTCCACTATGGCAGCAGGTGTGTCACAGTCGCTGCTTTTTGCATTGTAGACGTTTATTCTTTACTTGAATGTGGTGAGCAAACAACCCAACCAAAACTGCCAAACCTTCTTCTTTCTTTTGCAAATAGATTGCAATTCTGGGGCTCCACATAAAAACAATTCCAGTATTTAAAGCTGTAGGTTTATGAGTAGTGTGGCATTTTGGCATGGCTTTGACACTGACACATTGCACTCTTGTCTGGTAATGGTTGGTGTTTTGATTTCTTACATGGAATCCCAGCTCACTAATCAGTTTCTTCACCTGAGCACTGCAGAAGTCATAGGTAGAGCTGTGGAGTCCCTGCTGCACCTTTTGTCTTGAATGTGTCCTCAGGGAAAGTGCAATACACCGAAAAGGAAAAGCAAGCTAATATCTTTAATAACTGCAATTAGTCAGAGTTTCATTGTTTCAAGTCACCTGAAATGTGATGCCTTCAGCAGCACTGGAGGCATCCTGGCCGAAAACCAAGTGGATCAATATATGTTCAGAGAAAGCAGATGTATCTCTTGTCACTTGCAGTATTTCCTGAATGATCTGTTATATCTTGGTCCTCCTTTTTTTCTGATCAGAAATTTCAGATCCTATGTAATTCCATTTTCCGACAGAACTTGCCTCCTTCCCAAATCTTTATTATATGGAGATACCAAATATTCTATGACTTAGCTTGTCTGTCCCATGTTTAATTTCTGTCGATAGCATCCGGAGACATTTGATTGACTAGTGTTAGTCGATTCTTCCTAATGGGGCTACTGGGTATTGCAGTGCCAAAGGGCTTCAAAAATTCATTGGAAGCAGGAGGAGAGGACCAGAGCAGTACTTTGTGGATCCAAAGCTGTGCATAGTGAAATTAAAATGAATATATCTAAAATACACGCAAAGATGACGATAAACTGGAAAACACACAAAATATTTGAAGCTCTTTAAAGATCTATTTTATAAGTGAAAATTGAGCTGGGTGTGTATTTTCCTGTGAATGATAACCTGAATTTGTTTATTGACAAATCAGAGCCTTTAAGTGTAGTGGAAGGTGGGTTATGATTCCCATATGAATGAACTGGTACGTTCAGCTTTTCTCTTCATCATGGCTGTTAGAAATAGACCTACCAAAAAAAACTTAAAAAAAATAAAAGGTATTATAGTTGAAAGTATTTTATTATGTATTTGCAAGGTATACCTATTGCTCTACTTAGAGTTTGTGAAAATAAATCCTGGCATCTTTTCTAGCTTCAAGTTGCTTTGCCTTCAATTAATCTCTTTTTCCCCCTTCCTGTTGGACAGGTATCATGTGCCAATTTTTGTTCCAGATAATTTCATAGTTGTGTTTTGGATAAATGCTCTATTTCTTGGTAGGAAATAGAGCAAAATAGAATATAATTAGATAACATATATTAGGGTTTTTCAATACTAGAAAAGAGGTAAACAAAACCAGAATTGCTTGCTTTTTCCATTTCCCTTTTGTCAAAACGAGAAATGTATTTTCAGTCTGCAGCACAAAACATAGTAAAGTGTATCATTAGTGGTTTTACCTCCTGTTGTGATTTATGACTTCATATAGTGTTTTTTTTGCCAAAGCAGCTCCTTGGGTAACAGCACATGTGTATTGTTTAACAATTTGTCTTATTTTTAAATAAATAATATTTATTGCAAATTGTTTCATAGAATTATATATGTATTTTAGTATATTGCAGTTTAATTGTACGTAAAGTTTGTTAAATATAGACAGCATTTTTTGATAGATCATGTTTAGCAATTACATTTCAAAGTAACAGTATAGCACCTTGTGAGTGCTGAAAGGATTTAGAATCTTTGTGTTTAATATAGTGGATAAGATGTTCCAAGTAAATAATTTTATTAAAAATATTGATAAAGCTAAAAGTTGGCTTTTTCCCATTGTTTACCAAATATATAAGCAGTTTTTGGTTGCCTACAAGCTCCATCAAGCAAATAATACTTTTTGAACTGAAACTCTGCATGATTAAGACTGAATAAGTGGTAAATTCAAAGTGAATTATTATGATTCCTACTATACTTAATGTAAACCTCTTATAAATCCTGATTGATGAGTGCAGAATATTATGAAATAAATTTCGTCTACTTCTTTGTTTTACATAATATAATTTGCAGAGTAGCAGAAAGGCCTTAGACCTCTAAGCATAAGCAAGAAATAACCCTCAGTATAGAATTGTCAATCTTGGACTTATTTTCATTGTTTTATTGATGCATTTCTTTTACTGCACTAAAGCAGTTATTAGTGTACTGCTATACATCAAACTTTCATGCTGTCTTATGCAAGAAACAAAGCTACTAGTTAATTAGGAAGAGCAACACCTTTTTGTGGGTCTTAATTACCAGCAAAAACCAAACTGCACATGGTATTTGGGGACTGCCATGCAGTAACTGCAAGAACTTCATCTAATTTGGTTACATTGTGAAAGGGGAATAGAAATGGTTTTTCACAATACCTGCAATGAAAGTGCAGACTGTACTCTGGGCAAGCACTGGTTTCTTAATCCCTGGAAATCACATGAATTGGAAGGAATTTCAAATACATTTTTGATTTAAGAAGGCTCTGTGTTTATTTGGCATTGTATTATGTTACAAGTATCCTAAAATGTTGCTTCCATTGGTGTCCGTGGCTAAAAGAAATCCCCAGGAGGTTTCCACAGATAGTTAGAATGCCCTAAGCTGAGAGTATTTAAAATCAAAACAATTTTCATGCCTAAAACGAACTGAATTAATTATGGCTCACAGCGACTTGGGCCTCTGTATATTGTGAGAGAGACAGCAGAAAAACATTCTTCATGCCTTCAGTGAAGGATGTGATATTTCCTTCTTGCAGTGTTTGGTGTTGATTATATTCCTTTTGCAAAGTTCTTTTAGTCATGGGCATTTTCATGCTGCCACATGCTGGCTGTTTGGGATCTTTGGGATGATGGAGGAGAGAGGTAGGGAAAAATAAAATATTGGTAATTTCTTAGGAGTAGGGGATGGACATTTCAGCTTCTATCTCCATTCCTTCTCACCTTATTCATGACTGTCTAAACAGTCATTTCTATCTATTTCTGGAAGCTCTTAAATTTTTAATTTTGATAGTCTACTGTTCTGAAATTGGAAGAACGAAGGCCACGAATCTTTCCGAGCTTCCCCAAGTGTTAAGACAATTCTATAATTATAAAGTGCCAGGATATACAAAGAAGAATGCCTGTGCTACTGACTGCTGGGTTTGATCAAAGTGTTATTTCTCGCAGTTACTGAGAGATCTTGAGGAAGTCCATAACCTTCCCTGTAGTGAAATGGAATCTGGATGGCAAATAAAAGGGTCCAAGAACATGTCAGCAAGCAAGCAGTCAAGGCTTCTGCCTATGCCTTCTACAGTGTGAAAGCAGCAGAGGTCTCCAAGATATAACCCTTAAAAGACCATGTTGCTCAGGGCTCTGATATTCAAGCTTCTGTGAAACTGTTGTTGCTATTTATTCAAGCCTGAGGGTTTTAACCAAGTGCTTATACCAGTAGCCTCTTGTGCCAGATAGGGATTAGTGAAAAGAAGGAAAATAGGGAAAGGAAGGATGATCAGATAACTGGTTATACCAACTATAGATTAAACCAGCTTGGACATATTCTTTCCTGACTGCCTCACTGGTGGTTTGTTATTTAGGTTGCTGGTATATACTGCCTCTTGAGTAAATATCCCACAATTCTGTTAATTAAAAAGAACCTCTGTATTCATTAATGTTGTAGGCATTTATAAACATAACTTCAGCTTAATCATATCTGCTGCCCTTTCGCTTCATAAGCAGAAGGAGGGAGAGAATGTACAACTGGTAATTCATCTTGAATGCTGCAGGCTTTTCTCTTGACTTCATCTCATAAACACTAAATTAGAACTGGATATACTTAAGGTGAAGGCAGCAAGGACAGTTGTGAGTATTGGAATCTTTGGTCTGAGAAATTACTTTTTTTACTGGAGTAAGTTGTATGAAGGGTATGTTGGAAAACCATAATATGAGGAAAGGTGAAGAGGATTTTTTCTTAATGAGGAAGCCCCTAAATTGTCTCAATAAATCAAATATACTTTTCAAGGAAATAAGAGGAAGTAAATATGTGGAACTCATTGCTAGGACTTATGGGTGTGGAGCAAAGCATAAATGAATCAGGAAAAGGAACTAGACAGTCATCAAGGACATTTATCTCACATGGGATAGTTTTGCTTCTTCTAGGTCTTGTGGACTTTAGACTGGTTACTTTTCTTTCTGTTTCCACTACTGTACATTCAAAGCATGAAATAGAATTACAAATCAGTCCTTTTACATCTCTAAAACATGATGTTGAATTAAAAATCATGATACTTGAAAGAAAAATAAATGTTGGGTTTCTTTTATTTGTCTTTCTGATGTTTCATCCTATGAAGTTTGTATAATCTCTTAAAACTATATCTTTCCTCTGGGGGAATTTCAGCTCTGGAAAGTTGAAATTCTTATGAACCTAGAAATGAGGACATTAAAAAACTCACTAAATTGCAAAAGAAGGGACAGCACTTTTTCTTTATCTCCTTGAAGTTCTGCCTGCTCACTCCTAACACAACCCTAAGTGGAATCAGTAACTTACCTTTTGTAAAATAACCCAGAAAACCATCACCAGAGTGGAAGCCTGGGCGCTTCAGGCATTAGACTGAGCCAAGCATGTCCATGACCAGCAGCCGTGATGGTTTTCCTTATGCTCCTTGGTGGTCCTTCCCTTCTCCTGCCATATCACCTGAGCTGCTACTCAGGCAGTACTTGATCCTGTTGAGCTGCTGGAGGCTCATGTCAGAGCTGGCAGAAAGCTGACAGAAACTCATCATACCTTCCAAAAGCCACTGCTTTCATTAGTGCTGAGAATACAAGGTATCTAGGCTGGGTTGAATTCTTCTGCAGTATAGGGAACGAGGAGGTTTTTTTTAAGGATGCATGCCACCATTGGAAATGGTTTTCCCTACAGCAGCTGACTTACTCATGGTAGGGGTAGAAACAGGATAGTGTAATAAACTTTGTTCTTATAATCTCCCTATAATCAGGGGATTATTAAATTCTGAAGCAAGACAAGAGGGTAAAGGAAGGATGTGGAAGGTAAAAGTGTTTTAAGGCTGTAAAGAGGGCGAAGACAATGATCTGTCAAAAGTTCTGAGGTCTAACTGATATTTTCACGCATTTTGGATATTGAAGGTGTTTTCTTTCTGATCACAAAAGTGAGTTTACTTAGTGGTACCTGAGGAGGATGGGGCTGGTGGTTATTTTAAGGTTGTCTTATTATCTGAATGTAAAAATCATGAAACCTCTGTGAACTCCTAAGTTTTTTTGGTTTGTAAACATGTCGCATGGAGTCTGCCTACCTCATTTCAGTAACAGTTGGGAGAGAAATAGAAGAAATTGTGTTTTAATTATTACCAAAGAGACTGGTGATTAAGAATGGCTTGATGGAGAAATTTAGCAGAAGCCACAGTTTAGTGACTCTACGTGATAGATACTGACCTAATTTTTGGCAACTAAGAGCCATAAACATCATCCTTGATGTATCAGACTCAGCATCTGGTAAGCTGTCTTATAACTTTTAAAAATTAATGCACAGAGGGATGAAAAACTGTACATCAGAGCATGTGTTTGTTTTCCGTCTAAATGCAAATGTTACATCCTCTAACAAGCCCATAAATATACTGTAGAACTTAAAAATAAAAGATCTTTCATTGTTGATGTGGTGGTGGTATATTTCCTTGTTTGTGGCATTACATGCTGATTGTTTAAAAAAAAAAATCTCTGAACTTTGAATGTATCTGAATATCTCTGAACATGAATATATATGATGTTCATGATTGTCTCCACCAGTCAAAATATCATTCTTTATTCAGATGAATAAGCAGGGCTTAAGATTTATTAATACCATCTTTTTAATGTTGCACTGAAAAGGGCATCATGTCTGTGGTTGAAAATGTGATAACTTCAGGGAATTTGTGACCATGGTTGCTTTGTCATTCTAAAGACATTGATTTTTTTATTTATATAAATCTACAGCACAAGGTCTGTGGCTCATTGATTTGAGTACTGTATGCTTATATGGAAACAACAAAATGCCAGACTGTAGATGAATTCAAGCTTTTGGGCATACTTAAGCACCGGGCATCTCAAGACTGAGCAGTGTGAATGTCAGGAATCTTTCTCAGAGTACCCTCCATGAAAATCAAAAATTTTGCACAGAAAGTCTTATGTTTACTGATCCAGCTTCAGCATTCTTAAATACAAGCATTTGGAGATATAGGTAGTAGCTCTGTTATTTCTGTGGCAGTAACACCTATTAAAGGAAAAAATGACTGCAGTCTATTATTTTGAAAATATGTGCACTTCTGAATGTCCTTTCTCTTTCCTTCCCTCTCCACCTTATACTCCCGCCCCCTGGATTTTGGAGATCTTAAGGATAGGCAGTGTGAAAATATAAAATGCATAGCTGCTCTTTGCAGCGAAAAGATTGCTGCAACTGCTAAAGATTTGTTCTTCCTGTTTGCTACTTAAAAAAAAAAAAAAGGCGTGCAGGGTTCTTCCCATGCAATAATTCAGAAATGCTGCAAATAATTAGTGTGTTGAAGCTTTCATTTTAGTTTAAAATATGAAGTAAAGCCTTAAGAAAATGCAGTGAGAAGTCCTGAGCAGTGGCACAGTGCAAAGCAGGAAATCTCCTGCACACAATAGAGATTAAATGCTCCCTGTGCATACTGTATTCTGCTCAGCCCTCTGCGTTCGGAGCTGGGACCGTGGCAGTCGTTATCTCCAGCAGGTTCCTTGGTGATTTTCAAGCCCTGCACTACCTACCCAAGTGGCAGTGACACCAGCTTTCACTGAAGCCTTATTACTCTTAAAAGAGCAATTTGGTTGGTTGCACAGCTATTAGGATCAGACAGTCAGGCTTAAAGCTGTCAGTACAACTGCTTCTCATCTTTTTTCACAATCCTGACATCTTTTCTCTTTTTTGCTGGACACAAGCATTACTGTATTTATCATTTTCAATCAAGCTCACGCTGCAAGCTGAGGAATATATTCCCACAGAAACCAAAGTGAGGAGCAGAAATTATTTTATAGCTGCTGTAGTAGCAGCGGTGCTGGCTGCATGTTGTGTGGGAGAAATCGGATCAGTGAGAAATGTGGCTTTCCTCAGGGCTACATCATTGAAATATTACTTCAACGTCTGAGAAGAGCAAAGCTACTCCTTGCTCTAATTTTTCAATGATTAATCACTCTTCCCTAAGTAAACACAAAGTGGGGGAGAAGATGTGAGATTTTTTTTAATTTTTTTTTTTTTATATATTTTTTTAAAAAACTTGTGGAAATGTTGTTATCATTGAAACGGGGGAAAATCACTATGCTTGAACTTCTTTTCATTTTGATGTTGCTCTTCTCTGGACCAACCCTGAGCAAACTTAGCAGGACCAAAGGCAAACACTGGAAGGGGGGTAAGTGGAAAGGAAAAGTTTTGTAATGGATGTTTTGATAAGAGTCTAAAAAGCTGTATTAAAAGTAATCTGAGGAGAATACCTGTGCTATTTTGAGTGACTCAGATTTCAGGTTGCTGTGTGGGCTTGCAATAGGATGCTAGAAAGAGAGCATGGTGTTTAATTTGTATTCCTGTTAGTTTGCTTGGCTGACTCTGTGTAAGGTATGTATTGCTTGCAGGAATTTTGCTTTGCACTGTACTACTAGCAGAATAATGTTTAAGGCCTTGATGCAAACAAATGTATGCTATTTAGAAATTTAGTGATTTTTTGGATTGTGAGAATTCAGATTGTTCTTTTCATTATGGAGCCTGTGGGACTCTAGTGGCTTTATTGAAAGTGATGTTACCCCCATCAAAGGGGGCTGCAGTGTTGGAGAAGAGAGGAAGAAAGCCAGAATCCTATTTTGAGTGCAGAATTGTTAGTATATGTGGTAAGAATGGCTAGACTGACATTTTTTTAGGGTACATGGTTGTTGTGAAATGCACTGCCAGCAGCACTAATTGGCTGACTGGCTATGTCAGTGTTGATGTGTTAATAAAGATAAATTGCATTAACTTTATTGAAAAAAATGCTGTGTTGAGAAAACACTTATGATTTTTGAAGGCAGCAATCCATTTTCCTCTTCTGTTAAAAATTGCTGAGAAGATTTACCCTGTGTGTGCTGTGAGCAGTTCACTAAATGTGCCTTTTCATAAAGTTCACTTTGTTTTGCTTCCTTGCATGACATTTGTTTATGGGAAACGTGGGTTATTGAGGTCTCATAATCTAATATAGCTCAGTGAGCATAAACGGTATCTCATAAATATTTGGACTGAGGGACTGTGGATTGTAGATTGCTTGATATTTTCTCCCTGTTTGTTTCTTGATGTTGCTGATTGGAGGCACCCCCAGGATTTTTTACTTTTTTTTTCCCCCTTACAAGTGTTGCCACAGCATGGTATGTTTATCACAGCTTTAACAGCACTTCCAGTTTTTCTCTGCTGTCGGTATTGTGATCTGAGGTTAAAGAGTAGCATCAACATTAAAAAGAAGTTTTAATAATTTATCACAACATCTCAGCAGGAGACTCCTCCCTTCCCCCTCAACATTTCCTTTTGTTGCATTTAATCTTCCACCTACTGTACCTTCAAGGGAAAAGTTGCAGCACATGCTTAACCTGGATTGTTAATGAAGCACATATACCTGAAAATTATTTCCTGGCCCTGTAAATCACATTATCACATGTATCTCACAGTGCTTCTGCTGGGTATCCTCGTTGCAAATTACAAGCTGTTATTTACTCTGGGCAGCATGACCTCTTCTCAGAGGTATGTGAGTTAGGAATATATGTCACTGTCAAGTTCCTGGGATTTAAAAAATGCTGTTAACTTTTCTCCCTTTCTCCCATTTTCAATTAAATCTGGTAAATGAGGGCTGTATTGCTTTGCTCTTACCGACTGTCAGACAGAGGCAAAGTGCTGAATTTTTTTCATGGGTAGAAAATAACCTATGAACCTGACTGCAGAAAATATCTTAATATGGGCTTTTGCTTTTTCTATAAGTGGTTTTTGCAGCTGAAACAGAACATAAGGAAGATAACTGTTTCAAGGAGGCTAAGAAGCAATTTGTCTTGCTTACTTGGAGCTCTGAATCAGCAAAAAACTCGGCATACCTGCTGTCCAGAGGTTTGTTTCATACGTGATACTGCTGTGAGAGCTGTGTGACTGGACGACTCTGCTTTCTGGGGAAAGCTCCCAGTTCAGGGTCTGTCAGAACACAGTTGTTGTTAATGTCATGTAGTCTGAGCCTTTCTGGCCTCCAAAACAGAATGTGTGCCCCTCCCCTTTCCATTGACCATTAAGGATCAGCTTTTGGTTGTATCTCAGTGCTGGGAGTTGTTTGTGAATTCATGGTGTCGCTTGGTGAGACATCAGCATGTAAATGTCTCCACTGCAGCTCACTGGGAAACCCATCCCAAAATGGAAATAGAGATTTATTTTTTTTAATTTCTGTTTTTATTTTTAAGAGGCTTCAGACAGCCAGAGACCTGCATACCAACTTCCAGCTCTGTTGTTCAGAGGGCAAGTGTGGAGCTGGATATGTGGAGCTGGAAATGCATTGTGTGGCTCACAGTATCACCTATGCTGAAGTCAGTTGCATGGTGGATAGCAACAGCTGATCTAGACCATCCTCTAGCTTTTCCATACTACATTTTGTTTCCAAAGTGCTGCAAAGTATAGGCATCTTTGGAAAGTGTTGGTATCTGTGTAGGTCTTGTGTCTGTGCAGGCCCTGGTCATGATCAGTACAAGTTAATGAATCTTCTTCATTGAAAATTTTCTGGTACAATTAATAAAAGCTCCATTGCTGAAGTTACAAGATCTGAGAAGACATTTTCTATGGTCTTGTTGTATAATTCTGTATTTATGACAAAACCAGCTCTGTTCACCTGTATTTTTCTCCTTGGAATTCACTAAAAAAAAAAAATAAAATGGCCGCCCACGTACAACTAAAAGAATGGACTTATGGGTAGAAAACTGCTCCAGATTTAGTTGTAAAGTCAGGTGTCAGAGAGTGAAATGAGTCCTGTATGTGGGTCCAGAGAAACATAAAGATACCATTTTCTTTTCTAGCTGTTTTTAAGTTTGCATGCCAGAAAGCCTTTCAGAATGATTCATGGGAATGGAGTCTCTAAATGTGCTTTAAACTGGGATTTATAAACTAATGATCAAGATAAACTGGAGTCTAAAAGCAGAACCTGGAAATACAAATCAACTGGAATTTCTTCTTCCCTTTAAGCTGAAATAACACACCATGGTTCAAGTTCATGAGAAGGATTTATAATACAGAGACCAAAAAAAACAGGAAAATAAGATTAAGTATTGTTTTGAGTTTATCTTAAATCAGAAAGCAGATTTTAGGCGTTGCTAATACCTGTCCCCTTCTGAATTTCTTTCAACAGTGTTTTCCCTTTGTTGTATATCTTTGTCATACATATGGAGAGGGAGGGAAAAAAGGTTTGAGTGTACCCAGCCAAATGCATGTGGGTATGCTTTGTGTCTGTCCAGTTGCATCTGGGAGAATTTGTAGACTGTGAATTAAGCTGCCTAAGTGTTTTGAGCTGTGGGGAAGGCTCTGTGACAGAAAGGTTCAGACAGGGAGTAAGACCATTATGACAGCCACCACTCTTGGAGGATGTAAACCCTTACTCATCTTGGAAACAACTCACACATTGCATTGCAGAGGGGAACTGTGCCCACTCAGGCTGCTGGGAAGCTTTGAAGAGTCTGACTCTTTCCATGGTGGTCTCTCTAACAGGATCTGGTCCTTTTTCCAGGTCAGCACCCACCCCAGCTGAGGGGTGGCAGACTGAGGCACTCTGCCATGGTCCTTGGGGTGAGCTGAGTCTCAGGAGCAGCACAGAGAGACTCTGAGCACACCCCAGGGTGCCCTGGTACAAGAGTAATCTGTCAGCAGTGCTGGCAACACCTCCCAAGGTGAAAAAGACCTTAAGGACTGGAGAGAGGAGTTGGAGATGAAAAGATTTCAGAGGAAAAAGACCAGATCTAGGGCTGGGAAATTCAAGTTAAAGACTGCCTTCTCCCCAAAGCCTAGTTGGTTCACATCTCCTTTGTGCTTCACTGAAAGAATTTCCATTTTCAGAACTTAGATTGATTTGATTTACTTAGGATAAAATTGGAGAAATAAAAATAAAATGCAACCACAGGGCATCACCTCACAGAACTAGATGAGGGTGATGCGTGTCCTTACTGTCTACAGGGAAGTGAAGCAATAATCTCTTTAATGACTAAATCAAAGTTTATTATGCAAGTGATCCAGCCTTATACTTCAGTTCCAATTTCAGCTCTATTGCAGTTTAATCATTTTTATGGCAAAAGGTACCAGTGTTAGAAATCTTAAGTGTCTCTGGCAAGGTATTACTGGTGAGGGTGATACAAAGCTGTGTGCCTCAGATTCAATCTCCCTATGGATTGATCAGCACATGTATTATTTAGGGCACATGTAGTACACCAACACTAGTTTAAATGTTAAATAAATGAAAGTTTATAGAAGGCATTTACATGGACCCTGTTAGCCTGGGCCTCAGTGTGAGTAATGGTGAGGCATGAGGGGTCTGGTTGGATGTGGAGCTTTTGATGGGGTGGTTGAGTCTCAGCACTTGTAGAGCACAGCCAGCTGTGCTGGGATGATTCACTGTTTACTTTATGTGATTTTAAGCATAACACTTTTTATAGTTTGCCATTTATCTAATTTAAGTAATTTATTTTATGCAATTTTAAGGATAAACTGCATGAAGTATTTTTTAATATGTTATCATGTTGTATGACTAACAGTATTTCTTAAATCATGAGCGATTAAATATGCTGCCATGCTCTTTTACATTGGAAAAGCTTACGAAAAGCTGAACAAAAGTTTCAGACTCAGGGTCCTAAATGTATTTCCCTATGTTTCACAGAAGCAACCTGATTTTGAGTAGCAAGAAATTCACTTTTTTTTAATTTCAGAGGAAGCTTGATATATTTGAGGAGGTGGCTTGTGCATAGCTAAGGATCTAAAGGTCTAATTTTAGAAACTGAGTACTGTAAGTGTGGATCTGCAGTTTTAGTTTGACTGCAAGTATATAAAGCATATGACTACACACAGTATGTGATGTGATGTACCAAAGGATGTTCTAATAGTTTTGCTTTGAATATTCTTAAAAGGGAAAAGAGTATTTATTTGGATACAGTGACTGTGAAATTAACTGGGTTTTATTTAGTCTTCTATTTTCTTTAAAGTCTAGATTTATCCCCTATCCCATAATAACAAACAAATTTTTACACCTTGTTTTACACCACTTTCTTCAGAGTAAAATCAGAATTCAAAAGGACTCTGAGGATGTATGAAGCTTCCAGCACATATTTTGTTGGAATAAATGGAATAAATGCTTGTTTATTTTTCCTCTCTTTGAAAACATTTGAAATACTTCATAGAAGTTTGGCAACCTGTATTCAGTCTCATGCAGGCAGAGACAATGGACATGGGAGCAATGGAAAACCGAGCTTGTGAGAGTTTTCTTCTCAGCTACAAGGGAGGGAAAATCATGTGGCTTTTCCAGTCATAAGGGGGAAGAATGTGGGGGCAGTGTAACATCTACTTAAGAGCAGATCAGTGCTGTCACGAAACTGAACAGCACAGAAGAAAGCATAGGCTGGAAGAGCATTTCCAGCCACCATTGAGAAGGGGCTGCCATCCTTTGGCAGATGGAGTCAGCCTGAGCCAGGTTTTCAGTCTCCTTTAGCTTCCAAGGATCCTGTCTGCAGGATCTCGTCCACCTCCTCCTCTGGTGCCAGTGCTCAGGCACATCTGTTGGAATCCCTGTTCACGGAGCTGATCCTGGTAGGAATTGGCCGGAAAAGAGAGGATGGCACTCATTTAGCTGATGTGATCCCTTTGTTTGCACACTCTTGGGTGACAGGGGAGCTTGGTACAGAAGAGGGCTACAGCTGCAAGAGAAGAGATTGTGATTGTGGCTCGATTTAGGGTAGTTCAAGCTGACACACAACTTCACCCTGCAGCTCCTTACTATCCAGGAAAAAAAAGAATTTAATAAGGTGGCACCTTCCTTTGAATCCTATGTCCACATCCTGTGCTTGGAGCATTGCTTGAAATGTTTGCTATCATATTAAAAAGTATGTTGATCAAACAGTTATAAACCAGAAGGAATATTTAAATAACGCTTCATCCTCCATGCATACACATTCCTCTCCTTTGGTTATTTTCTTTTTTTTTTTTTTTTGTGTTGAACAGATTTTGGAACAACCATAAAGCGTCACTGACATTAGAAAACCAGCAAGCAAAAGCAAACTCTCTCTGCTTTTGTCCACAAATAAAATGAACACATGTACATTGCCTTTAGGTGTTGAAAGAGCACAGATCAGATGTGCACTTTCAAATTGATGAACAGGATTAAACACAAACCAGAGTGGCTGAGAAAATGTTATTTTGGCTTTCCCTTTCTACGAATTTTCAAAGAAACTGTTGTTCATCAGTTAAACACTATTGATTTTTTACTTCAAAGCATGATCTAAGGAATACTCAGAGTACATTACTTCTTTCAAGAGCCATTACTAAATAACCTCATGAAAACTCCTTTCCTTAGTATGTTCAAAACTGGGGGGCAGGGATGTATGATGCTTTTACAGATGGTTTTGGTAAATGTTGCTTAAACCAATAACAATGCAAACTCTTGTTTTAGAGCTTCTTTTCAATAATTGAGAATATCTTTAACACAAATTACTTTTTCAGTCATTGATATCTGAATCCTAAAATCATGGCTGAATTGTGTCATGTCAGCTCTCATCCTAGCATTGATTTCATCCTGGTAGGTTTGAAACTGCATCAGCTTCACTAGCTAAATAGTAAAACAATTTCATGGTTGCAGAACCATATTGCACAGAGAAGTAAAGTGCGGTAATTTTTTTTTTTCTTTTTTCTAAGATTTTCCCTCAAAACGTGTGTTTTTCATTACTGTGTTTCCTTGCATGAACAAACTTAATGGAAAAAAACAAGAGAGAGACAAAATCCAGTTTTGTTTCCAGAGATGCCGATCACTTAGCAAAATCTCCCAGAGACAAGGACACTCAGCCCTCACAAAAATCAGTTTTGATGTGCCTCCTCTTTACTCTGGGCTCCTACATCCTCTGAATACCAATGCCCCTCAGGGCTGCCTGTTTCCTTTCAGCCTTGGGCACAACTCTGTGGTTTCCACGCTCACATAATGTGTGATGAGACATCACCAGGGGAATTCCTGCTGTGGTTCCAAGCATGGACAGGTCTGTGGTGGTGCAAATGAGCAACAAATTCTTCACTGTCTTCCCCATGGAGGAGGCTGGAGAAGTGATCTTGTTAACATTACACATTGCTTTAGTTAACAATTAACTTCCTACTAGCTGGACCTTGTGTGTTCAATAAAAGTGCACTGGGTAATTTCAGAAAATTTAGAGAAAATTCACAGATTTGCCACACTGCTTGAGATTAGTGCCTCTGGCTTGATAATTTAACCTAGTTTGTAGGTCCATTTTACTGACAGTGGAAAACCAGAAAAAAGGGCTCCTTAGCTCTGTTAATAGGAGTAAAGGAGCAAATGATTTGCCCACTACTTAGAAACTTATTTGAGAGAATAAATGGAAACACAATTTTTTTTCTGAAGGTTAGAGAAAATGTTTTTGAGAGATATTGAAGGGTTTTACTCTGTTTAATTATAGAAAATTTGGAAGATAACTTTCATGCTATTTGAGCATGTCATGAGCTTTCTTCTTCCATGAAGGTAAAGGTTCCTTAGCAAATGTTAGAGAAAGCTGCTGCAGGACTGGATGAGTGAAAACCAGTGGCAGACACACCCAAAATAAGAACAATATCAAACCTTAGCTTGTGAAAAAAAGCATTCTTTAGTTATATTTTTAAGTCTTACTGACATATTGAAATTTGAATTCCATTATCATAATTATAGTGTAATTAGTACTTACTTCAAGAAACCACAGATAGTGTTCTTAATTTCTTTTATCTCCTGAAAAGAGTCAGGGAGAGCCTGTTTTTCACTCACTAGGTTCAGCATTTCTCTGGAAAGCAGTTGAGATCTGCTGTTTCTGGTTTAAAAGATAAGCATGTTACAATGAATATAGCCCTTGAGGGATGCCCCTGGTTAAGTGCCTTCTACTAACATAAGATTGTGTCTTTTTTCTTGTACTTGCTTTAGAAGAACTGTAGTGTTGCTCTGTACAGCAGGGTGTGTCTGGGGGTAGTATCTGGAATGTACTCAGCATCTTTCTTACGGGCAGGAGTAATTCCACTGAAATTTCTAGAACTTTGCCACTTCAGATGAGAGGAGAATCTGCTTTTGAGTCTCAGCTGTGAGAGCATCTATTTAATAATCAATCAAGACTGTTCTTACTGGGTAGTCCTTGTCTACAAACGGATCAAATCAGTTGGGGAAAAACTGATCTGAAGATGAGAGCATGAAAAAGTCCTGAGATGGATGAAGACAGAGGAGAAATTGTGGCACTGATGCAGTTCTCACTAGTTATGGTGATTTCATACTGCTGGTGGCTGTGGTAAAGCTTGAGAATTTGTCTACAGTCCTTATTTGCTATCCATCATCCTGCAGTGGGCCTGGCTGAGCTATTTATTGTTATCTTTCTGTTATCTGATTATCCATGGACTTTAGATGGGTTCATGCACTATGAGAGAACATGTTTTAATGAACTACTGTCTGCTTTGCTGTTAAGAATCTCTTAATTCAATAATTTTTAATTTATGTGTAATTTCGATTAAACTTAAATTAATATGTTTTTAATAACAAAAAGAACAAACTCATACTAAAAATAGTTTAAGGTTATAGAGCATGGTGAAGGATAAAAAGTTCATTAAAAATCTGGACAAAAGTCGATTTTTGTCTCAACTTTGCAATTTTGATTTCTTTCCCACTGAGAGACTTTCTGGCTTCTGCTGAAAAAAGTGACAGTCTTGAAATCTGGGTAATGTTCTAGCTGTTGGTAGTCACTGTGGAAAAAAAAAATAATGACTCTATGCTTTGCTGAAATTTTATTTCCATTTTTGTTTTTAAAGTTGCAATCTGCTTTTGAGTATTGAAGATCAGCAGAAGGGAAATAGGAGGAGAACTGAAAAAATCAGCCTTGCTTAGCCAATTCCTTCATGCTCTTGAATACTGCTTTGAAGGAAAAATATATTTTAAAGACAGGGACTGTGGAAGTTGAAGAATGGAATTGAAGTAGAATTATGAAGGAACTTCTCTAAAGTTGGTGGTGGAGCCTCCTGGTGCAGTGTGTGGAGACAGACACTGCTGTGTATCAGGGAAAACACTCAGTGCTTGGTATTTTGAGAAAAAAAAACCTCTTGGATAATAATGGCATAAAATTTAGTTCAAGTCTCTCTGTGTTTTAGGAGGAACATCTACTTTTTCTACTTCTTTTTTTTTCTACTAAGCAACTTGTTACTACATTGGCTCTATTACTGTGAGGAGGATAAATTCTCTGTTTAACATGGCCTTGCTTTACTCTTTCTGCAGCAGCCCTGCACAGGATATATTTTAAAATCCAACATTAATAGAATTTCACTCTTTGAGCTGTCTTAAGAGCTTGTTCTGCATTACAGCTCCTGGGCACCAGTGACTGGCATTTTTTTATCTGTATGTTGTTTATGTTGTTTCCCATTTCCTTTGAGCTTCACATTCAGTCCACAGTTTCTTCTGCTTGTCAGTTGTTTTCTAATTTTTAGAAGACCTTTTACACGTGGTTGTCTACAATGGTTATTTATCAGAGACTTATTAATTTATTTCAGTCAGTTTTAAGAGCTTTTTCACTGTATTTAAATAGAAAAACTACTAATAAGAAACATTACCTTGAATTATTCCTATAGAGAGAGTTAGAGACAAAATAACAGATGAGGAACATGTAGATACACTTTTGTTCCCAATAATATGCTTTGCTTAATTTATATTCTTGGGAAAATATGGCTCAACATCTTGACTAATTTCCTTTCTGGTGGCCTTTGATGGTATATTATTGCTCTTCAGTCAAAAAGGAACACAGTAATTGGTAAGAGTTTTTCTACTGTTCAAGTTGCAGAAGATGTTTTCTTTTATGAATTCTCCAACATTTTTAGCTGCTTCATAAACTTGCTTAAAGCCTAGTTTAAACAAAAGCTATGTTACAAAAGCTTGCATGTGCTCTCAAAAAGTGCACCTCATGTAGAGAAAGTGAGATGTGTTGAGAACACAGGATAATGTAATGTATTATGCATGTAAATTTATTTGATCTATATTGGTCTTTTCAATTCCTTTTCCAAACAAAGGACATGGTAATTTCATTTTACAGATAATGTAGTTTGAGGCCCTAAATCAGTTTAGCAGTACACATTTTTGATTCATGGCAAGGGCAGTTGCTGGCTCTGAATGTATCAGTTCATAATCTCTTCAGCAGAAATTCAGCAGTGACTGATATGTTTAATGGCACTTACATTGTCTTTATGCATTGGGAAAGATCACGAGATAAGCTGTGTGATTCATCGATCACCAGAATACCTATAGACAGTCACCACAGGGGGAAATTTTGCTATGCATTCTGAAAGAAAAATAATTTGAAGAATTCCTTACTGACTTTCTGTGACCACCGTCTTCCGCAGATGTGATTTGGGGTTACATTATTTAATTATGTGTGTATTATTTTTTATGTGGGCATGTGCACTTGTATCATATTATGTTGAGTTCCAATAGTATAAACAGTGGCTGGAAGCAAAAACCTTCCTATGAAGGTTCCTGATTTATTCCTCTATTCCCCTGCACATGTAAGTTGAGCACAGTCTGAAGACTAGCTTGAAGAGTGATCCTTTTTGCTTCTTGGTCTGCAGGATGAATATGCACCAGACAACAAAGCTGCTAATAAGCCACTTGTCATCCTTCCGTAAATTATCCTGTTAGTTTTCAAAAACCCTGTAGACACAGGCTTTTGTAACAGCACTAAATGTGCAGCAAGATCTGTCATCTAACTTGCACAAAATGCAAAGTAGGTGCCATTTGTATTGATTACCATAGATTTTTGTCTTGTCTAATGGGATTTATATTTTTTCTATGGAGTTGTGTTGAAAACAAAAAGTGAAAACAAGTAATGGCCAGATATAGATAACATATTTTAAGCTTAGAAATAAGTCAGACCTTTAAATTTCTCGTGCATGCCATGGCATCCCCGGTTTCTAAGGCATCCAATCCCATCTGTCTTTTTGCCAAGACAACGATGCAAAAGCAGGCTGGAAACAACCTCCTTTCGCTTTGCATTAAAGCAGACAGACCAGCACTCAGCTTTGTGCATTTTGAACTCACTGCAATAAAAGTTTTAAGAGATAAGAAGCTTTTTCTATTTCAGGGTTGCCATTAGCCTGAATAATATATAAACATGGGAAAAGGTCTGAAGTCCTTTAGAGGCTCACAGTATAGCTTCAATTAAATTATACATCATTATCACAGCTGCTAAGCCTGGTGTGGGATTTTAGCCCCCTATCTCACTAAGTGTTCTATGTAGCTGCCTTGTCCAATTCTTTTTTCTTCCTTTTCTTAAGCAGGAGGAGTACTCTCTGAAAAACTAGGCTTAAGGAATAAAGTGGAGGATGAGGTTTGGTTAATCAAGAAAGAACATTGAGATGTCAACAGTCAATCACCAAGGGAGGAAGGAGGTCAACTCTCTAGCCTTAAAAACCACTAGGGAGAAATCAAACACTATTAAGTCATGACATATTATGTTCCTTTTGAACCAGGGCTGTGTGTACTCCCTTTGTCTGCTGAGAGCAGCTCCGAGTTGCTCATGAAACCCCTTGTGAAAGCAGAATTGCTGGGGATGCTCACTGGAGATGCTTTTGGTCCACACAGCTGGCAGCAACAGTGAAACACAACCTAGACAGATAAATTCTTTTTCCCTTTGTCCATTAATGGTTCTTTCAGGCTTTACAACCCAAAATTTTCATGATAGCTTGTCATATTGCAGATGATTGCTCTCTTGGATCTCAACATGACACAGAATTATTCAGCCTTCATAATAGGTGTCAGCTAGTTATTACTTTGTGTTGGCTTGGATATAAATCTAGGACATACAGAACTATCATGACTTAGGAAAATCATAATGGCTTGTCTTTTCTTATTTATTCCTATAATATCCTTTAAAAGTGTTAGAAGTGTTTTGACTAATTAAATACACTACTCACACCACTAATGCCACCATGCTTGCCATTAATTTTATCAGTTTACTTGTCTTCTTTGTACTAGTATTACAATATTAAATATTTTGTCTTGAATAGCCATACATGACAGACTGAAATCAAAGTGGCATCACAGGGTTTTGTATGTAGAATACTTATTTAGGATTATATCCTACCATGGATTTTTTTACGCTGAACAGGCCATTGATTTCGGTGGATGCTTAACATGCAGATCAATGACACATTATAGGGCCTAAATGGTTTTCTTGGAGTGACGTCTCAAACCAAAACAATGGTAACATTTGATATTTAAAAATAAATGAGACAGGGATAGCTGACTGACTTTCAAGTAGAACTAAAAAATATCTGATAAAAATGTGAACTTCCTTAAAATTTAAGACAGTTACAACACTTGGTTCAGGAGAAGCAGCAGGTAAAGAATGTGGGAAGGATTGTGTTTAAGATGTAAAATGAGAATTTGTTGGGAAACAGGTGAGTTGACAGTTGTGTGCAGTATGTCTTTGTTGCACCACAGCACTGGTACTGCCCTAAAAAAGCCCTGCTGATTGCCCCACAGCCCTGGGCAGCCTGTCCTGGTGTTGCCTCAGACATGTTCTCCGTCTCACACAGCAGCAGTTTGTAAAAGAGTGGCAAAGGAGTATTTAGTGTATAGTGGGGAGAAATCAGACCATGTACCTCATTATCCCAGCACCCTGAATTTATGGGATGGAAATCCCTTAAGACTGTTTTTCTCGAACTTTGTCAACTGTATGCTTTCCAAACCTGTTGGAGGGACAATAAGAGACGTTTGACTACGAAATGCATTACAGATTTTTGGAAATCTAATAAACCACAAGACTCTTAACTTCTTAATCCTCCTCATAGCCCAATGTTGTTCTGACATAGGTTTCTTAAAAACTAGTGGAAATCCATGTTTTTAAATTTGCACTTGCAGCACTTAGATATTTTTCTGAAGCACAGCTTGTCATTTATACCTCTGGAAGTGCATAGAGATGGAGGATAAAATTCTCATCTTTGGTGGTTTACACTGTTTGATTAATCCTCACACTAGAAGAGAAACTTTTTTTTTTAATATTAGCTATGCTTTAGTACAGACCTTAAATATAAATGCAGACGCTTTAAGCCTGTGCAGGCTGTCAGACCAAATATATAATGAGGTAATTTTTTTTCTGTTCTGTGGCAGAATTATTTTATAGGCATTTCTGCTAATATTGAAAGAGAAGAAGTAGATGCATCT
This sequence comes from Vireo altiloquus, assembly GCA_013396875.1. Taxonomy (NCBI): domain Eukaryota; kingdom Metazoa; phylum Chordata; class Aves; order Passeriformes; family Vireonidae; genus Vireo; species Vireo altiloquus. The sequence goes on from VZRF01002356.1 coordinate 846,189, forward strand.
TCTTTAATCGCTTCTTCAAAATAAGTTGAAAACTCTGTTCTCCAGCATGTAACATTCCCCCTTTAAAACCTCTGCTCTGCTGCTGCCTGCTTTTATTAGTATGGGCCATAAATTTTGCATGGGTGTAGAGGGAACTGCAGCTTGAAGACTTGAAATTGTTGCTAAAGTATACAGACAAAGAGCATTGGCGAATGGGTCTTTGTAGACAGGCATCATTACCAAGATCCATGTGTGCAGAGCTGTGCAAGCCTGAGGAGCATTAAAGGCCAGTGCTCACAGGAACCTAATTTTGGGTGAATGGAGTCCTTAGATTCATTGTGATATCGCACATAAATGAAAACACCAAATGTCATTGACTTGTCAGTGAAAAAGTAGCCTAGGCTTTGTAACAAATGGATCAGTGATGTATATTTGGAAGTTGTGTGACATATTAAAGTAGTTTATGAGGTACAATTTGTTTTGGTGGTCTGCTCTGATTGATGGTGTGCTATCTGCCACTGCTTTAGATGTTGTGGTATGTTTGTAATAAATGTTCATTCCGAGACAGTGCTAAATGTGTTCCATCTAAATCATTCATTACTTATAACAAGTTTCACTGTATATGAATCAAAGCTTTTTTATACTTGCCTTCAAAAGAATTTATCATGTTGAAGCAGCTTTATCACCTGAGATGGGGCAGCTGCATGCCTGAGTGCTCAAGCCCTTTCAGCAGAGCCTGCTGGAAACAGCACAAAGTTGAACTGCAAGCAGGGTTGTGTTAAGGACTACATTTAAAAGTTTGTTTGCTAATGTAGCACTCCTATTTGCTTCTTTGTATGGTTTTGCAAACAGAATACCAGAAAATATCAGAAATAAGCACTGAGGGATGAGGAGGAAATGTTGGTGTAACAACCTACAACTTGTCAGAGGAAGCACACCAGTGGGAAGGATTTTTGCAGATGTTTTATACCAGTGTATCACTCATTCATCAGAAAACTATGAAAAATGCATGCACTACTCACAGGAGATTTCCTCTTTCTGTAAAGTGCAGAACGCACCATCCGTAAGCAAACAGTGCACTTTGTTCCCTCTTGATTGGTAGGAGAAGGAATTTTTATTCCCATGGGCCTTGTCTGTGTCCTTCCTCCAAAATTCAAGTGAGATTGGAGAAAACCGAAAGACTATCATTCCAAGGTGATCTGTGTAGAATTACTACCTAACTTTTTATTGTTAAAAAGTTGATTTTCATTTCTATGCAGCATCTGATGAAGAGACAGGTTTTTCCTTTCCCAATAGCCACCAGCAAGTAAGTATAGAAGTGTCACAGAATTCCACAATGGGTCAGGTTGGAAGGGACCACAGTTGATCACCTGGTCCCACCTGCCTGCTCAAGCAGGGTCAGCCCAGAGCACATGGCACAGGATTGCATCCAGATGGTTCTGGAATGTCTCCAGTGAGGCAGACTCCACACCCTCTCTGGGTGATCTGTTCCAGTGCTCGGTCACTGCACACTGAAGAAGTTCTTCCTCATGTTCAGGTGGAACTTCCTGTGCATCAGTTTCTCCCTTTGCCTCCTGTCCCATTGCTGGGCAGCACCGAGCAGAGCCTGGTCCAGAACTGGATACAGGATTCCAGAGTAACACTGAGGTGCTTAAAGTAATCTTAAATTCTTAACAGGACAAAAATTTGAGTGCCTATTCATTTAAAATTTGCATGTTGTTCAATTTTTACTGTTCTTTAAAGACAATTGTTTTTGTATGATATATCCATGTGTGCTAGAATGTAGAGCAAGAAAATAAGATCAGACTTTTCGAAATTATTTTGGCTAGTAGAAATTACACTTGAATCATAACAAATATGTGAATGTCTAGATGAGTATCCTTGGTCCCGTAAAACATAAAAAGAAACAGACTGTTGCATCAAACAGTTTGTAAAACAGAAACAAATTTGGCAAAGAATGGAAAAGGGAAAAAGTAAAAAGACTTGCCCAAGCAGTCCAGACTTGATGCAAAAAACTCTCCAATCCCTAATTGTTTTGAGTTTTTTAAAAATTTTTTATGCAAGACAGTATAAAACACACAAATTATGTGCTGGCATTTGAAAAGAAGCATGTGGGTGCCTTTCCTCATCATTTTCAAAAAGAAAGAAGAAAAGGCACAGTGTTACAGAGTTAAAGGTGCTGTAATGATGGGTCGAAGCTGTACAGTTGCAGCAGCATCAAACAGTGAAAAATATCTGCATGGCATAAGGAAGTCTCTTTGTTTCCCCAGAGGTGTGTACCCATATCTATGCTAAATTAGTTTTGGGGGTTTTCTAACATATAACCTGTGCAGCTATGGATTGATCCTCTTTCTTTCTTTATGTTAATGGTCTCTTTCCAGAATTTCTTAGCATGTTAACAGCATCTTCTAAGCAGCAAATTCAGGAGGGTTTATCAAAACCTGAAAAGTTGTGTAACTAGACCCAGAGGAAAAAACCAAGATGAAACCCAGAAAGTATAACAGAAACTTGTGGCATCAGCAACCCATAAGAAAATAGTTCAACACTTGCTGCTTTCTGAACTTAATGAGCAAATATTATGAGGCAATAGATGGAAATGAGATCTGCACTTTAAGATCCATCTTGTCTACATCTAACCCCTCTCTTGTCATTTTAATTGGAAATCTTTGCCTCTGCATATTCACATTTCTTTTTCCTCTGTGGATGTCTTTTTCTTTATCACGTCATAAGCAGCCAGTTGTTGCATTCTATAAAGTCTCTTATATGGGCTTGGTGGAAGAAGTGGCTGCCTTGGGAATGTTTCTCTATAAGTCTGATTATCCCATCAGTTCACGGAAGCTATGCCCATCCATGGTTAGAAGATGGTTTTTACAGATAGCCTGCTTGATTCTTACTTTGGTTTGTGGACAAATCACATATGCTTAGGTGTGGCATGTATGATATATATATGTGTGTGTGCGTGATATAAATCATGAATACACAATATCTGAAGTTCTAAATAATTTTATAGGCCTTGCAACTCAAAAAAAGACATATGCTCACCTTGAGGGGAAGAAAAAATGGGGGGAAACATTTCCACCATCTAATCAAACCACGGCTCAGATTTTAACATTAGCTGCTGTTCTTACTCCCAGCTAGCAGCTGTAAAATCTGGCTTCCATTTCTGCCTTTTTCCTTTCAGAGAGTAGTTAAGGCCCAAGAGAAAGGCAAGGTGGAAAACCCCAAGTTTGTCTTGGTGATTTTTGATATGCTCTCTACCTTGTGCTTAGAATGAGAAGGAAAAAGGAAGCCTTGGGAACCACCACGGTTTTGCTGTGAGCACGCAGCCACTCATCTCAGGAGCAAGGGTGGCAATCTTGACTCCTGCTCTGATCTGGTGGCTGCAGGAGTGAGCAGTGGCTTAGTTATTGCACCTTCTCATCCTGCTTCTTCCTTACCTACTCTTTTTGCTGTTTCTCAGTTACAGAAAGTGTTTTGAAGTACAGCTGATGCTTATATTGGCAAGCCCAGCCGATTTTCAAGGTTGCTGGCAATAGCAGGTGCTGCTGCGTAACCAACCATTTTTCTTTTATGTGGTAACTTTTCACACAATTTTTGCACTCAAGAATTTCATAAGAGTGGTACAGACGCCAGGGGATTTATACACCAAGACAAGGTCTTTTATTCAGGCTTTTTGACAGTGATGCATAATACTCACTCTGTCTGGAAGGAAGCAACACATTTGTCTTTTTATCCGATTCGATAGCCTCTACTGCCTGTGCTTGCTGCTACAGAGGAAAGACTAAGCTGGGAATCAGGGCTTCAATTTTTGACTCCCACCTGCTGGTGGAATCTGTTCGACCATGTCATTTATAAGTCTAGCTTTGCTGAAAGGCAGGAAAAAAATGCGAGTCTGCAAACTTTTCTTCCAGCTTTGATGGAACCTACTGTCCAGACTCCTGTCTGATATATTTCACTTGTCCTACTTAGAGGGGGATCTGCCCTTCTGAGCACCTGCCAGTATAATTTTTTTATCCCCCTCCTCTGCTAAAGTTAATTTAACCTCACAGCCCTCTTGCTTAGGGAGAGTTTTATCTAGTAACTACACAGAAATCTGAGAAATACAGAGATTAGGTGATCTGCCAAATTGTGCTGCCTCTGTCTCTTACAGCACAATAATAAAAAGACCTTTCCTATAATGGCTCTTTATTGCCAATTCCCTAGCTATTCTTCACCAAAGTACAATTAATTAGGAAAGGGGCTTCCCATACAGAAAACTGTTGATGGAACATCTGAAAAAATCAGTGGAGCGTAACCCCATGGAAACGCACAATGAGGGGGAAAAAAAATGTATTTCCACCCAAGGCTATGCCCTTTGTTCCTCTCATTTATATTCTGAGGTTTTTGGTGTTTGGATTGTTGGGTCCTGTTGCTCCCCTCTCCTTAACTTGTGTGTGTCTTGATGCTTTGACTACTGTCGTTATCTGTTCTTCATTTATGAGCAGGTTTAAAAATGGTGAAGGGGTTGTCTGCAGGTTGTGTAGTGGGTCTGCAGTGCTAGCTCCAGGCTCCCCCTGTCCTCTTTTAAAATGACAGCTTTCCCTCCTGAGCTTACTCCAAAAGGCTGAATTTGAATGCTAATATAGATTTTTATTATTATTTTTATTGTGGTTCAATTCAGAGATTAAGGATAAAATAAAGATCTGGGTTTCTAACTGCTTAGGGACTGCTGAAAGTAGGACTGAAATGCCTCTGTCCCTAATGGTTTATTAGGGAAAAGACACAGTTTGCCCATATTTCCTTTAAATATATGTGAACTCAATCTTGCAGAAGTTGTAAAAATCAATTTCACTAATAATTAGAGTTATAGAATTTTCTGCCAGTAAATGTGCTAAATATAAGGAGGCATTGGACTCCACAAGGTCAATATACTTGCCTTCAAAATATATCCTAGTATCTGTTAATGTAATCCACCAATTAAAAAGTCTATAAATAAGTATTTACTCAATAGATTATAATGTCTCCAAAGGGAGACATTAGGCTTTTAAGGAGAAGTCTTAAACATTCCCATGAAGGTTTTAGTATTTTTTTAACACTTTGTCTTACACAAATGCACATTTCAGAAATTATGTTTGAAAATCGATTAACTCATGGTAAAATTGTGATTTGCACCCCAATGGTAGTCTTAAAATGAGTGTTGATAATGTATAATAATATTTATTTCAGTCCATAAATTATAAAAATAGGAAAGCAGATTTTCTTTCCTGTTGTAGTGTTGAATACCTTGCTACACACTACAATCTTTAGTGTAATTAGCAATCACAGGAGAACAGTTTTTGTCCCAAATAGCTCTCTGTGTATTTTACATACTGGAGATAAAGGGATTTAAAATACTGAGGCAGATTCTTGATGTAAATATCAGTGAGCTGAACTGATTTAAATTAGCTGAGCATCTGGCCCATTCTCTTTGAAAACAGATAATCTGCTTCAGTAATTGACTGAGATTTGTGGGTTTCCTTCCTTTCATTTAATATTTAATTGTACAAAATAGTGGCATGTAAAAGTAGCCAAGTTTACTAAAATTATTGATCACCTATGCTGTCCAATCATGCACAGTTATAAACCATTAGCTTTAGATTATATTAGAGATTCATCCAATTAGAAAAAATAATAATAATTAAAAGGATCAGGGATGTGTGTCAAAATATAATTGCACACTGCAGAGATAGCAAATTGTAATAGTAGGACTGGCAGTCATTCTTAGGGGAGAGGGCAAGGGCAAGTGGTAAAAAATTCAAATATGAGAGAAATGCCAGTAAATGTCATACTAATAACAGTATACATTACAACCTACTGTGATTTTTTTCTCCCAAGGGTCATATTTTTTTCTCTTTTTCTTCCAAGGTTCCCTGGCCACGGAAGACAATCCTTTCTCTAATCTCTGGCCCATTTTCTCAATTTTTTTTTTCATTTTCACTTAATTCATCAAATTAATAGCTTCTATAATTAATCTACAACCTTTTGCAATATAAGAGGTACGAATCAGACACATGAAAAACCAAAATAAACCCCTTACTTTGAAATTACATTGTTTTATGTAATTCCTTTCAGAAAATATGGTTTACTGATAGAACAAGGTTCACCATGTTTTTTCTGCAAACTGAAAGTAAAATGATGTGTGTTGTACAGCTACCAGTATAGCAGACTGTAAATCATATTTAGTCGTTTAGTAAGCAATGGCAAAAGTGACAAAAAAGCAGCTTGCTTCAGTGTTTACAAATATAAACTCAAGCTGATTAGCAAAGTGATTTCCTCTCAAAGCAATATAATCCCTGAGATTCCACCCTGAAAACAGCAACTGGAAACAGTCACAGCCTGCTTTTCTAGCAGGAATCTTCTCATTCCTACAGCAGAATTTTTTATCTTATCCTTAAGACATGTGAGTATTTTGGGTATTTTAGGCAGTGCTTCAGATAGTTCTCTCCATGCTCATCAGTGCTTCACACTCACCTGCCACTAATCCGTGCCCTAAAAGAAGTTTGTGTTGTGTGGTTGACATAGAGAAGTGCTGGAGTAATTTAGAATTGGCAGAAAATAATCTGCTACATTAGTAACGAAGTAAATAAAGACATTTCTTGTGGCTGTTTTAAACAGACCAGCAAAGTTGGATCAGAAAATCACCTTCCTAAGGTAACTGAGCCTCTCCAGTTCTTCTCTGGACAAGGACCACAGTCATAACCAAAACCATTAGCAGAGCATTTGGAAGAATTATAACAGGCAAAGAATGACTTTTAATGTTGAGTACTTTCAATGACTGAAATTACTGGAAAGCATCCATTTCCCTTAAGTGCCCAAAGCGGCAAATGGGTGCAATTTTCAGAAGTGTATAGATGAATAATTCTAATTGATCTGAATCACAGAGAAATGACCAGGCTCCCCTACAAAACTCTACTTTGCCTTCATCTGCATCTTTAGGTGTCTGCGTATTGCAAATATTTTCTTTGGGCACGAAATCAAAGAACCATCTTTGTTTATTTGCTCAACTGTGATTTTGTGCTTAAAATTGAGCATCTGCCTGTGTGCTTTTCTCAACAAACAAAATTGAAGGATGGGAGGATCACAGAATCATTTTGGTTGGAACGGACCCCCAAGATTGAGTCCAGCCTTTGACTGATCACCACCTTGTCAACCAGATGGCACTGAGTGCCACATCCAGTTGGGTTTTTCTGAACAATGCCAGGGGTGGTGACGCCAACACCTCCCTGGGCAGTCTTTCCAATGCTTGACAACCCCTTTCAGTGAAGAAATTCTTCCTAGTGTCCAGCCTGAACCTCCCCTGGTGCAGCTTGATGTTGTTTCCTCTTGTCCTGTTGCTGTTTGTCTGGAAGAGGAGAGTGTGAGAAGAGACCATCCTGATATAAAGTATGTGGCAGGGGTTAGGTGTAATTGCTAGTTAGAAGCTGCATTGCTTCATCCTAACTTCTGTGACTCTAAAACTTTGACAGTCTGAATTGAGATGCAGTATCTTTTTGTACAGAGGGAATTTGAAATCTAATCTGTTAATGTGGAATGGAAAATAGATGGGGGTAGAGGCTGAGGGTGCTCGTTGAAAGAAGAAAATGAAGACTTAGAAAAATAATCCTCATTTAAATCCCTTAGGCAGCATTTTGAAAATCTCTGCCTCCAGTATCAACTGTGCTAGGGATTGATACCAAACAATGGGGAAAGTACTTTGGATAGTCAGAAAGTATTTGGTTCTTGGATAAATAAAAAAGGACTATAGACTGCTGCTTTAGTAGCTTTGCATAATTTTTTATTTTTAAAAGATCTATTCATTAAATAACAGAGATAAAAAATGCCAGACCCTCAAAAGGTTTTCAGTGACAGTGTACAATACTGAAGACTGAATTCATGCAGTTAAAGAAGAATAAGAGATATATATTTCATAGCCTTTCAAAAGAATTCAAGAAAAATTAGTGGACTGAGGATTGTCTCATCTATCATTTGTAACAAGGATCTTTAGTCTTGGTTAAAAAAAAGAAAAATTAAATCTTGTGACCTATAAAATATATAAGCATGTAAGAGGGAAGAATTAGTTACTAAATAAGTGGTTTTATTGTTTTCCTTTCAGGAGGAATGCTTTGTTCACATCGTTCCATTTAGTTTGGGATGACAAATTTCCTGGTGTAGTTTGACTGTAAGTGAAACAGCAAATTGATTTACAGGCTGTGGAAGTTGGAGAAAGCAGGAGTGTGGTGTCCAGGCACTGTCTTGCTTCATTTCTGCACCTCCTTCCCCAGCTAGGAAGCATCAAACTGGATCTCAAAGGTACTGCCTGCTGGACTGGTGCCTTAGGTCACCTTGGATGGTCCAAATCAGGACTACCTTACCAAAATGTTTCTGAGGGAAGGAAGGTGATACAGGCTGGGGGTTCAGCTTGGTTGATTTTTGGAGGGAGAAGGAGCAGTGAGGCTGAGGGACAGAGGGAGGAGACAGGTTTGAGAGCAGAGCTGCTCTTAGGTAGATTTTGTCAGACAAATTAGAGAGGAACTGTGACTTTCAACCCCCACTTCTAATGAGCTTGTCCTATTTGCCCCTAATGTAGTCCCAGATCCAGTATTTTTTCTGTCTTTCTTGAAGCCTTGCAAGGGAGAATAAAGAGTAGAAATAAGGTATGGAGAGCAGGCTTTCCTCCAGTGAAGAGGTGGAGTAGGATGGAGACCCAAGGTCCTTGCAGGATGAGATTTCCTGTGGCCTTTTTTCTCATGGTGGGAAGGATCATCTGTATTCAGAATTGAGCCCTGCAGTTAGGCCAAATGTTATTTAATTTGAAGTGTTCATTGTGAACTGGGATGTCACTGGCCTGTGTGGGTCCCTATGTGGGTTCCTATGTGGGTTTTGTGTCTGCTAACTGGACAAATTAGACCCACCGTGAGTTTTAAATCCCTTTCCACATCTTCACCTGGCCTAAATCTCTTAACCCACAGCTTTTGTTTTTTTTCAACTGGAAATCATTGTGCAACATTTTAAACCATTCTGACATAGCATCCAAACTGCTAGACTCCAGAGGCTCATATTTTGGCATAATTCCTAGAGAGTTAATAGGTCTTAGTCTACTCTTACACTGTAAAGGAATGTCAGACAGCAGCTACCTCTTTGAGCAAGTAAGGCAGCACAGTTATTGTAAATTCAAGCAGTAGGATAAGCTGAAGCTTTTTCTTCTGAAAGAAGAAACAGGAGTGTATTTAAATGGAGAGTGGATGACCTTATACTGAAGTAAAAGACTTCTGTGTTCACTTAAGCAAAAGATTTCCTGCCTGAAAGCAAGCTGTACTATCAACTGTATTTTTTTGTTACTTTAGGTAAAAAATTAAATGGTAAAGAAAAGCATTTGTATTCCAGCATAATTCCTTGCAAACATTTACCACTGCTTGCAAATTATCTTTTGGTTTTTTGTGTTGGTTTGGGCTTTTTTTTGTGTGTGATATTCCAGGTACTTCACATTTACTCACATGAAAGAATTTGTTAATCAAATTGTTGAATACTTTTATATACTTATGTTCCTAGATTAATTTATATGTGGATATTTCCTATAGGTTATTGAAAGCTTATAATTTCTTTACTTTAAAAAGTGCAACAATACTCCTCAGGTTAGTTAAAAAGAGAGTAAAAATTCAATATACTCCATATATTATTTGGAAGTGGTCCAATTTACCTAACATCTCTTTTGCTAAGATTTATCAATCCAAATTAGCAGTTTAACAAGCCTGAATCCAAGGTGCTACATGTGGGTCAGGGCAACCTCTGGGATCAATCCAGGCTGGGGCTGAACAGATCCAGAGCAGCCTTGGGAGAAGGATTTGAGGGTGCTGGTGGGTGAGAGGCTGGACATGCCCTGGCTGTGAGCTCTGGGAGCCCAGAAACCTCCTGTGTGCTGGTTGTGGATGTCCCATCCCTGGAAGTGTTCAAGGCCACATCAGATGGGGCTTTGAGCGACTTGATTTTTGTGGAAGGTGTCTCCACTCACAGCAGGGACATTGGAATGAGATGATCTTTCAAGTCCCTTCCAACCCAGGCTGTTTTAAAATTCTGTGATATTAGAGAAGTTCAACCCAGTAGCTTCAGATTTTGAAACTTTTCTCAGGCTAGCTAAAAACAGTCGGTGAGTCTGGTAATGATAATTTTCAACTGAAGTTTAATAGTGTAAGAATGCTTAACATAAATAAAACCCCATCATGTGCATGTGTTATAATTTAAGCAAAAATAAAAATCTTCCTCACCATGTATTTAGTCCTCAAAAAAGAAGGGGCAGCCTGGCTTTTTTACTGTTCTACCTATACATCATTGATCTGGAGAAGTTATGTTGACTTCAGCTTTGGTTTTCAGAGCAAGAAACCAACCTCTAGTTCAATCAACTGGAGCAGGATGTGTTTTCTTTAAGTAGCTTTTTTTTTTTACATTTTTTTTTTTGCTATAGGATAACATATTTCTTCATGAAATATCTTATATATATGTATTATACCTTACTTGGCTACACCACACACACTACAGTCAAGAATGTTATCCAGACCTGGAACAAGCCCCAAAGGATTTTCATCCCTTAAGTAACAAGATTTTATCATTTTGCTCTATGTATAATTTTGCTACCTTAAATTAAGAGGCATTCAGTAAGAAACCTTCCAGAAATATCCCTCATCCTAAGCTTTAAAAGAGCTCCTATGAATTTGAGTAAGTACAAAAATCTGAGATACCTTTTCATATTACTAGCCTAGTGTACAATTTTTGATCTGCCTGATTATTTTCAATCCATGTATTATGGTAATTAATATAGGGTGTATTTGTTCTCACAGTTGATGGCTGTGTTTCTAGTAATGGAAAAACAATCCATCTGAGCAGTTTTCTTAAAAGTCCTCTCACTAAATAAATGGCAAGTCTATTATAAATTCCATAATTTTAAGCTAGGCTGTAAATTTATGATCTTTTGGGGTCTCCCAGTGTAAGTTTTTCCTGAAGAGGGATTGACTTAGTCCATGTCAGCAGGGTTTTTTTGCTAGTAGATCGATGCAGTTATTCTACAGCTCTGCAAATGGATGTTGCTTACTGTGTCCTGTCTTGCTGCTGTAAGATTAGAAGGCTGGTGTCAAAGAAGATGAAATGAAAGATTCATTTCTTGGTTTTTCAGTTTTGCAAAGCACAATAGTAATGGGAAGTATGACATTAACGAAAAATGGTGGGGCTGAAAATAATGTGAAACTATGGGAATTAAACAAAAATTTTAAGATGATTAAAAATAGAGTAAGAAAAGGTTACAGTTCTCTCTGTTAACAGCCCTTTTAAAGTCTCTCTTTCTAAGGCAAGAGCATTAGATGACAAAAGTGTGAGATCTCAGTGGTATTGTGCATAAACATTTTTTCTTCTGAAGCTCCAGACAGGGGCTGGTCATAAAAACATGTAAATAGTGTACATGAGGGTCCTTGTGATTCTGTCTTTCAGTGTTCATGTGCACGGGACAGAGGCAACAATTTTCATCCTGAAAGAGTGCAGAAATTGTGCAGGTTGGAAAGAGATTTTTTTTCTCCTTTCTGCACATTGTGATGAGTTTTACATAATCTGTATCAGAAATAAGTTGGGTTTGGGATGGAAACCTCTCAAATGAAAGGTTAAAAATATCAACATCCTTAGAACCTTTTTGGTCTGTGCCTGCTACTTGTAACTAAATCATAATTAAGTCTGGAGCATTCCTACTTCTAAAATGCTGAGTGACAGCAAAAGCAAGTGTACTTTGAGAGGAGCTTTCTGGGGACTACTCTTGGGTCTTCCATTCCTGATGTTGTTGTGGCATCACCCTGGGACCCTTGATTGAGCACCTTCTCTTATTCTGTTTCCCACCCATCCTTCCTTCAGGTTTCCAAAAAGGATGGATTGATCATCATATTTTTGCAGTTAGACATGTCCTGCTCGACAGAAGAAGTCTCTGTCCTGTGGGCTAAACCCTCAAGGAGCTGGATAGGCTCTGACACCTTGAGGGAGCCAAAAAAATGCCACACTGGTACACTCATCCCAGGATGATCAGGGCATGGTTTGCATCCTTTAGCTTGTGTGAGGGACTTCTCCCTATAATATGGAAACTAATTTTTTTCCAAACAAAATGAAATAATAAAACAAACTATTGCCTGTTTAGTCTCACTTATGCAAAAATGTTTTAATGGATTTAGTGCTGCATGATTAATGATGATGATGTGCTTTAAATTTCTGATTCCATTAGTAAGTTTGTGGCTTGTGTAAAATAAAATAAACTCCTTCAACATCCAATATCAATAATAAGTTAAAGAATAAGTGGATTCTTTCTGTCCATAGCATCTTGAAAAATTCAGCTGCATGCAATATAAAATCTTTAAAAAAAATATTAGTTTAGGTGTTTAGCACTTTACTACTTTTTGTAAATCATATATTAAATGAAAATAAGGTGGTCTAGAAATATCCATAGCAATTAATGCATAGAGAAAGTTTATATTTTGGTTTATAGTGATTTATTTTTAGAAAATTATTGTATGCAGAAGACTGAATAGATTTATATACACACACATCTTAAGTTTCCCATAGAATGATTTACATTTTAGGTAGGTTGATAGTGCGAAAATAATACTGTTATTTACATATATTGAAAATTCGTGTTCATTCTCTAAAAAACAATTTTAACTTCTTACCTAAACAGTAGCGTTTCCAAGTTTCCTGTGCTAGTGTTCATATGGGCAAAAACAAATTTTTAAAAGCTGAAAAAGTTAATCCTAAAGCACCTTTCTGTAGATTTCAGAAAGTTGCTCATGTGACCTTGTTTGGCTGTTATTGCTATTGCTGGTTTCTGTGGAACAAGGCTGAGTTTTCAGGTGGGTGAGCAACTCACTCCTGCATTTCTGCTGCTTTTTTCACCTCAGCTGGCTTACCCCCAGCCCAATTGCAAGTTGCTGCAGAGCAAACAGCACTAAATAGCAGCAAATAGCACTAAAAGTAGCATGTAGATGAAGCCATGACAGCACAGAAAATCGAAAGGAGGGATTATGAGGTGTAATTATCTGTGTGAAACTCCAAGGGTTTCCTGAGAGTGGTTCTGCAATGGTGCTCAGCCCATGCAAAACCCAGGGAGCTGAGAGCAGAGCTTTGAGCCTTGGCTCAGCCTCTGGCCTTTGGCACCCAGAGTGATGTCAGCCCTGCAGGTAAAGCTACTGAGCTGTGTCCCAGGGGAGAAATCAGCAGCTCAATTCTCTCTACCGTAGAGGAAGCAATATCAGAGTTTGGTTTAGACACAAGGAAGTGTTAAGGTCTCAGCATTTGCCATCTTGCCTTGGCCTATGTGCAAAAATTTTAGCTGGACAAAAGTCATTGGTATCTTATTAACGTTGATAAGCTCTGTAGGAAATGTAAAGGTAAGATATAATATAAAATTATATTAAGTTCTGGTTAAGTGATTTAGGTGCATTTTTATTTTTATAAAATATTATAGAACTTTATTGTGTACTGTTGTTATGTTTTAGGCGGATGCACATGATCAGAATGCTCACATATTCCTGTGCTGTCTTTAGGGTGCAGGTTTCTTAATACTGTATTTGTCACTGGATCAGATTCTAAATCCCTTCATATGAAACACAGCTGTGAATCCTGCTGGGGTCAGTTAAGTATTTCCTTCCTTAAGGTGCTACTCAACATAAAACGAGGTAATGGAATCTCGTCCTTCGCAAGTAAAAGGGTTTCAATTTGATACTGCAACCCCAACATTTTCAGCATTGTGCTGAGGTGTGCTCTGCAGTATTTACTGGCTAATTTACAAAGCTCAGTAATGCAATTTTGGTAATCAGTGCTATTTACTTTTGATCAAAACTGGCCAGAAGGAAAGCTTACATATAGGAAAAATCATAAAATAAGTTAAGAAGTCTGTTTCGTTGTAAATAATAAACCTTTTGTTTATGTATCTAGAATCTGTAGAAGCCTCTTCTGTGAAGAATAAAGCCAGATAGTCTCATGTGAAAAATAGAACACCAAAGTTCAATACATATTTTTAAGTTTTTTATAACTCCATCTCTCTTCCTATCAACTTTTATTTGTCTTTTCCAGCTTTTATAATGTGTTAAACTAACTTCTTACAGTTTTTCTCACTGCACTTTTCCTCCCTTTATTAAATTTAGTAATATGTTTATAAAAATAATTTATGGTGATCTTGCCTTTTCAGTTTAACCTTCCACATAACTGCTTAGTATTAACTAAGTATTTACTTCTAATACAGATTGTTATATCTCGCCGTAGAGATGGTACAGCAGAGACTGAGGAAAAGAGTTGAAGAAAATCACTTATCTAGAAAGAAATGACACACCCAGACTTGGAGATTCTTCTTGATTGCATAACTATTTGTGCATTCTTGTGCTTGCTCCAACATTTCATGATAGTTTCTCAGAACACAAAAATCTGATTCTTCTTAAACACCTCATATCAATCTATCTTTTGAAAGAAAAAAAAAATTATTTAAAAAAAAGGAGAATGTGTGACCTGGGAGAAATTGAAGTCAGTATGTATCCCATAAACCATGTACTTGGAGATTTTGAAGAAATTTCATGTTAATAGGGTGTGTCTTTATAGGGTGTTTCAAAAAGCAATCAGGCAAATCACTGGTCAAAGTATTTTTTAGCCTTTCCTACTTTGTGGTACAAAAACCAAAGTTTAGGCTATGCCTTGACAGACCAGTTTGTTCTGAGCAGCAGGCCTTGTTTTTCAGGGATAAAAACATCTAACTTGCAGGCAGTTTTAAAACCTACTGCAAGTAGTTTTCTTTTATGAGTATTGTCTGTGAGAGTAACTCCAGAGACGGGAACTTGCGAGTTTATGGGTCACATTAATTCCCTAATTCCAATCAGGAGACAGGTTGGTTGTTGAAGAAAAACTTGAAACACTAACTTTACAACTCATATTTCTACAATGTGCTTCTACAAGGAAAACACAAAGGCACATAAAAGACCATTTCAAAGGACATCACAAGTGATGAATCTCTATATGAGGAGCTTTTGAAAGCTTCAGAATTTTTCAAATATTGCATTTTCCAGTATGGACTGTGATTTTCTCTGAAATTTCTGCTATTGATTTTTAATTTAAGAAGTGATAATTTATTCTAAATATTTTCTAAAAGCTTTGAGAATTGTTTCCTGCCACTTTTAATAACTTTCTAGTTATTAGTGTACCATATTAATTCACTGAGAAAATCCTCATTTGGGGGCCAAATATATTGTTTTTTTCCATCTGCATGGGTTTTTCAGCTTCATTGTTCTCTGGTATATGTAGTGTCAAATACCTTAGGTACAAATATTGGTAAAATAAAAGAATGGGCTTGAATTCAAATTTATTCAAAGGATTACAGTTGCTGAATGCAATCTAGAAATGTTGATAAAAGGCGTCATCTCTTCACTCTTTCTTCTCTAATGCAGAAAAACCCTTTAGCTCTTAGTTAAAGGTACATCACTTAACCTGTTTCGTACTACAATCCATCCTCTTTATTCCATTTGTAAACACAAATTTATACAACAAAGTTATGACATGTGAGATTGAATTTCTTTCCTACTCTTAGTGCCTCCAATAGAGATGTCAACACTCTAAACTCTTAACCCTGACTCCCTTTTTCCAGTCAGGAAGCTTTAGGAATTTTTAACACATTTGACAAAACAGGTAGATGAACTGCAACCCAGTAGTGCCTTCAGCCTGTAATATCTAAACCTACATGATATAAAGCCTCTACTATAATTTTTAAAATCCTTAATATGCTTATTAGTATGGTCAGATTTGAAATCTGCTCAAATGTTCAGGTTGAGCACAAAGCTCAGGGTGAGAATTAGCAGGTTTGGACATTGGGCTTCAGGGATGTCAAGAACAACATCACAGTATTCTCAGGAGGTAGAAGACAGAGGATTAATCTCTTTCCAAGTTTTGTTTCTGCAGTATTTTGTGGCTGTCAGTTTGCTTCTTCACTTATTGTGTCTGGAGTTCACAGTGCCCAAAACCAATGTAATAAGGGTTGCTAGCATGGTTTTCTTTAATATTTTAGTATTTTAGAGGCCTTTTATTTCAAGTGAAAACAATCCCTTTTATTTTCCTTACATTGCTGCTTACATAAAAGTTTAGAATAGAGGTAAGTCATAAATGGAAAGATGAATTGACATAGCATCTTTTAATTCTTTATTGCACCTGCTCATACTTCCTAATCCACTGCCACCCTAACCTTTTGTGTGAAGAGATTCCAGCACAGATAACAAAGAGTTTCTCTTGAAGTTGATGGAATTTTTTTTGTGTAGGAGGATGCAGATACCACAGGCCTCCCTTCACCTGGTTTTCATTTTTTTCTGATGCCAGAATGGCTGAATTTCACTGAGCCTGGTGGTATTTTGCACTGAGCAGGCTAGTGGTGGCTTTCCATGGCCACTGGCTAGCCCTGCTTGCCACTTTGTTCAAAATGCAGGTGACAGGAGAAAAACCAGCACAATATGTTATTGCCAGAGAGCCTTAAAATTTCTCCCATCCTTGAAATGCATGGATGTGTGAAGTAACACTAAGCAGTATGAAAATTACCTTCTTTTTTCCCCCCTTTCTTTCTCTTTTGGAGTGCAATCTTCTCTTTACGGGGGTTTGAAAAGGAAATCCTGAATCTGTTCTTTAACGTATAATTTTTGTATCTAAAAACAGCACTTGGGATTAGCAGGCTTGTCAGAAAAACAAGAATTTAGATGTTAAAAAAACCTCAACAATCCACCCCCAGCTTTTCAACTGTGTCAGGCATTATTGGCTGTACACAGCTGCTGTAAGATGAAGAGAGGGGAAATGCTCTGAAAAGCAAAGGTGTTATTTTAAGGACATGATGAAAATAATGGAATCACCCAATCTGCTTTATATAAAGTGGTTTACATGTTCTGCAAAGAGATGAAAATGTGTGCTGATCTCATATTTGGCCAAATATTAATTACAGACTCACTGAGAAGATCTCAGAACTTTTTCCTTTCTTTTGGTTTTCTCTAAAAGCCAAAGAAACTATGATTTAGCTCCTCCTCTTCTTCCCCTCCTATCTGCCCACAGATACCAGTCTGCTTTGTAAATCAGGAATGAAATGAGATACAGCCATTTGACACTAATAAATGTTTTTTATGAAGGCACAGAGACTGCAATCATTATTCCTGACAATAGACCAAAAGTTGTCTTCTTCCTGATTCTATTCCTTTAAAAGTGTCTCTGTCTGCCCATATTTGCTATTTATGGCAGAAGTAATTATTGGGTCAGGGGTTTTTTTGTTCTCATGGTCTGTTTTCTGTTAAACCTCTGTCCACTTTTAGATTGTATGAAGTTACAAATGAAAGATTAAGTGGTTATAATTTAAAATGTCTTATCGTGGTGTATAGATTTCTTTCAAGTGCTTTGGTTGTGTGTGCCTAATAATGCCCTTTATTAATACTGGCAGGTTTTTTAGTACCTGCTGATCATGAAAGCTTAATTTTAAAATGTCTAAAGAAAAATAACCTGAATAATAACAAATTGCAGAATTGACCTCTAGATTTTGACAAAGTCTGAATTATTACTTTAGTTTTGCAAACAAAATTTGCTCTGTCTGCTTCTCCTCCTCTTTTGATGTTAACAGTAGAAGATTTTTGTCGTCTCCCATTGAGCTTTCATTGCTGGTTCCACAGACGACCATCCCTGCTCTCCCTCAGCCCAGTCAGCTTGAATACCTCCCTCCCCTAGTTCAGGTTCAGCCACCAACCCCAGGTTATCTCCCTACTCCAGGATATCTCCTGGAATTCCCTCAATGACAAATTATCTTCGTGTACATGTAACCACCAGCCCAGGCTCAAGAACAATGAATGACTCTTTTACATCTCCTAAACTCTCTTCTCATTTCCTTAATGGGAACTATTTTTAAAACCTCCTACCTTATCTGTGTGATACATGACACCACACACTATTTTCCCTCTTTTTTTAATCAAATCTATGTGTACAGCTGGATATGAGTGCACATAAAGATGCACAAACATTAATTGAAGTGCTGGGGAGAATTACAGGAATAGCAACCAAAAGAACAGTAGCTTCTGAAGTATATTTAGGTTTCAAAACAAAATACTCAGGAGCTGAGTTGAAATTCTGTGTTGTAGGCATACAACAATTAAAAGTTCAATTTTCCTACATTGTGCGCAGGGCACAGAGATCATCTTTCTTCCTTCCTCTTCTCCTGCTCAGAGAAATAATATTATGAACATGGTCAGAAAACAGAGCCTTCTATGATCACTCAACTCAAAACTTTGATACTTAGGTATGTAAAAGGAAAACATTTTATTAGACAAGTGTTGGGATTTCAAGTGTGAACGTTTGCCAAGCCCCAAGCAGAGTTTCCCAGAGAATCTGGCACTCCCTCTTGTCGGTGTGCTGTGATACAACCTCCAGTGTGACTCATCACTCTGCATCTGAGAGCATCCTATTCAGGTGATGGTTCCGCTAATGAGTGACAGATTGTGGGAAGAGTAAAACATTGGAATGCCAAGGAAAGTGGGGATTCCTACTGCAGGCCTACACCAAGTGAGGTGATCCTGAGGTGAGCAGATTAAATCTCTAGAGGCAACACTAATTATACCACGTTCATGGTTTCTCTGGAATCCTCTCTGTTTCTGTTGCTTTACACATCGCGTGTATCAAGAGGGAATTCACAAGGACATCTGCCTTTGTGAGGTACCACACCATGCAGGAGGGGAGCAGCAGTGCCTCCCATCTCTGCTGAACTACTCACCAGACAGCAGAACTAAAATAAGATTGCTGAGGAGGTTACATGTAGTCCTCCAAGGGAAAATTTCCTTGTGAAATGTGCTCCTTGAGCTGCAATGGTGATGAGGGAGAGGCTGAGGAGGAGGCAGAAGCCTCCCCAAGCCAGGTACCAAATACTTCAGCATTCAAGGTAGTCCCCAGCACTGTTGCTGTGGAGTAGCTTTTTAATATTTGCTTCATGTTAAGCAATAAAATGCAATTCTAAGTGGCTTAAATGTTGGTTGTAACTTTTCATCTTTTTATTTTAGTGGAGCCTATAGGCTATTATCCCTACTATTCTAGAAATAATATCTAAATACAATATTTATACTGAGTATGCACATATGATATAGAAACACTGGTGATATGGATTTAAAAATTATACTACATATGCAAAATCTAGTATCAGTAGCAAAATCTAATATTTGAACATTGCCACCCAAAATTTCAAATTTTCACTGAAACATTTGGTTAAAGTTTGAAAGAAAAGTCAGTGTTAATCCCCTGTTATTTTACATATAAATATCCTTTTCACGACAGGGATTCTTTTCCTCAGTTCTTTTTCTGCTTATATTTTTGTGAGTTTGGGTGATATAACAACTCTATGATACTGAAAATGATAATTTACAGTTTAGCAGTAACAGGCCAGACTTATTTTCTTCTGCAAGACAAGAATGAGTACAGGTATTTAAAAAACAATTCACTCCAAAATTGAAAATTCCTTCCACTCCCTTTCCAAATAACACAAACAAATTCATGCTTGCAATGTCTTGTTTATGAAAATGGGAAATATGCAAAATATGGAAGCAACAAAATGTAATCATGTGGTTTGATATACTTCCATTTAATTTTTCTGCATGAAAATGCAAAATGCCTCCCTCTTCTGCTGTAACCTCTTATAGCTGTTTTCCATCTGTCACAAAAGTTGTCAAATAGATACAAGAAGGCCCCAAGTTTCTGGTGTTCATGTTTTTATTAGTTCTTCATCTTTTGGAATTCATCTGTGTCTAATCTTCCTTGAGTATTATAGCAGTTCCAAATACTACCTCCCAACCCTACACATTTCAGCATTTATGTAGAAGGTAATAGCTGGTAAATTGCAGGCCTTTCTAGTGCTTGGAAATGTCGTGGGTTTTGCTCCCTTGAATATTAAAACTTTCCCTTGTATCTGCAGTTTTGTTGAGCTAAGTGTGTGCCGTAACAGCACTGTGTATTGTATTAGAGGTGTATTGATATAAAATGCAGCCATACAGATGCATGTAGACATTTGTGAAATATGGAGTGGGACAGACAAATCTAATAAGACTTATAGTTTAAAAAAATGTGCCTTGGTATTTATCTTGGGAAACTATCAAATGCCGTGTTCCTTAATTTCTGGAGCTGAGAAAAATTGAAAAATCCAACCACTACCTTTGCATTTTGACCTCAAAGTGTGGAATTAAATTTCTGGGGGAGATCTAAGCAAAGGTATGTCTAACATGAAAAAAAAAATGCAATATAGGCTTTAAAACTGTCCTGATAAAGGAGGGTTTTTTAAAAAAAAGGACTTAGAAAATAAGTCATGATAAAGGAAGTATATAAAAGAAGGAAGCATGTGGGCTCGGATATTGAAGCATTCTATATACTCTTTCTTATCAGTGCACTTTATTATTCTTTAACATGTTGAGTATGATGGGTACCTAGTAGCTGTTCTCTGACAGGTTTGTTCATCATTGTTCATTTCACAGTTTGTGAACACCATTTGTTTTTCCCTCCATCCTTAGAGGAAGCTGCTGACATACAGTGCAGGTATTATTTCAGGGCAGCGGCAGGTGAAGCCATCCCCCCAAGCATTATCTGATGCTGAAAGCTAATCCTGAAGCAGGTTTGCTATCTGCTTACGTTTTATGTGGGTTTAGTTTATTTGAAAGCTGCCAGTGCTGGTGTAGGCTGGCTCAGAGAAAGTGTAAGTATTGAGGACACTTTTGTAGAAGTTATAGGATTATGTTAGGGACAGCACAAACAAGGCAGCAGAGAAAGGTGCAACCATCCCAACTTCTCTCTCCCTTAGTCATGGACCAGCCCTCACCTGGGGATCTCATTTCCAGCTGTGAATTTTATTTATTTTTTATTCTAGACCGTGCAGGACCTCAGCTGTATGGAAAAGACTCTGTGACTCCAGGAAAATCTTGTTCTATCTTTGGCAGTGTTTGTTACAGTTTGGAAATTGTGCATCTTATTACCGTTCTGAAAATTTTAGTAGCATCAACTATTCCAAATCTTATCAGATTTGAAAGCAGTTGGTACATCTGTTCTTTTTTATTTTCATTCTTTTTTTTAAATCTTTCTTTTCAATGTTTTAGTCTATCATCTAAAATTTGTACAACAATAAGAAAGATGATTGGTTATCTCTATGAGTGTATAAATCCCCAATGCAGGCAAGACTACAAAAACCAGAAAGGAAATGTGTGTGATGAAAGTTAAATAATCTCAATAACAATGTCTTCATATTTGGGTGATTGGAGATAATGTACTACCAGGCAAAAATTAAAAAAAAAAAAGAAAAGAAAAAACAAGAGGAGAAATATAACTGTGCAGTTATATACATTTTCTTTAAACTCAACTATACTACTCTGCCGTCAGATCAGTTGTACTTCCTAAGATTCTTGTCAGTGCAGCACTGCAACTAAAGAAATTCACTCTTGAATTAAAAAGTACTATAGGGGCATTTGGAGTGTTTTTATGTCTGTATGTGTTTTCAGATTGGGAATAACTGCAGAAACTTTTTGTGAGCTCTCAAGAGGGGTTTCCAGAGGTATGTTTGGTGTAGCACAAATGCATTGCATGGCATAGAATAGATAAATCAATGGGCAGAGCAATCTGTGATGGAGATTTAGACTTCAGGTAAACCATGCAGTTGTGAATGCTGGATTGGTCTTTCCATTTCTTGCAAAACAACAAGTGAATGGTTGTCGTAAAACATTCTCAAAAATGCTTCTCTATAAAGGAGAAAAATCTTTAAGGCTTGTTGCCATGCATTTATCCTTGAAACAGATAAGAACTGTGGGGAAGGGAATCTTCACAGCAATCCTCAGTAACTTCCTGTTAATCAAACAGCCACACGAGTGGTTTCAAGTGCAGAAGTTTCCTTCCTTGAAACATTTTTCCCTCTTAATATTAATATTGGTGCTGTCACAATTAAGTTTATTTCTGACAAGTATAGCTTTCAGAGCTGGAGTGCTGCAGACATGAGGAGAGCTTTAAGCATCAAATGTACCAAATGACTTGAACACTGTCTGGGGAAATATGGCACAGCCTAAGAGGGATAATGAACTATAATAAAGGGAATAAGTTATTTTTGTAAGATAACAAGTCAATTTTGGTTTTGTAACTCCCTCTCTTCCCATTCTGTTGCTTTCCTAGCAATTTTTGAAATAATTTTTATTTTATTTTTGCCCTGGATTTTGTTCTTGACTGCAGCAGGGAACAGATCAGCAAAGTGAAATGTTTCTGTTCACTTTAGTGGGATCTGGGTTGGGATCTGTATTTGTTAGCAAAGAATCCCACTAGGCTGTGCAAACATCTATCTAAATTTAAGTTCTGTGACTCATCATGTCTGTAATTTATTAGGATATCATCTTCAGGGGAGAATTTGTATGTGTACACCTTCCTGAAGATGTTGAAATGTACTGATACACCACTGGTATTTATTTGTTGACCACACATGTTTTAGGATTTGCCCACTGATGAATTTCTGCAAGCCTCCACCTTTGAATTGAGTAGATATTATTTCAAAGCTGCTTTTGTTTTTATTTATGTTACAGCTAGAAATACAGCAGAGGTAGAATAATGAACCTGATATAAGTGACACCACACAAATAAAAGAAGGAGCCAAAATCATTCATGGAGGATGGAAAAAAACATGTAGTAGAGAAAGATATATAGTAAATTCCTCATATGGATAGCTTGATGTGCCTGCTTTATTTATTTAAAAGTATTCAGAGTCCCAACTGTAAAAAGAAATGTTGTTTTACTCTGTTGAGAAATTTTCCTTAATTTTTTGTACAAACTGCTATGTAAGCCTCAGTTCAAGATAGCTGAGTCCCCATGCTTAGGAATATTATAGAGCTGATTTTGGGATCCATAGTCACTATTTTATGGCCCCTTGTGAGCCCTGGGCTGCAATGTGTGTTCTGGAGAATGGTCCTTAGTGGAGCTTACGATGTACATTCTTCTCCTTGCTCTTTCAGGGTTGCATTTTGCAAACAAGTTGCGTATTTGAAGTTGATGGAATATCAAATAGCTTTCTAATGCAAACTCGTGAAAGTTCCAAACAAATGGTATTTATTTGGTTCTAAAAGCAAATGAATGAAATGTTAGATGTGAGAGTACACATTAGGGACATGGAATTTACAAGGGTTTCAAACAAAATAAAAAATCTTGGACAGATATTTATATTTACAGCAGAAAACTGAATAGGTAAACGAAACTGTCTTGTAATGCCTGTCTTTTAAGTTTTAGTAGATAATTTTTAATGCTTCAGTAATCATGTCATTTTGGTTTAATATTTCATTCCAGATTTAAAAGGTGATATCAATTATGCCAATAATTCAGAAACATAGAAGTATAGAAGCCATTATTATGCAACATTATGTTTGCTGATGAGAATTATATCCAATGAAACCTGCACTAAAATCACGCAAAAAAAGAAAAGGATATCTCAAAATGTTTTTAGCAAAAAATACACTTGAAAAAAAAGTCATTATATAAAGTTTTTGTTTCTTTGATGTTTTGTTTATCTATAACAAGTCAAATAGTTCCAGTTTTATTTTGAAAAGCTAAGTTTTTTATGGAAAGTGTAGTGGATACAAACATGTTTCTAAAAATTTATGACTCAATGAAATTAAATCAGGATTTGGTGCTAATCCTGATTTTTCAGGATTTTAGCATTTTTAGCATTTTTCTAAATAATCTCATCATTACTTTCAAAATCAGAAGACATATCCATTCTTTCTTAGCCATGAATATGGAAGATTTTAAGAGATAGAGATAAGACTATTTCTAAATCTGTAATGTAGGCACCACACTAAAAGTTCCCAAGCTAAATGATTCTATCTTAGTCCATCTTCATGGGTTTTTTTTCAGTAGCACAGACTATTGGTTACTGTTCCTAAAAAGACTAATGAATTGTTTCAACTGGCAAAAGTTCTTCAGGAGGCTTGGTCATTATTACTCTCTGAAGAATCACGTGGAAAAACTCTATGTAAGAAGTTTTGTCATATTTATTTTGGCATTTTGCATTAAAGTTGGATAAGAAGTGTTCCTGTATATCTCCAGTAATCCTACATTAATAGCTCCATGGGGAGTTGAATAACATTTCTGCCTGTATTTGATTTGGGCTAATTCCTGAAGGCTTATCAGTGTAGTACAGCATCACATAACTTCAAATCTCAGTATATTTTCTTTTTAAGATACTATCTTTTACCTCAGTTCAACCTAGTGTTCCCAGTAGAAAAGTCTACTACTGATTTAAATTTTAGAAGCTTATCAGCTTGTTGATTTCCTCCTATCAGCTATTTGGCTGTTTTGTACCTAGGAAAGTTAAAGCAAAGCACTGACACAGAAGAAATAGGATGTGACCTTAAAATACCTGTGCTCAACCAGTATTTCTGTTTGGGGCTCTCCTTTGATCAGTGAATATGTCTTCTAGGTGAGATGTGAGTGTTTTCTACATATGTATGTCTTATCCATCCCTGTGTTATTTTGATTTTATTTCCTTTCAGGTTTTAGGTGAGCGTTTTAAATTTTGGGATGTTTGAAGTTAAGCACTTAAATCCTTGTTCAGGGATGTATGAGTTGGTTATGTTCCTGAACACCCGAGGAATTGCAGCTGCTATTTACTACATTTGAAAGTGATTTTTCAGTCTGAAATGCCTGCTTACTTCTTTTCTCATGGCAAAAATACAAATAACCACCTGCATTTATGTAGCTGAATTTGCACAGGTGGTCTTTTCTAGACATCTAGGAGATAAGAGTTACCCTGCATAAAAACTTCCCCAAATGTGTATGATATTTACATGGAAGCTTTAAGACAAATGATGTTTATCTGCTGATAAACTACTCCTAATACCCACAATTTATTGATACAGGTGTACACTAAATGCTGTTTTATAGGTGAGTATTTGAGGGACATGGTGCTGAAGATCCAATTTTGACAGGTCTATGTTCTGCCAACAATCAAAAAGACTAGTTAATTTTGATAATTTGATCAAAGCTACGTGGGAATTCTCTGTGCAATTTCCCAAAACCGTGCTGGACCCATTTTCTTTCTCTCACTAATGCAATAAAGAAATCAGAACTGCCCCCTCCTGCTCAACCACCAGCCTTTGGAAATATGAGTTCAACTTGGATTAATCACTGCAAGTACTTCCCTTATGTCTACTCTCCTCATGAGTGTACATCCACAGCATAAAATTTGCCACACCTTTGAAGACCATTGCTTTTAAGAACTAAGTTGTTTAATTACCTGAACAGAGCTGGTTTGAGCAGCCTTGGCCACTCTCTTGCCCTGGAGAAGCTGCTGATGCAGGCATGGAAAGGCTGCTCCCAGCATCTGTACTGAGCCCTGCAGAGCAAGAGGTGGGCACAACATACTTCAGTAACCTCATGGCTTTGGCCTGACCCACAGGTTTTTGTGGGCCTGCTGTTGGACCCATGCAATGGGAACTGCTTCTGCCACATCTTCCCTACTGGGAGAAAAATACAGTCCACGTCAAAGGCAGCAGAGTGCTAAATCCTGCACCAAATCTGTTTTCTGTCTATGGTGGTGTTACTGCAACTTAACGAATCCTCATTTAAAAGGAAAATTATTTTCCCTTATTAGAACACTGAAAAAAATATGTATTTTGTTTTTGGAGAGAATTAAACACCAATAATAATGTAAGAAATATTAAAAAGATAATTTTTGGGACTAGTTTTATCCAAGGACTTTTCATCTCGATCATTCACCTTTAATTTTAAACACACCAAGTAATTATGGATTACTGATGTTTGGTTAATTGCTGATGTTTTGTGAATAATTTCTTAACTTCTTGATATTTATTTTAGTAGACAGGCACCACTCCTTTCTTTAGTTTTGACAAAGAAAATCTTAGTGATGGAAAAGTTGCTCTGTAAAACCACATTCTTCTGTGCTCTACTGCACACCCCATCATGCTCTGCAATTTATCGTGGTTTAGACATCTTTTCTATGGAAACCACGTATGAAAATAGTGATAGTATAATGCTTTTTCTGCTTTTGTGAATCTCACACCACCTAAGTATATAATTTAAACCACAAATCACTCCATGTAAATTACTACTACACACTTACTAAATGGGATTTAAATGGAAATTTTGATGTAAAAAATTAATTTTGTAGTTTTGTTTTCTCTTTTTTGTTTGTCTGTGAGTCTAGGCATTTGCTGAGTTAATGATGATTCGGTCATTTGTCAGCATGTTTACTCTAGAAAAGTGTAGTGTTCGAAACCTAAGTTGTTGGAGGAAATAAAGGGTAAGAATTAGCTGAGTACATTTGTTATAATGTGAGTTAGCCACGTTTACTGAAATAATGATTCCAGACAGAAAATACCAAGAAAGCAATACTCCAGTATAGGAATAAAATAGAGATGTTATAAATGATAATAACTTATCCCTAAACTATGTTTCAGGTACTCTCTGGGTATATTGTGACTGGAGAAAATGATTTTTTGAAGAATTCAAAGTATTTTTTCCTTTGGGCTGTTCCCAGAAGAGATAGGGATTCAAACTTAACATTTCATGGTGGTATTGACCACAGCAGACCTGGCAGACTCAAACAGATGATGAGCCAGGCAAGGCTGAATGGCAGATGAGCACCAGTTTTAAGACACAGAACACCACTGATTTGTCTGTAAAGTGGTTAAAATGGATCTTTCACAAATCCATGTACATGTTTCCTCTGCTTGGTGCACGCAGCCTTACATTCAGCTGCATTCACAGGGAATGTATTAGAAGTAAAAAATGTTTTCTGTTTTCCCAATCAAGACTGTTAAAGTTGGGTGAAATACAGTACAGGGTTAATAAAACATAAAAGGGCAAAATAAACACCCCACACCCCAGTTCAGCAGATACCTCCTTATTTTTCTTTCTGGATAACTGCCTGATCTGTGTACAGTACTTTGTTACTCAGGAAATTGGTATCTGCTCCCTGATTTGCAGGGAGTGTGTTCCACCCTGCTCAGCCCGGGGAAAACCGTGTGTGCAAATCCTCAGGGAGCATCATGATGGCAGAACATGCTTCCAGACTGAAAGGACTGAAAAGGCAAGCAAATATAGAGTGTATGATATATAATTGATGAAGAAGGAATCTCTAAATGTAAGAGTTTCGTTCAATCATAATAAAGTAGTCGAGAGTGTGCAGACACTGGAATTAAAGATACATGTACTCCATTCAGAAGACCAATATTTATTTATTCTTCAGTCCAAGGTTGGAAGCATAAATTTTATATTTTTGCCAAAAAACAAGAAATTGATTTAAATCTCACAAATATTCAAATAAAAAACCAACAAAAAAAGAGCAGACCAGATTTCTGACTCGGGTTTTTTCACCTTTGTGACATGAGCAAGTTTCTAAAAGATTAGGAACCATTGTTCCAATTATAAATAGATTGTATCAATCACTTGGAAGATCTCAAAGGAAGGTTGCAAGATGCAGAACAGAGAGGGATGTTAGCTGCAGGATATGTGCAAAACATGTAAACCTTCACAACAAAAAGAAGGGTAATTGTTTTTCCCTGAGATATTCTGGAATTTGTTGGGAGCAGGTTGTGACAGAAATTGCAATGCACCCTCTTGAATTCATAGTGTCTGGAAGAGTTATGGATTTGCAAACTTTTCTGTGGGATCAAAGCTGAAAGGTCCAAGAGGGAGGAGTTTTGCAGGGAATGTACTGCTATAAAATGAGTGTTGAACTAAGGCTGCAGCCTGTGAGATGTCCAAGTGGCTCTCTCCATATGCCTATGTTTAGCCAACCTTGGATTTTTAGCTTGTTCTCATATAGAGAGCTGTGGGATGGTTTTTTGGTTTGGTTTTGTTTTGTTTTTTTTTAATTTTACCTACAGGATGAAAAACAGGCTTTGAAATGCTCAGTGGTGCTCTTTCAGCCCAGCAGTGCAAGGAACCTCTGCAGGATCCTTGAGTTACTCAGGCTCAGCTTGGTTGGGATGGGAAGAGAAGGAAGGAGACAGCAAGAGAGCTGGTAAAGAAAATAGTCAGATTTTGTACTTCTTTTGTAACTCTGGTATGGTCTGCTGCTGTTTGGGAGGTTGTTGGAAGGCTGGAGAGCTTCTTGCAAAATGTGTGATCTTTCCAGAGAAAGCATTTATTTAATGACTTTTTGCTTAGATTTCTTAATGTGTGTGATGTGGCTGTCCCTGGGACATGGCCAGTGAAAACATCCTTTTTTGTAATGCACTGTTCATGACAGAGGTCATTCTGCCTAAGGTGAAACCATTCCTTCAGTGGATGCCCTCATTAGATAAAAGTCTTCAGACTGGTGAAAAACGTGCTTAGCACTCCTAAAAACAAGAACAGTAGTGTCTGAGGCTGTTCTGTAACATGAGCCCCTCAGGTATTTGGAGGAAGTTGCTGGATGTAGATGTNATGGACGTAGATGCATTGCATACTGGTGTTCAGTAATGAGCAACTTTTGTGATGAATGTGGAGATTAATTGATACAAACACAGGCTTTTCCAGAGATAGTTTAGTGAAGGATGATGTTTGTTTAGTTTTGTGGGAAGCCAGAGAGTTATTCCTAGTTTTGAATATGGAATGTGTGATGTCTGTGTATCTCTGCACTGTGACCATGATATGGCAGAAACAGAGGTTAATTCAAGTGGTAAGGATGCTTCTCTCACAAACTGATTGCCAATCAGTCATTACCAATCAGTATTTATCTTCTCTTGCTACATTTATTTCTCATCAGAGGAAGGTCTCTGTAAACACAAAAGCTGCTCTGGTTTTTTGGCATTGTAGCATGGAGCATATGATTCCATCATATATAATATGATATTTTATATACTAAAACATATTTTTTGTTGTATAAACTAATTGTAACTATCCAGCTAAAAGGGTCTTTGTTCCTGCAGAAAACCACCAAAATGAGTATGGTGAAGTCAGTTAACGAAACTTGGGTATCACTGTGAATAATAAATACACTGGTGGCCACAATGACTGTGTTCATTACTGGGCAGTACCATGGGCNCTGGATGTAGATGTGTTGCGTACTGGTGTTCAGTAATGTGCAACTTTTGTGATGAATGTGGGGATTAATTGATACAAACGCAGGCTTTTCCAAATATAGTTTAGAGAAGGAAGTTGTTTGTTTAATTTTGTGGGAAGCCAGAGCCTAGTTTTGAATATGGAATGTGTGATGTCTGTGTATCTCTGCACTGTGACCATGATATGGCAGAAACAGAGGTTAATTCAAGTGGTAAGGATGCTTCTCTCACAAACTGATTGCCAATCAGTCATTACCAATCAGTATTTATCTTCTCTTGCTACATTTATTTCTCATCAGAGGAAGGTCTCTGTAAACACAAAAGCTGCTCTGGTTTTTTGGCATTGTAGCATGGAGCATATGATTCCATCATATATAATATGATATTTTATATACTAAAACATATTTTTTGTTGTATAAACTAATTGTAACTATCCAGCTAAAAGGGTCTTTGTTCCTGCAGAAAACCACCAAAATGAGTATGGTGAAGTCAGTTAACGAAACTTGGGTATCACTGTGAATAATAAATACACTGGTGGCCACAATGACTGTGTTCATTACTGGGCAGTACCATGGGCAGTAGCCAAGCCTGGGATTTCCAAATTAAGGATCATGACTAATCATGCTAGCAAGAAGGAAGTTTTGCTGTCTTCAGTAGAAAGTAGCAGCAGTGAGACCTGATAAAATATGAAAATTCTTACCAACTTTGAGATAAAGATGTTTTTTCAGGTGGAGAGAAAAAGTTTGGTTTTTTCAATCATAATGTTTCCATTGCCTTTTTGTCCAAGTTTCATTTAACTATCATACACAATGATTAACTGGGCACGTATCAAATAGCGAAGCTTTCCACTGACATTTTCTTCCAACAGTGATAAAATGGGGTATATTTTTGCTTAGAAATGGATATTAATATTACTGCAGAAAGATTGTATCACAGGCAACACTTACTCATTTATTAACATACTTTTTATTACTGTGATGTTTTATACTATCTGTGCCATACATCCAGTGTAGTTGCTTTTACTTCTTCATTTTATGGTACTGTAGATAAAATAAAAGCCAATATCGCTTTGCTTTTCTTTGTATAAATCTTATTTACCAAAGTAATAAATTATTTTTTAAGTCAGGGGCACTTTCTGATTTGAAGGCTCTGAAGACATGTACAAATAGAAATGTTAGAGCATTTTTTTCAGAGTGAAACCTGGTCATTAATCTCTTTTTCCTTTCATCTCTCTCACTATATATTTGTATTAAAATAGATGTACTTAGACTGTATCAGGAGAATAAGAAAGTGCACGCAAAATCTACTCTCATTTTGCATAGGTTTAAAGGTTAAAAGAAATTGTCCTCTATGCTTCAAATTTGTTCTTTGTCTAAAGGATGCTGGGTGATGCTTGAGTTTTTGTGGTACTTCTCTTAGTTTATAGAAAGTACTTCATTGCACAGAGTGGTTGCTGCCTGGAAAGGCCACCTGCTTACTTTTGATCCTCACACCTCAGGGGAGAGCTCGTCTGTCTAGAGGGAGGATGGTCAGTGGTCTGGAAAATGGCTAAGATGGACCACCATGTTGTGTTTGATTACCAAAGGAACAAGCTAATTACACACACATATCTGTTCGTGCACAGCCATTGTGTCTCTGTGTAGATACAAGGCCGTTTGCTTTGGGATTCTCCTCTCAGTAACCTCAGTAACCAGTTAAACTGGTCCTTAGACAAGCAAAAAGCTGTATGAAGATTTCTATGTTCTCTAAGTAGGCTTTGCAGTGGGTTTATTCTATCAATTGAATGAAAAAGGTTGGATAAATTTTAAAATCCCTTGCACGCTTAAATAATTACCCACAACCTTTCCTTTCTTTGCTCACTTTTATTCAGTTTTGAGGGATGGAGCATGTGAGATGCTTTGTTAAAATTCTATTCATTTAAGCTGCTGTTGTTTCACTTTCTAGTGGATGCCAAACTGACTGCTCCCTGTGTTTGTGTCCATGCAGGTCCTTTGTAAAATCAGTGGGAAATGTGATAAATCAGGAGGCGGGAGGGGAACTACCTTTTCCAGCCGTGAAAAAGCTTTCCTTTCACCAAAAACAAGGTTAAAGTTCCCTATGTTTGGGCCCTTTTCAGTACGACTGGTAGATCTAAGAGCTTGTTTTTTTTAGCTCAGCAATTTGGTATCCAGCTTAAGTAGGTCAAAGTGGGGAAATGCCAGACTGAGTGGAAGGTGGATAAACTCTGCTTTCATTCAGTATCGACTGAGAGTGACACGAACCGTCCCTAATTTGTTCAGACCGATAACATGGAGAGGCAGATTATGTTCCAGAAGTGATTTCAACACACTTTGGTTTTTGATGGACTAGACTGTGCTTCATCTGAGAGATACATTGTATTGAGCATGGGGTGGAAATTAATCGCCCCAGTTCTACACAACCTTCTGCAGCTGCATTCAGTTTATAAGTACTAATGATTAAAATTTACCAAGATGGTGAGCTCAGCATTGCTCTTATCTATAGTTTTATTAGAAAAATGACAGCACTGTCATTAAATGTTGTGGGTTTTCTTTTTTTTTTTCCAATCTGCATATATTTAGACATAATTTGCAAGAATATCCATTGCATTAATAATGCAAATCCTAATTACTTGTTAGAAAATGGATGTTACCCCTCCAAGCTACATTATTGCACATGCTTTCTCCAGAGTAAGATTATTTGGATAACAGTCTCCCGAGAATCTCAGGTTTCGTGTTGTGTCAAATTTTTTGCAGCTGTGTGGCTTACAAGCTCATTTTTTTGCACAGCAAGGGTGAATAATAATCTTGACTGTCTTATTAGTAATCCTGTTTAGACACCTGTACAAATCTTATTGTTTGGAAGAGTGATTGAGTTTATGTGTATTAATAAGGTTGAAAATACATTTCTTAACTATTACACATTGATGACCATTTCAGTCTCCCTTTCCTTTTCTCATTAGAAGTATAAAAAATATGCCTGCATAAAAATTAACTGAGCCTTAGAACCATGAAAACCTTGTTGGTATTTTTAGATTTTTTCACTGTGAATTTTCTTATGGCATTCTCAATTCAAAAGTATAAAAAAACTGTGAGAAATGTCAGAAATAACTGTATTCTGACGTTATTAATGGCTCTTTAAGATGTGTTTAGCACAGTATTATTATGGTGCTTCATCTATTAGTCTAAAAAGTACTTAATAATGAAAATGCAATGGTAAACTTGAAAATAAAGCTTATCCATGTTTTTGAGTCACTGAGCCTGTCAATCTTCAATTCTTTTTTTTTAAAAGCTGAGGTATTGTGCAACTTTCATTACTCCTGAGTGCATATGATACTATAAAGTGATTTAGATGTTTGAAAACAACAGTAGTAATACATCTTTTGAGAATATCATTACAGCTGATGCCCATTAGCATATTTTCACCCAGATCTCAGTTAGCAAAGTGGCCTTTAGTGGTGCTATGGGTATAGAGTCAGGAATATTATGCTGCAGACTGGAAATGGACGTCTCTGAGTTGTGAAGGTGTGTCAGCTCATTGAAGAGTTTCTGACTAATTCTGAAAAATGCTTTCTATCGGCATTTCTATCCCTAGAGACCAGAATGAAAGCAAAGCTGAACTGGTTGAATTTCCTGTCAGAACACACAGACCATATTTCCACCAGCCTCATGGACTTATTCTTGAACATTTGATTACATAGTTCACTTCATGTTCTCTCCAGAGATTTCTGTTTAAGGACACCAACAAACAAAAAAAAAACTAAACAAAGTTTGTGTTTATTTCAGTTGTGATTCAAAGTATTTTGCCAAAAATAATTGTAAATAAAAACTGTTGCAGTGTATTTCTGTAGCCCAATTATTTGTGACTGAGATTTGTATTTCAGAATATTGTTCATTTCTAATGGAATGTAGGGCATTCATTACATCCTGCTTATAGGTTAATGAAACTAAGAATGTTGTTTTTTTTCCATGGAAACCAATTTTATGAAGTTTACAGTTATTTTTCTTTTAATAACTAAAAATTTGTGTAATATTAATTTTCATGCAACCACTCTCATCAGTTTTCTGATCATTGCTCAGCCTTGATTTCACAACTACTTTCAAAGGAATACATAGATGTTATCGATCCATTACAAAAATCCAGAAAAATGCAATATTTTTTTTTATACTTTCAGAAGGAATGCTCAGTGTGGCATACGAGAATCTCCTAATCTTTATATATGCGCAGAGGAGCTGCAGGAGCTTTACCTAAGTTTTTACCTTGTACATTCTCACTGCATTTATTCTCACAACAACTCTTTTGTGCTGTCAGTGGTTGTAATTTTTTATTGAGCTGAGACAGGGAAAGAGAAAGTTTGGCCTGTGGTCATAGAGGAAGGACATCCACTTCAGTCTTTCCTGTCCTCAGCTGCCATCCACACTGCTCCAGCTTCTCTTGGGATTGTTCCTTGTTGTCTTGGTAGCAGCACTTCCCTGTGCATGGAGCTACTGGAGCTCAGAGACAAGATGGTTTCCAGTACACTGACCTGTATCTCTCGCAGCAGGATGGCTTCAGGTAACAGAATGAGGTGTCAACAATAATTTAGATCAGACTTTTGGAAAGAGGTCTTTACGCTGCCCTTCAAAGTTCACTGGCAACACAATTAGTGCAGTACTGAGCTGGGTCAAAAATTCAATGCAAATGCAAAAAAAAAAAATAGGGTAATGATTTACTGATAAAGCAAAATAAAGTAGAAACAAATAAGCTGTGTTTGAGAAATTCCACTTTGAAGGAGCTGTAAATATCTGCAGTTTGTTTTTGATGTGGTGAAAACTTTTCTCCCATTTGTCTGTCTCCTCTTTAAAAGCACCAGACACATTATATCATTGCACTGAGGTAATATGAGATAATCATGATTTTCCTACTTGTGATTTAATGAAACTTTCTCTGGCAAAATGTCAAATATCCGTTTAACATGAACTACTGAAATATGTAAAGCATAGAAATTTAAAACTACAAAGAATTCTTATAAGGAGAATATTGATTTAACTTAATCCAGTTTAATTCCTTTGTAATGTTTCAAAACTTAAAAGTGATGAGTTTAGAGGAATTCACAGTATTTCTCAGCAGTAAAATTACCAATTTTTTAGGGTAGAACTGCTAATGTCACTCACTATTCATGACCTTAAAATTCTGTTTTACTCTGCTGCTGTTTATAAGGCTTTTATTTTTACTTTTAATGCTGTAGATTTTTGGAGTGCAGGAGTATATTATGACAGACTTTATTTTTCCAAGGCACTGAAAGGAAATTACGTGGTAAAAAGCTGTTTAACGCTGTTATAGTCCAGGAACTAATAGTGACAGAAATGATGTGACTGGAAGACTAAACTGTTCTAACTAAAATTATGCCTCAACTTCTCTGCAGACAGTGTAGAAAGATACAGCTTTTGAAGGCTTGAATTTGGACTTAGGCAAGCATGGTCTGTTTTAATGTCCTGGGATGGGTTTTACTGGGGTCATGATCAGCACTCAGAACTTCCCTTTGGCTTTCACGTGAGGAGGGTGTTAACTTAGGAAGGCCAGCACACAATACATTGATAAATTCTCACCAGCTGTTTAGAAATGGGGGCATGAAGTCAGAGGCATGTTTTGGTTGCATATCATAGACTTTGATATGTTTGTTTTACTAATCATGGAAATGCACATTTATATGAGCAGTGGAGTGCCACTGGGTAGGCAAAAGTATCCTCAAAGAGGAATGGGAAACTGTATCTTGAAGTATCTGATCTCTTTNTAACTTAGGAAGGCCAGCACACAATACGTTAATAAATAAATTCTGAAAAATATGCATAATTACTTCACCAGCTGTTTAGAAATGGGGACATGAAGTCAGAGGCATGTTTTGCTAGCATATCATAGACTTTGATATGTTTGTTTTACTAAACATGGAAATGCACATTTATATGAGCAGTGGAGTGCCACTGGGTAGGCAAAAGTATCCTCAAAGAGGAATGGGAAACTGTATCTTGAAGTATCTGATCTCTTTACTGGTCAAATCTATATCATTGAAATTTAAAGAAGTTTGGGATTTTTTCCTAATTTTTAAATTCCTGACTATAGAAAATGAAGGAATTAGATTATTTTAATAGTTTTCATGGTATACTGGGTATCACTACACAACTGTGGGGACCCAGTAAAATTCAATTTTGGTATGTTGGGATAGCTTGTTGTATTAGATATACTGTGGTGCATTGTGCATAAGAGTTATCTGGTGCCTAAATATAGAAATTTGAATCCAGTTCTATTTAAATGGCTTTGAAAAATGTAGACTATCAGTTGAAAAAGTGACATAAAATTTGGTTTTACAGAACAAAAATCTTTTTGTTTAATTCTTTCTATTTGTGTTTGAGCAGAGTCCCAAAGCTGTCTCTGGGAGGGTTCTGGCTGAGTAGCAAACCTGGTTATCTCAGCCCCTGCTTTTGCTGCCCTCTGCAAATGAGCAGACACACTGGTTCATCCCCTGCAGGAAAGAGCAGCCAGCCTCTCCCAAACAGGGCTCCCAAATAAGCTCAGCAGCCTGCAGTGCTGAGCCAGATTTGAAAATGTGCTTAAGCAAATTCTATGGAGATCTGGGGCTGTGTGGGGAGATCTCTGTAGCAGATGTGTCAGGGCCTCAGCAGCTCAGAACTGCCATTTGCAGTTTGACACGGTGCCTTTTCAGCAGAGATTTTCTTGAGGGAGGACTTTGGTTTTAAATCAGTGCCTTTAGATGATCTGGAAGAAAATGGAAATTTTCTATTTTCTATTTTCTCTTCTTCCTTTTTTTTTTTTTTCTTGAAAATAGATTTCATCCAAACACTATAATTCAACTTTTTACATAGATGAATCTCCCTCTCTAGAGAAGACCTGAGGGCAGAGAATTACCTACAGAAATCACTTTGAGGTCAAAGTCCTGGAACTACGGTTACCTTTTCCATAATAAGTGAAAATGTATAACCTCCCACTGGGCATCCTGGCAGCCTGAGGAGGTATAGATAAATTAATTGCTCAATAGTGATATGCACAGAGCTTCACTCCTTGCATTATGCCTCAGGTAGTCATAGGCACCTCTGTTTGCAGCTGGGGAAGCCTTGGAAGAGCCAGAGGATGAAATGTTTTAGAGCCTGCCAGGTGGCTGTGCTGGCAATAGCTCCCTTGTACCACAGCTCTGCATCAGGCCCTGTTCTTTCACTTAGGTGTAGATAGATGAAACAGTGGGTGATCGTTCCAAACCTACTTCTCCTTTAGTCTCTGCTAAACCAGAATAGCTTGGCCAGGAGTCTGGGGGTAGACACAAGAAAGAACACGAAACAATAGCTGTACATCAAACCTCCCACATCTCTGCCCAGCTAAAACTGCATCAGTCATTCACTCTAATGGTGGTGTTGAAGGATCACATCATTTATGCATAAAGCTTTGTCAATCTGTGAAAGTCAGTAGATGAAACTGCATTAAAAATGGACTCATCCTGAAAAATATTAGTCTTTTACTTAGTTGCATCCATAAACCATATTCCAGCTAAAATCTGTGAAGAAGCTTTCAAAAAAATCCCCCAAACTGAGCTCATTGCACCAAGCGAAATCTTAAACACTAAAACAATTAAAATGTTGACTGCAAGTAAAATGTACTGTGGCCAATAAAAATTACTATATATAGATCTCGCTTGGAAGTGGTGAGCTGTCTCTAATAAATTACAAACCCTGTGGTTTATGTATTACATTTTCTTCTCTACTGACTTAAAATATATATAGCCCAGTGATTTCAATTAGTTTTATACTTGCTTCTTGCAACGCTAAATTGGGCTAGAGTCTGGCTTGCCATTTCTTTTTCTTTCATCCTACAGTAAACAACTCTGTTCAAAGATTGAAAAGCAAGTGTACTTCATTTTATCTTTGCTACAGGGAAGAAGTGAGGAAGTTGACAGAAATTGTAGAGCTATTGTGACATAGAGCTTCCACCTTTGAGGTTTCTTGGCTCTGCTGAGCACTGTAGAGGAGGGGATACCTGAAAACAAGGGATGCAGTGCCTAGGAGAAAAAAAAACCAAACAAGACAAACTCCTCTCTTACTCAGCTTAGTGCATCTCAGCTGATTGTCTTGAGATGTTTACTCATTAATCAGTTCTGGACTCCACAGGATGCTTCCTAGTATGCCCAATGTAAACATTTTGCTCTGTATTCAGCTGCAGAGTCTTTGTTTTGGAGACACTTGAAGGTTGCTCTTCTTTATCCCCAGCAATTATCTTCAGAAATGCACAAGGTTTTTTTTCCTCCTGTGCTGCAGATATTTTAAAGCTATTTCCATTGCAGAGGATATAGTTCTCTCCTTAAATCCTTTATGCAAAACCTTTTGTGTGCTTAAGAAAGAAGTTTGGTTTGATATAAAATGTGTTCAGGCTTCCCGAACAATTATTTTAGCAATTCACAGCCTATAAAGGGATGGCTGCACAGAAGGTATTCTGTTTTTCTTCCCTGTTTTGGGGAGACCTTCATCCTGCTCCCATTG
The DNA here is from genome assembly GCA_013396875.1 of Vireo altiloquus. Lineage (NCBI taxonomy): Eukaryota > Metazoa > Chordata > Aves > Passeriformes > Vireonidae > Vireo > Vireo altiloquus. The sequence continues at coordinate 883,756 of VZRF01002356.1, forward strand.
TTCTGTAAGGTAATAGAAGTAATTTGTTTTCCTCTGTACAGGAAAACAAAAGAAAATACAGTGATGGGAAGATGGGAAGAAGTGTCATAATACAGATTTGTGTATGAAATAATAGCATCTCCTCTTCCAGTTTGATTTCAAATAGAACCACCTGCTGATAGCTCAGATTGTGTCCTAAATCACTTGGCTCTTGGTACATAAAAATGTCAAGGATGAATATATTCATCCTGGTATGTTCTTAAAATGTTTTATTAGTGAGAGTGAGTTTCTCAGAATTTGGAAAAGATTATCTTATAACCATGATAAAGCCTAAAGGTGTCTAATCTAAATTGGTTGACGTTCAGGACTAGAGGATGGTTGATACCAGCCTTCAATTAGCACATTATTGATTTTATTTTTCATTTTGAAACATTCTAGTGGCATAATTTTTCAAGGTGTTCCATCCTGTAAAACTGAAAGCCTGGGATTCGTTGTGGGGTTTTTTTTAAGCTGAAGAATAAAAAATATAGCTCTTTGTCTTATACAGAGTCGACAATGATAGATGTTGGTGTGGCACATGGAAAGAATATTTTATTGGGAGCTTTTCTGAGTCGCTGACTGCATGTCTGGTGAGTGACTGGCACCAGGTACATTCCCCACAAGAGGAGGGGGCTTGGGGTACTTTAAGCATTCACCTTTTGTCTGACAGTTTGCAGCTAGTAATGCAGCCAGTGCTAATCCTGCCCTCAAGGGCTTTATTAGATCTAGGGACTATAATTTGGGGTTGTTTCCTGTTACATTAAGCACCACATAAAAGTGCTCTATGCCAGCGCTATTCAGTGAAGTGTGTGGCATATAACATACTCACATGTTATGTGACATGTGCAAATTTCCCTGGGTGGAGGAGAGGAAGGGTTATCTTAAAAAAAAAATGAATTCCCCACGTTCACATTTGCCTCCTGAAAGTGGGAATGTGGGAAACAGTAGTGCAAGTGATACTGGTGGCTCAGAACTTAGGAGGCAAGGGAGCTTCTATACCTGGCACAAGTTTCCTTGTATGGAAATAAAGCAGCTCTTGGAAAAACTGGTGCAAATGCTGGAGCACTGAAATTACAGTAGGCAAATCTTGCATAGCACATGCTGTGAGATAGATTAGCTCCAGGTCCTTATCAACTGATAGATTTCTTTGGGGACCACAAGGACAATGTACAGTGGCTGTTGTGGCCAGGTGGGGGTCAGTCTCTATTCCCAGGCCACAAGTGAGAGGATGAGAGGACAAAGGTTCAAGTTGCAAAAGGGAAGGTTCAGTCTGGACATCGGGAGGAATTTCTTCACAGGAAAGGCTGTTAAACATTGGAATGGAGTTCCCAGGGAAGTGACTGAGTCACCATCCCTGTGGAAGGTGAAACAACTGGATGTAGAACTCAGTGCCATGGTCTCGTTAGCAAGGTGGAGATCAGTGAAAGGGGGGACTCAATGATCTCACAGGTCTTTTTAAACCTTGGTGGTTCTGCTGTTCCCTGCGGCTGTGATAGTGAGAGTGAGGCAGTTCAAGTGTCCCTCCCTTCCTTCCTGAGGGTGTGAGCTGCTGGTGTGTCAGCACTGTGTGCTGTCTTGGCAGATGCACAGAGGACTGCGGCTAGGAGAGTGTGTTTGGGGGATATAAATATGGCCATGGTCTCTTCTTGTGGGCACTTATTGCAGGCTGCTTTGCCAAAAGAAAATGCTATGTGACACAGGTGTTTGTCTTTGCCACTACAGCCTATTTTTATACTCCATTTTATTATATTCTATTTTTATGGTAGAGTTTAGTAGCAGTATTTGATGGGGAGGAGGTAAAAAGGACTGAATCCTTTACCAAGGTATCACAGCTTTGGAAATGTAGACATTTCTGTGATTTCAGGTATAGGATTAAGATATCAAAGTTCTTACTGCTTGTGTTTCCTGGGTAAGGAGCAGGAGTGACAAGCTCTGGCTCAATTTTGGCATTCTTGTTTTCTAAATAACCTGAGGATTTACAAAGCTACAGAGACAGGTAAGGTGGAGCATCTTTGCCAAGTAATGTAACCTCAACACAGTCTTTTTTCAGCATGAGAGATTTCACCAAGGGCTGAACCGTTTTTTTTTTCTTTTTCCTGAAGCAGGAAAGATACAACAGAATTGTAAAAATAAAAAAAATCTGTTTCAGGTAGTCTCAGTATTTTTTGAGCTGTCTTGTAATCTCCAAATCCACACTAACTTGTAGTTTGCTGTGGTACTGCTGAAAATACATCTCATCCTCTTGTGTTAGCAAATATTTTTGGACATAGAAAGTTTTCAAGGTCATCTGTGGGTAGTCATGAACAACAACCATTACAACCATTCCCAATTGTCCATGTTTGATAGCAAATGAAAAACAGGAATTAATTAGAAATCATGCTTATTCCACTGCATAGTGAAGTGAGGATATGAAGTAGATGTAATGATATAATCTAACGGTTTCTTGGCAATTATCAGGAATTAATTTCTCTTCTGCTTTCACAATTAAATTCATGGTTTTTTTTTTTGGAGAAAGGGATGCTTTATTTCTCCAAAAGTATATATCTGTGTTTGTGTATTGTGGCAGGAATTATAGTAGTGTACTTGAAATGCTCCAGTAGTTTTTGCATAAATTGGTTCTATATAAGTTGTGGGAATCCTGGGAAGCAGAAGCTTAATATGCATCATTAGACATCACTATTTTTCTTAGTGAAAGTGAAGAAGTTTTGCCAGGGATTTTTCAGTATATCAATAATAGATAACTTTTGCTTGTTGTAATAGGAATAAACTTTTTAATCATGTTATATTATTGACTACATTTTTGCCAAACAACAACAACAGAAGAAGATATGAGTAGATCCCTCCTATAGATACGAATATTGTGACTTGAAGCAACACAAATGTCAGTTTTATCTAATCCAGGAAAGTTATGTATCTTTGCAAACAACTTCAGGGTGTCATGTAAGGCTTTTTAGAGATGGGCTAGTATACCTAAGGTGGGGTTGCAAATAATTTCACAGTGAGCTTGTAATGTTTTTACACAATGCAGGATTTGTTTTTTTAACCTTAAGTATCTTATTGCTACCAGAGGCGAACAAAGCTGTGCACAAAGATCCAGAACAGACAATGAGTTTAACTTCATTCTACCTGAACTAGAACTGTCCTTCAAACACTTTCCTCTCATGAAGGGATACAATGAATGTACACACCCTGGAATGCATATTTGATTTGTATTTATTTTATAACCACAAGCCTTTGATACTTCACTGTAAGGCTGAAGTCTGCTATTCTCATCACAGAATTATAGAATACTTCAAGCTGGAAAGGACTTTTAAAGGTCACTTAGTCCAAGTCTTCTGGAATGAGCAGGGGCATCTTCAACTAGAACATGTTGCTCAGAGCCCTGTCCAACTTGACCTTGAATGTTACCAGGAATGGAGCATCTACCACCTCTCCAGGACAGCTTCTTCCAGGGTTTCACCATCCTCATAGTAGAGAGTTTCTTTCTGACATCTGAAATAAACTTCCCCTCTTTTAGTTTAAAGCCTTTACCACTTCTTCTATCCTTGCATGCCCTTGCCAAAAGTCCTTCATCTTCCTTATAGGCTCCCTTCAGGTACTGGAAGGCTGAAAGCAGTAGGGTGTGTTTTGTCTCTCTGTGAGTACATCAGAATGATGACCATCCCTTGCAGTGTCTGTGGTCCCACCTTTCCTGAAAATGGGATAAACCTTGGGAGCATCCCCTGGGAATAAACAGGGAGTGCTGATATTTTGCTTTCACAAGTTGCTGAGCCTACTCCCACTTTCCCATCTATAACACATATTTTTTAGCCATATGTTGTTCTTCTTTTTTTAAAAAAGCAGCTAGAGAAAGATTAGGGTCTGCAGTTATTTCTGTTAGGAGGGAAGATATGACAAGATGCGTGTTTGATGCCAGAATTTTATTTTTAAGGAGGTACAAATTTGTGATGAAATCATCTTTGAATGGAGGAGGGGCTGCATTAAAGGGCAGGTTTCTGGCTTTTAGCCCTCTTGTTTTTTAAATAAAACTTCCTCAGAGTGCTGGCCCCTCCCAGATCACTTACTGGCGCTTTTAGGTCAGCCTGAAACCTCCCCAGCCTTCTGAGTATTGTGCCAGTTCCAGGAGCAGCTGGGCTTCTCCCTGGCACAGGCACACCCTCTCCCTCCTAGCCTGTCAGCATTTCTTAGTAGCCTTCCAGATACTTCTGTTTAAAATTCTTTCCTGATTTCAACCACGTGGTTATTTTGCCTAATTGTCAGCTTTTTGCTGAAATTTTTCCAAGTCTATTTGTATAAATATTTTAACACTGTTAATTTTTGTAATATTGCCCTTTTTGCTTCTAGGGGCAGCAGGATGTGTTATACTATTTGTCTACATAAATTAGTTCAGGTTTTTTGTTGTCCTGAGTATGCAATATTAAAATTTCCTATAAAAAGAGAAAAACATTTTTTGTGTGCCACGAATTCAGGGGACCAGAAATCTGTGTTCTTTCCCTGCCATGTATTATTTATTTAATGCCTTTGTATTGTGCTTCTACACTTTAGATGTAAGTTCTTTCTAAGCAAAGTTATCCTGGCTTGGTCGTTTATTCCTTGTAGGAGAGTTCCTGCATGCCCTGGACTGTTCTCATTGCCTGCTCTCAGACATTCTCTGTCTGAGTCGGGTGTTGCTGGGGTTGTACATTTCTCCAGTGAAAATTCACCTGCTGGTAACATCCTGCAGGATGGTCTCTGGTGCTCAAAACATGGATTTTTGTGCAACTTTTTCAAATTCACATTTAGCAGACCCCATTCTTGTGTTCACCAGCTCGAGGATGCTCCACTTTCCTTCCCAGCTATGTTAAACTCTTCTAAGGTGAATGGGAGTTTTGAGTTTCTATCTCCAAATACAGATTGTTTTGCCTGTGTGACCTTTTTAGCATTCAAGGTTTACCAGATGTTTCTAACAATCTTTCTTCTTGATAAAGCTTTATAGTTTCTCTAAATGTTCCCACTGTTCATCGGCAGTTCTCAATTATTAGCTTGCATTTTAATTATTTATATTTATGGCCAGATGATAGAATTGTCATCTGATGTATAAGCAGAGACTTCAATAGCCAGAGATTTTTCACAAAATATCAAAGAATAAATCCTAGTCATGAGAGTTTGCATGTTATTCAGATTTCCCTTTTCAAATTGCATTAAAGTGGAAAGGAATGTCCATGAAGCTGTAGTGAATTAAGATAGTTTTTAATGCTACACAAATAAATTCTAAACAAGAGTAAGAGTTATTTTTCCAAACTGATTTTTAGTGATTATCTTGTAATAAAATAGTAGTAAACATTAAAGGACTAGCTGAAACTTGGTGGAATATAGTAATATGTTTATTCAATAAAAATAAACATAGCTTTAAATAATAAAACAGTATTTCCTTTAAATGATAATAGTGAAGTGCCTTCATATACAAAATGTTTTTTAAGGCAGTGTTTTCCTTTCTCTCTGCTAAGCAGCTTTTGATAATTTCAAATAATTTCATCTGTTTTCTAGCTACTTAAATTTTCAGTGTTTGTCTATGTGAGACTTTTTTCAAAAGGATTTGGAAGTCCAAATAAATTATGTCAACTAGTTCTCTTTTATCCATTTTATCCATTACTATGCTGGTGCAGTGTGACCCACTTTGAGAAGTTTATCAGATGAGAAAGAGTTACATAGTGGTGAAATACAGACCAAACTATTGTCTAAACATATCTTCGAGCACCATAATGGAAAGTGGGACTCTTCAGATCACTGTAAATTAAATTGATTAATAATACATCATGATAAAATGAATTTTTCATGGTTTGGGAGCTAATGTTCTCAATTATTCAGCAATGCAAAATGTAGGAAACTTGCATATAAACAGCACGCAAGAGTTGATCCATGAAATCTTTATTTAGAATACAAAGAATTTTTTTTAATATGCTAAAATAATTTTACTAAAAATATATTTTGCTTTTGGTGGCAAAAAATAAGTCAGAAATTAAACTGGCCATGTATAGACAGCAAAATTATCCTGTCTATTATAGCAACAGCACACACACTTTAATTATTCTATATTAAAAATTTTATTTTCTACTTCTTCAATGCTATTAAATAAAACTTGTTTTCCACACAGTTAATCTTGCATTTTCTGGAATGCATTTGCAATGCTCAAATAGGAAGTTGTATTGTGTTTTGAAAATTTGTGAGAGAAATTTTTAGGCTGTTCAATTTATAAACATTGATGTTTTTATTGATGTGCCTTTTTCCTGGACTCTGATTTCAAGTCATAATCCTGTATGCTTAAATTCTGGAGTGTTTTAGTGGAACTGAATTTTGAGAATTCAGAAATCATCTTCAGAAAATTATGTCCAAAATGGATATTTTATGTTTCAGAGGCTTCTTTGTTTGATGGTTTTTAACAAATAACTTCAGTTAGGATTAATCTTTTTTTCACAAATATTCTGAATGTGATCAATTATATTGGAAAACAAATTTTTCCTAGTCCATGTACTAATCTCAGCAGTAATTACAGAATTTTGGAGTATCTCACCATGAAATATGAGCAGTATAAGCTTATGTATTGTGCTTTTGGACATTGTTTATTGTCACTTTTCATCGCTGAGCACATGCAAGGGCACTAACAATGCTGAGCACTTGAAACATCTGAGTGCTCCAAAGCATTCAGTATTTCTCAGGATTTAGCCTGTAGAAATGGGAAATGGGAAACATCAGTGTATTTGTCTAAATCATCTTTATATAACTCATGGGCAATTCCCTAGTGGGTGTTTTTTAAGAACCTATGCCATGATCACCTCCTTTGTGGAATACTCTAGTGGAAAGTTAAAATGTAGATTGATTGCAAGGTTCAACCTCTGCTGTCTGCTGTCACTTTAAGTGACTCAAGATTAGGGCCTCCACATGTGGTAGCAATGGTGGCCAACTTTTCTATATTATGCTCTGTTCAAACCTTGTATGAAGTAGAGGTCTTGATTCTCCTTTACCACATTGCTGAATAAATTATGTGGCTGACATTTCAGGTGTAGTAAACTATCACTCAATATATCCCAAATCCTGGACACACATTCTCTGTGGCAATATATTTGCACCAAAGGAAAGTTCAGTTAAAGTCTGCCAAGCTACTCACAGGGTGGTGTCCTGGAATGCAATACTTAAAAAAAAGTAAAATCAGTGAATTGAAACAAAGGTGTTCTCTATAGAAGTACTTCTCAACACAAAACAAATCCAGATAATTCTCCATTTTTTCTCCTCTCTTAAATTGCTGCTCTCAAACTCATTGAGATGTTTGCTGTGCACCAGTGAGATGTTTTGTCAACCAGAAACTGTGATGTTCCCAGACACAGATCACTATAATTGTCTGGAGATTTTTGGTGTGTTTGGTTTTTTTCCCCCTCAAAGACAGATAGACTTGTTTAGAGCAACTGGAGAAAAAGTTTAGGAATTGTGCTTATATTTTTCAGCATTAAAATTCAGAGACACATGATATGGGTTTGAGAGAAATGTGTCTTTCCCTGAAAATAGGAAGACAGAGAACTTATCCTGCATGACCCCTATTCAGTATCAAAGGCTGATGGACAAATTATTGCTAATGGCATCATCTCTGCTTTACTCAATTAGTTAATTTGCATTAAAAGAGCTCTATTGCATATAAGTAATCACCATTATGAGCCCAAGATTATTATGGGTTGCATATTGGGTTTGCCATATCTTTCTGTATGATTGGAAAGAATCACAGTAATTTCTGGCATTTCTCTTTTCTTCCTTACAAGAATGATTGCCAAGGTCTGGGAAAAAAAGTAATATTTCCCATGAGAATAATCGAGTTGTTTCCTGGAAAAACAAAGATGCATCCTTTATAAAGTTAGTTTCCTGTGAGCTGATATCTGGTGTGGAGACCTAGGAACTCACCTCACTGAGCCATTGGGATCTCTCTTAGTGGACTTTCTGATTTGCAAAATATTTATAGTTCATAATGAAATGTAAAACAATGTAAATGGGAGGGGTGGGATTTTTGCGTTTATCTGTCCCTCAAATCTATTAATGATGAAAGAAAAGTGCTCTCATTTTTCAGCGTACCTCTTTTTGGAACAAACTGCAGATGCATGGGTAGGTGGAGACCCTGGGCTGCAGTAGCCCAATTCCACACTGGAGTCTGTTCAGAAACAGCATTTCAACCACAACATTTCGGACTCAAATCCAGACACCACATTGTTCTCAACCTTGCTATTATCAGTCCTTCTATCATGCTTCCCTATCAAGTCCTTCTTCCCTCAATATATTCCCTTGCTGTACTGTTACCAAAGCTGATTGTTGAGCGCAGATTTAAAATTGAGATTGCATGAGTGAGAACTAGCCACAGTATTCGCTGATACCTGTTTATCTTGGGCAAGATCTTTTAGCTGTGTAACATTTGTCAAAGCTCTGCTGGCAATGTAATCTAAAGCAATCATTTCTCTTCTGTCATTGCAAATTCTGCCTGGGAAACTGTAAACCTAAAGCAGACTTCGTGGAGAGCCGTGCCGAGCGAAAACTGAAAGACTGGGAACTGCTGAATGTCAGCAAAGGTTATGCAGTCATTTCTCATGTCACTTTGACAGGCATGCCACTTGCACGAGAGCCAGGAGCAAGGGAGAATTGCAGAGTGGGGATCCAAGGGTACATGGGAGAGACGGGAAATGGACCATTAATCAAGGGAAGAACATGGGAAAGCTCTGTCTTTCAAAGCGGGGTGACCTTTAGGAAATATCTAGTTAAGCACTATGATTAATGTTCTGTGTTCATTTCTTAATCAGTTGCATTATTTACTGTGAGAGTGGGTGAAAATAAACAAAGGCATAGTTAAAAGGAGCAGCTCTTTAAAGACAACACTGGAGTGGTTCTGTTCAGTTGCTCAGTTTTTAGTTAGGTTTGGTACAATTAATATCCATGCTGCAGGACTTCAGAGAACAGTTTTTGATGGTGCTGATAGGCACTGTGTACAGAGCAAGATTATATTAAATTGCTCAGAGAGACACTGATACATATTACTGCCCCATTGATTCATGATGTTTTATTGTATGAAGTGTAAAATCACTGAACCTCAGGTTAAATATTCTGTGTGATTTGGGGTCTTTTAGTCATAGAAATCCTATTAAGAGAGAAAGGGATCATACAGCTAAACTGCTGTGAATGGCACTGAACAGTTACCTCTAGTGTCCTGTAATGATCTTAATAATAGAGAAGTCATTTGATATTCATTGTCGAGCCATTGATCATAATGGATTCATTCATTATTAATGTGGCTGTAGCACAGTGATGAAAGACCTGTTGCAAAGTGAGCATGAAGATTAGTTTTGCACAGGAAATATTGAGGTAGCTTGAGATCAATAATCTTACCTGCTGTGCCAGCAGTATCACTGGAGAGGAACTTAAAGGATACCAGTGGTTAGTTGACTCGTCAACAAGATCAAAGAGGAAAAGAAAAAATTTGCTGGGAGATCTTGAAGATGCGTCAGGAGCTGAAGTTTCCTAGGCTCAAATAATACCATCATAAATGGACACAGGTTGTTACTGATCATCACTGCTTTGAAGATCACATGCCAGCCCTGGTCACACAGAGCCTGCCAGCTGGAGGCAGCTAGGCCAGGAGATGTAAAAGGACTTTGAGGACAAAAAATGGCTCTTGGACCAGTTCTGCACCTGTGGTGGTCACCCACTGCAAGGAAACTTTCCTTTTAATCCAAAGGGCCATTGCTAATTGAAAGCTCTACCTATATATTCCAAATTATTTTTTTGTATCCCAGTCAATAATTAAATCAGTTTTTCAGGTATCTTTGCTCTACTCTATAATTATTCTTGCCTTTCTTTATCATCTCCAATATGTATGAAGAAATACTCAGCTATGCTACCTCAGAGAGTAACTATTTAACTTAAAGCTATTTCCAAAAGACTTGCAGGATGCAACGAGTCAATAGCTCCTTTCTGGGCATCTCTCCTTGCACTTCCCAGTTGTATGATTGCTCCTTTCTGTGCCACACAACAAAAAGATAGGTTTGGTTATTGAGGTGAATGGTTAACTATGAATGGTTTCAAGAGCTCTGAAAAGGCTCCAAACAAAAATTTTTGTGCTGTCATTAACTAACTAAAACTGTAATCCTCTTATTAATAGCTTATGTCCACCCTTTTTGTCTTTTCAGTTGATTATTTATCTATTTGTGCTATTGGGAGCAACTAGACCTTGCTAAATGTAACTATGGAAGACTATTTTCCAATTTTGATTTGAAAGTCAAGTGAGAAGTTCCTCTTTGAAGTCCTTTGCTCACAGTCCTTTAGGTGCTTTCAGAGTTACTTTTGCCTCTGTTGTTAATTGTGGTGAGTGGGAATGTTACCTGTGCCACATCTTTGACTGGTATGAGCTAGGTAAAAGCTGAGCATCTGACTCCTTTACTTTCTTATTTCACTAAAACCATACACACCAGGGATTGCACTGACGTTGTGTGTTTGTTTCTTCCTTAAATACCTTCATTTTCCCCTATATCTGTATTTACTGCTCATTTAGGTCGACTATGATAAACTTAAAATTAGATTTGAAACTGGTGTGTAGGTGGCATTTTACTGCATAATCCTCAGAGATAAAATGTAACTTTTTTCATATTTTGATCAGAAGAAAGCAGTATTCCTTTCTACTACTATTCTTTCCCTCCTCTTCCCTTTAAAATATTAATGAGTCAGGATTTATAGCTCACCTCCAAACTTTGAGACAACTGAAGTCCATTTTCTCAGCATGAGCTCCAGCCTTTGCACTCCAACCTGTGTTGCTGTAGGATCACATTGCCTTCATGTACTGCTCATCCTAATGCTAAGGCCTGTCTTCAGCCTTTTTAATTTTTAGGGTCCCCTGACTTGGAAGGGACCCATAGGGATCATCAAAGTCCAACTCCTGGCCCTGCTCCGGGCACCCCAATAGTCCCACCATGTGTCTGAGGTCGTTGTCCAAACACTTGAACTCTGTCAGGCTTAGTGCTGTGATCGCTTCCCTGGGGATCCTGTTCCTGTGCAGAGTCTGTTCCAGACTAATTGTATGCCTTAAGAGTGTAGAATATTTTTTAAGTTAAAGCACTAATGTCAATTTTCATGTGCAGTAGATGTAGTTCTTCAGTAAGTCAAGCAAAGTTAATAAGGAATGCTGCCTGTTCAGCTGAACTCAACCCCCCAGTGGAGATGCTGGAAGGGCTTTTCAGAGAAATTTTAAGTGTTTTTATTTTTTCCCCTTTTTTGAGCAAAAATACTTTTATATCAATGCAATAAAACATCTATATAGAAAGATGTTAAAGCTGCAGACCAGTAAAACTGTGGACTGAAGATGTTTTTCGAGTCCATTTCATATCTTAAATATTAAAACAAATTACAATTTGCTTCATACTTTGATAAAGAGTGAACTGATGAAGTGGCTGTCTTAATGAAGGTGTACTGGGTGGGAGGCAGCAAAGTCATCTCTTTATTTTCCCCCTTTTGTTTTTCAAGAGATTACAACCAAGCACAAATAGAAAAAATATGATGGTTTTTAAATTTTAAATAATGCTGAGTTCAAAAATTCCTTTAAAATCAGTGTAAACTGATTGATACACATGTAAAATAGTCCTGTATACAGGTAAAAACCTACTGCATGGTGTTTAGACATAGATACTTTAAAATAAGAAATATAAAAAATATTAATATAACAGCAAAGCACAACTTCCCTTTCATTCAAATAAATGTTATTATGTGAAATCTTTGAGTGGTTATGAAAATAACTGAAAGAGAAAATGTCTTTCAAGAAATAAAATCTATATCCATTTGAAGCAAGCTTGAAGCTAGGCTGGTAATGACATGGTTCTGTAAATTTAGGAAACAATTCTCCAAAAGCTGCTGTTTCAACATTCCTGGACAGAAAACATGCCCATTTGTGAATTCATAAACTTGTTCTCTTGCATGCCTACACTTCTGCCATCTGTTAGTGTGGCATTTTGCCCACTCTAGGAAGTGGTGTTTCGTTTTCTGCCATGTCCAAATATCATCTTGCTTTCTAGAGAAACCCTAAAAAAATACAGCTGTTCTTTCTGGCTTTTTTCTTTCTGGCTTTTTTCTTTCTGGCTTTTTTCTTTCTGTACATTTCCTCTTTTCAAGCACTCTCATTATGTGCTTTCATCGGAAGGATGATGGAGAGTTCAGTCTCAATCTTTTTCTCATTTGCTGAGGTCTTTTCTGAGTATCCAATGTTCAGCTACCTCTAGATGACCAAGAATTCCAGTGGCTGTTCAGATGGTGTTTTTACAGTTTAAACATAAGCTTGGCTTATCTTTACCCGGGCACAAAAGGATGAGGCATAACCACTGTCCCTGTGCTCCCTGAAAGACAGCTGACAATCTGTCCCTGCTAAGGCACCCATCACTGTATCTGAAAAAAACAAAAAAATTGTGAGCTTTCTCTTGCAGAAACCCCCAGAGAGATTTCTTCATCTTGGAATGACAATGAGAAATATTCATGGTGTTTTGCTGAGCTCCCAAGCCTTGCTCTTAAAATTCCAATTCGAATTTCTGTTGTGTAGCCTGGGAAAGCTACACAAAGCAACCTGTGTTGTTCTCAACTTTAAATTTATTGTTGCATCCTCTTAAGTCACTGGCCCCACATTTGGTAGTAAATAGTATGATTTCATGTGAAACCGTATTTAAAGCACTCATATGAAATTAAAAAATGCAACAGCAAGATAGGTAACTGGCATATGGCTCACATGAGGTCTCTTCATCAGAGTGCTGAACTTACACTTGAATAAAGAAATGCCAAGAGGGACAGTAATGCCCCTATAGAAAAGTGACATATACAGAAATAATTGCAGGATATGTGCACTGTGTGCCAAATAGGCCAGTCAAACGGAGGTTTCACAAGTGCCTGAGTGATCTGTGAGTGCAAGGGGAGCTGAGAGGCCTGAGCAGGAATGGGCTCACAGGGAAATATCAGTCAGCTACAGACCAGATTTTGTTTTGAATTTAAATCTCAGTGGCATAATTTCCTTGTTTATCACAGAGGATCAGATTTGACTGATGACTTGTGGAGATTTCCTTGAGATCACTGACAGATATGCTTAATTAGAGGCAAAGATTCAGTGGAAGCTGAGTGAGGAATGACTCCCTCTGTGTCAGTGAAATTCCTTCCTTTACACCAGCTGCATTTCACAAAGGGACTGTGAGGGAAATTGCATTAAGACAAACTCCTGGCTGTGCTGGAAGTTTCAACCTCCTACTTTTCATGTCCATTCCCAGGTAATTGTTAGCAAGAATAGTATCAAAACCAGGGATTGAAAGGGGGGGTCTTTATTTTAAAATTTGTTATGGGAGTGGTTGGCACACATACGAGACTAGTGAGAAGATGGATCTGCTTTTGAGACTGGCTAGAGGAAAAGTTTACGCTTGAGAAAAGGGAGCTGCTAGCAAAAGAAGCTGAGAAGTGTCCTGGGACTGTGAACATTTTGCAGGGTCCTCTCTCCCCCTCCATATCCTTGCCTGCTTATTTTCCACATTGGAGCTGCATGCCCATCCACCTGCCATCAGTCATCCTGCTACTCGTGCCTGCTCTTGCCTTTTCCAGCTCAGACTCATTCTTTCTGCCTGTCATTCCCACATCAATTTGCCAGAGGTACAGCATTTGCACACAGGGGAATTCTCATTTGCAGTTATTAATACAAAGTGCAGAAAGAGTAGTTGGTTCAATAATATATAACAAAAAAGCCTTTTTAAACTGGCTGGTTGCTGTAGCTATTTATACTAGCTGTGGTAAAGCTCAATAATCAATATACACCTCATAAGAAGTTTGGCAGAGAAGTGCAGATACTGTATATTTGAGGTGCAACTGATAAACCCTTAGCATCATCACAGAATTTTATACATTTGCATTTGAAGTTGCATTATATATATTTATATGCATATGTATATTCTGTATGTAAACACACATAGAAACGGCTTTGTGTTTACTAAAGGTACATAAACAATTTACAGAGGATATGAATCAGCTGTGTTGTGGCCTTTTAAAATAACTGTTGGCTGCACTTGGAACTGTTTTTGGAAGCTCATTTCACATAGAATGCAATCTAAATAATTTATATTATGTAAATAAAAAATATTTGGTATGTACTCATGTGTTTACACATCTGCATACACACATGCACATGTATATATTTATAAGTGCATAATTAATTCCATCTACCCTTCCAAAGAGGTTTCCCAGAACCAGGCTCTAAAATCCCTGTTTGTTCCCTTCTGCCTTTTGGCAGGATAGCACATTCATCCATGGCCATGGTTTATATAAAGGCAGTAAATAAAGCTTATGACAATGGCAAGAAATAATTCTCCAGAGGGCAAGGACAGACTTTCTTGTGGGAAACAGGTACTGTTGATAAATTTCCAAAGGTCATTTTTGTGGAGGTGACTCGAAGTAGCCATTCCAAACTGCCAGCCCCCTGATTTCCCCCACAGCTGGAATAAAAACTTGATTGAGTAAAGAGAAAGTCTCTTAAAATAAATCTGGTGGTCCAAACACATTGTAGTGTTTTTCTTATGCTTGCACAGCATGCAGAGGCAGGCATGAAATAGTGTCAACATTTTGTTCCTCCACTTCTGACTAAATTTCATTTGTATGGGAAAAAAACATCAAGCAACCTGATAAAGAGCACTGAGATCAGATAAAAGACCTTAATGAGATTCACACACTTCTCTCATTTTTGTTTATGTTCCATCCACTGGAGTTGTCTGTATCTAAAATTAAATCCTTACTTCCTTGTCAATAAAGTGTCACACTGGTGAGTGTTACGTGAGTAACAATAGTGGTAATAAAGTGATTAACTTCATGTACTGAGAAAACCGCAAATTGAAAAATGAGCAACTAGATAGAGGAGAAACATGAGATGGACTTAGATCAGACTCTCAGTCTACCATTAGTGGAGCTAAGGAAGATGAAGACCAGATTTAGGAAGCAGGTGGAAGGCTGTGATGTGTCAAATAAGTTCTTTGAATAGCTGCTGTCTGAAAAAAAAAGGAATTTCCTAAATGGTCTGTAGTAGAGATAGAAAATAAGTTTAGGTTTTGATGACAATAGCTTTTGGTAGTCTGGTTCAGGGATGGTTAATGTTCAGGGATGTTTCAGGGATGATCCCAATATATAATTTTTTCAGATAAGTTTTTTATTATTTTAAGGTATTGATCAAGTGTAACCTTGTCCTCATCCAAGTGAGCATGACTATATGAGTCTGCATTTTGCTGTCTTGGCAACAGTGAGTGATAAGAGCTATGATTTTGTCTCTGCTGCAAGTTTTCATACTATTGTGTGAGATGGAAAATACATGGATGTCCACATTCTGCTGCCAGTTTCGATGGTGCTACAATGTATCAATATGAATCTGAAAACCAAGAGAAAACTACACCTAGAAATATTTAGCAAGGCATTATTGAGTAACTTCTTCAGTTTTTCTGAAACAAAAAAATAAATTCAAATCATGTTAAAGTACATGGCAAGTTTTTCAGATTGCAATGACATATTTTCAATTTATGAATAGGATGTGGAAATATAAAAATTAGTGAATTATGACATATTTACATGGGCTTTTTTTGGAAGGAAACTTACTTGATAAATGTGATTTTGCAAAATCAAGACAGATCATTACTGAGGATCTTTTCAATATGGTCCTTTTTAAATATATATATATAAAACTGTTTTTATGTAATTTGGATATGTGGCCTTTATAATGTCTAAAGGAACAATGAGCAAGAATATGTCACTGGTGTATGTTATTCACTGGTACCTGGTAGGCTTTAGAGAGTGAACACAAAAATTTTCATATTTGAATAGTCAAAGTACTCATTAAAATATCTAAATTAGATCATTCTTCTAAAATCCAGTGTATTCTTCTACACAGATTCATTCTTTTTTTCATTAACCCGACATTAATGATTTCGTTAAGTCCAGAATGTTGAAACATATTACAGAAGACAATTAATAGAAAAAGACATTTTCTAAAGAATTATTTGGATAGAGAATCTAAAGATCTGCCCAAAGAAGTTTTGTTATCTATTGCTAGAAAAAGAATTGGTTATTAGTATAGAATCTCACTACAGCTAAAAAAATTCCAGTCACTATTTTAGTGATAAAAAACTAATCAACTTCATTTCATTTGTTTTAAATATGTTAGGAGGTGTGCATGCTGTAAGAATTTCCTGGATTTTGATGTAGAGAGAAATATCCTTTGAAGGTGTAAAGGGCACCTTTATCTTCTGGTCTAAAGGGTCTTCAGGTTGATTTTGAAGAAACCTTGGAGCCAATGGGAAATTTTCCACCAGCAGACATGGTGAGACATCCTTTTCATCAGAAGGCTTGCTTGTAGAAGGGGTCCTGCCTTCTCATCCCAGAAGTGTGTAGAAAAATGGGACGGGAAGGATGTATCCTCATCAGTTTCTTCTGAGTAGCTTCTGAGTAGCTTAAAACAAGATTTTGTTTAGATAATATAAACTAATGTTTCTGGATATATTATTTTATATAGACTGTTATATCGTTAAACACAAGTATTTTCAGGATTATTACTGACAGTGTCACTCCTGAACACTTAAGTGGTAATAAAACTTGAATTTTTATGTACTAGAAATAACCATTTAAAAGTGATACCACCTTGTTTTGGTAAACCAGATTTGACCTCAGAGGATTTATCTATAAAATGCTGCTAAAACTTTTTAGTTGGGGAAATAGGACCATAAGATAAAAACAAAACAAAAGAAGATTGGCTGGCTTTCAGCAGCAACAATTTGTTTCTCTTATAAACAGGAAATATTTTCAAAGTTCCCCTGGTCCATATTTCAGAGTCACCAAATAACGTAAAGAGCTTTCACTTGGACCTCAAATATTGCAAATCTTTTTCCATGAGGATTTCATGGGCTTAAACCTAGATGTCAGCAGGTATTAAAGTGTCTGTCAATATAAGTTATATGAACATTTTAAAGGTTACTATGTCCATACATAATTCTGATGCTTTTTTTTCCCCCCCAGATAACAATAACAGCACAATAACAAAAGAAGTTCAAATATTATACTTTTTCAAAACATGTGTGGCAAATTTGAGATGGCAGACCTGTTTGTGGGTTTCACTCAAACCTTAACACAATTGTGAGTTAATCTATGACAAAGGCACAGATGAAGACTGCAAGTGTTTTAACTTTAATGTACTCCTTTAACAGCAATGCAATGGGATAAATCTGATCCTCACACTGTTGAATGGTAACTACTAGAAAATGGCTGAGCTTTTGTAACATCGTAAAATAACTTTTGTTTGCATTTTTACTGCAGGGGTTTCTTTATCATTTTGTAAAGCAATGTATATTTTAAATTGACAGTATATACATAGCAACAGTTTACATGCTGTGATAATGCTACAAGACATGAGCATGAGTGTCCCCTAGGGCTGGTGGGGGGACAGGATAATCCTTTCCCTTGGTATTTGTTGGTTTTATTTTCAGAAGTACAGCACAATCTTTATTGTTTGTTTTTCATTTTGTCCTCAACCTTATCTGAAAGGCAGTTTTACAAGATACCAGATGTCCATGTCCCCAGTGGCAATTAACCAGAAAAACAAGTTCCTCTGTTCATATACCTGATCTGGATGACCCAAAAGAAAAAGTTGGGTAAAGATTGAATGCTATTGACATTTATTTCCATCTGACTTCTGAAATCACCATTTTTCCAGTATATCAGTGTTGATTAAATTGATATGAGTGTAAATTTAATTATGTTCAGAATGTATATCATTAAAATCATAGTCAAGATAATAATCTGTAATTAATGTCTCAATAGCATGCTGAGAATTCACACAAGATAATTTCGACCCTGAATAGCTGTGGACTTATGAAGTTCACATTAGACTTTAGGTACTCACTGTGTACCAAAACTTGAATATTTTAACTATTTGTTTGTGCTGAGAGAATCACTGCAGGTTTTTTCCCTCGGTCTGCATTTCCCAAATGATGTTTCTGTTCTGTTCCTGTGGAAATTTTGTGGTTTAATGCTGTTGTATACAACTATAAATAAATAAGTATCTTTGTAAAGGTAAGGAGGAGTACTGTGATGAGGAGTAATACTCTTTGTAGAATGAAAAGGCAGGCTGAAAGCAATCTAAAGGGAACCACTGGCCAAAGCCAGCACACTGCAAGTGAGGGCTGAGGCTCTGTAGAACGTGGGTTGTGACAGCCAGGTTGGACCCAAACACTGCAATACTCACAGCCTGGTTCTGACTCTCAAAGCTCTCAGCAAGGGAAATATTATAAATAATTTTAATGTTCAGTATAAGGTACTAATGTAGGTACTGTGCTACAGACATCAATGGGAGAAAAGCTAGAAATAACATAGCTTCTAAATGATTGTAGACTTAAGAAGGTGGAGACTTTACAAGAGCATGTAGTGGCAGATCAAGGGGGAATCAAAATTAAAGAGATTTAGGTTTAGATTCAATATTAGGAAAAAAATTCTTTACTGTGAGAGTGGTGAGGCACTGGAACAGGTTTCCCAGAGAAGCTGTTGCTGCCCTGTCCCTGGAATGCCAGGCTCAGGGTTCAAGGCCAGGTTGGATGAACCTCTAAGCAGCTCGGTCTAGTGCAAGGTGTCCCCTGCCAATGGCAGGTTGTTGGAATGAGATGATCTTTAAGGTCCCTTCAGCCCAAACCATTTTATGATTCTGTGATCTATTTGTAGTGCTTAGTGATGCTACTGACCCTTCATAGTCCAGATGCTGTAATGACTCATCGCTTTTCACCCCCCCAGAAAACACCCACCCTGAGTTAATTGAAACCTCCCAGCCCTGAAAGACAATGACACATCCTTGTGCACACTTTCATTACAGAGATCAGCTGAACTATAGCTGTGTCCAGCTGCATAGAAAACTTATCATTAAAACTTGGGAAAATTGTACATTCTAAATGACTAGGGAACATTGTGTATTATTTCAGCACCAGGGGAACTTCAGACCCGTGTTCTCCTGCGTAGACTTCACACTGAATATCGAATCAGGACAGAGTACTCATCACGTTGGGTCCGTGCTAAACATTTTCTGAAACTCCCTGGTAAGCATCAGCCCACATTTGTGGGGTGCCAGACAGTGTCCACGGTAAAAGCAGGAAAATGTGAGCACAGAGTCTGCCTTCTTAGTGTGGCACATAAGCTGAAAACTCGCGAGCTGCCCGTGCCTGACAGAAATGTAAACTCCTATGAAAGCAAAATCAAATAATGTCTTCAATGTGGAGAGGGTAAAAAACCTACAGCTATGAGAACTGGGTGTTTACACGAGTTGCTTTAATTGCCCTCATAAGGTTTTTGGGTACTGTATTAAGGAGCATGAACACATCTATCCAAAACAGTTAGTAATTCCCTGTAATTTATGAGACACTTTAGGCTAATGAGTTCCAAGTGCTTATTTCTATACCATGCACACGAATGGGAGTGTACCTAAGAACACTAATTTTCCTTTATTTATCTTGGTTACACTTTGTATTTTGAAAGACCTGCCCACTGTGAATTGGTATTTGTGGTTTTGTATTCACAGATGGAATAAAATTGTTCTATTTTCCTAGTGCTTTAAGTGCTGTAAAGTGGCTTTTTAGCACTGGTTTTCAAACATATTCCAAAATGCCATTAAACTAAAGAACATCCAAGGTATTTATAGGTAAACATAAAGCTTAAGTAACCCATTCTGTTTTTAATGAAGCTGCCAAAATTCTCTTGAAGTTTTGAAAACTCTAAAATGAGCTGATTATTTATCTTAAGGAGAAACATACAAATTTGCTAACCCCTTAAAATCACAGGTTCTACTTTAACATTATTTGTAAATGCAATTAAATATGACAATCTTAGAGAAGACAGATCTATCTGAGTGATTAATTCCTCAGGTATTTTATTTAACAATTTCTTTATATTCCTGAAGTGTGGAAGAAATTACTTATTCAAAGCATGAAAGGCGAAACATTTAAAAGTTTAATAAAACTTTTTATTTGAAGTAAATACAAAGCAAGCTTTAAATCTTAGGCACTATTGATTGCTAAGATATTAATTTATATTACAGTAGACTGTAAGCAAACTGATACTTTTGCAATCTTGCTCAAAAAGGCCTTCAGAACAAAGGGTGGTCTTAGATGTGTTTTATGAAGGAGAAAATTCATTTGGAGAGTTGCAGAAATCTGAGGAGCACTGAGAAAGTTGTTTCTGTCCTTCAAATCCACTGATCAGACATGTTTTCCAGGAGAGACTGAAACCCTGGAAAACGTGCACAAATTATAATTTCACCTTTCATGGACTAAATAAAACCCCATCTGGCTTCTCACCTCCAGTGTCCTGTATTTCTGATGTTTTGAAATTCCCTGTTTTGCTTTGATTTCAGAGTCTTTTTATTCTTGTTGTCTCCTTGTCTGACTTTCCCATCCACCTGCCCAATTGGAGGAACTCTATCGAGCACTATCATTCTGACCTTATTTCTGTATTCCTCACTTATTCTCAAAAGTCAAGCCTGGTTGAAGGGTTAAAAAACTGCCCAAACTGGTTAGTTAATAGCTGAATTGGACCCTTTTTCATACACACACACGCAAAAAATTACAAAACCGAAACCCAAGGAAGCAAAGAAATGCCACCACCAAAAAGAAAACCCAATCAAGCAACAATTCACAAGCCTTTCTTTTCTTTTAATGAAGCTTCTACATTTCAAAGTTTAAAGCCACATTGCCATCTGTCTGGGAGTGAACTTGTGAACTTTCTATAGAAGTTATGCCATGTTTCAAAGGCCAGGCATCATTTCAGTGACAGGAATCTCAGGTATGTAAGCAACTCTGATACCTCAAAGCAAGAGCAGCTAAGCTGTAATATGAATATATGTATAGTTTTCAGAATTAGAGTTTGAATCTGTGATTTTTCTATAGACTTTCTGTGCTCTGTTTTTTCCTTGTGTTCCTACTGGGATGAATTTGAGACACCACAGTCTCTTACCAAGTTTTTGTGGTTGCTTGCTTCTGGACCTTGGGGGGCCCTCACTGGAAGACATGAGGAATTTTTTCCTTCTACAGATGATCAATGCACAAAGACCCCTGGTAGTCATAGCTCTTGGGAAGCATTTCTAAGGAGTATATTACAAACACATTGTTAATTACTGATATTTTAATGGCATAACATATAAACCAAGGTAGTGCTGAGTTTCTGCTGTGATTTCAGTTGTGTTTCCAGGTAGTGTAAGAGACACACAAAATTAAAAAAAGCTTTCTTGAATATTAACACTAGTTCTTGTGGTACCATAAATAAGAATTTGCAGTTACGAGTCAGAGAAATGAAACCATCATATGGATTGGAAACTGGAACAGAAATCCAATAAAGTACCATGTCTTTCCTGCTGTTTGATAAATTAGAAGTTAACATTTCCACACATGAATGTAAATCTGCCAAGTAAAATTACTTTACCTGCTGTCAGATATTTTGCTTATCTGTAAATACTGAGGTTTTCCATATATAACTTGCTAAATCTGGATTCTCTCAAGCTATTGAACATGTTTATTTTAGGCCAATACTTGCTGTGAAAACAAAATCTTGCTCAATTCAAACTTTGTTAACTACTTTCGGAGCAAACTGTATGATCTAGTAGCTTGTATTGATTGTAAACAACTATAAAATATACTTAAATTTATTTTTTCTTAAGAAAGTAATTTTACCAAGAGCAAAGTTGTCTAATGTTCTTCCAGCTTGTGGATTTTTAAATGTTGATTTTATGGTAGCTCTTTTGTTCTCATGGCAATAGGCATGATTTTCTTAATTATTTCTGCAGATCCCTAAATCCAAAGACCCCAAGGAATGAAAACCAGAGCATTCCATTAAACCAGATACCTATTACTAATTTGTTAGTGGTTTTAATCACCTTCCTTTAGAGGTCAGGGTGTTTGATGAGATGACTTCTGAAGATTTGGATATGCATATTAATCTGGTTTGAAACTTTTTTCTCCTCCTCACGTCTGAGGACTGAGAGAACAGCCAGATGCATTGTGAATTAACTCCTCCTTACTCCTTTATCAGCACAGAAATGACTGTTCTAGAAAGACCATTTAAAAAAAAAATTTAACATCTGAATTACTTGTACACAAGGCTTTGTGTCTGTTGTGAATCTTATTTCTGTTGTTCTGGTTTTTTTTTTAAAGGACACTACTTAGCTCTTCTTGTCACTATTTTCTGGCACAGTGTTCTATACAGCCTGAGGATATATCCCAAGCTTGTGGTGTGCCAGAGTAAGATCACATATTTGAATAAATTGAAAGAAGAACGCCTGCTTGAGCTTTAATTAGAAATGTCTTCTTAAGGGCACACTAAAAATATTCTGTAGTGAACACGTTGTGTTTCATGCAGTGTCCACATGCATTTGGGTGTGCAAGTAAAACCTATTTGCGTTTTTTATCAGTATCAGTGCCCCTAACAGTAGAATCATAACCTTTAGGAACTTGTTAAACACAGAACAAATAACACACCTAATATGTCCTTCCACAAAGGTATTGTTAACAACAGCTGCTCTTATCCCCATGAGTACTACTTATTTAGTATTAGCCACTATTATTTAGCCATTTATTTATATTTATTTAGCAATTCAGGTGGTAGCTCCGAATTATACACACAGCATTTCAGCCTTTGTATTCATACTAAAATCTGTATTTTATTATTTAGTATTATTTAGTATTATTTATTTATCCCCAAAATAAATTTGTGATCTATTTGCATTTACATTTGGGATCAAACTCTTTTAAAAATAAGTATTCTAGATCAAATATTTAAAAGTTAGTTTGGTTTTTTTTAAATAAAAACTGGAGTATACCTCAGTCAAAAGTTTCTGGGCAGCTTCAGAGTTTGACTAATCCTGAATAATAACACACAGAATCATAGAATGTTAAGGGGTTGGAATGGATCTTAATGGTCATCTAGTCCCAAACCCCCTGCCATAGGCAGGGACTCTTCCCATTAGACCAGTTCTTTTTAGAATTTTCCCAATTTGGTGTCAAGATGAAAATGGATGTGAGCAATCTCTCATGACACACGTGGTTATTATTGAATATCATTGAATAAATTTGGTGCTTGTATGGCAAGGTCACATGTTGCAGCTGTGTCATTTAGGTTCCTTTCTTTACTTTTCGTATTTTTCTCCAGCAAAACATACTTTTTTTTTAGTTTGTAAAAACCTTTGGGGCTCAGCATGAAACCACTTACTCGTGGGGTGAAAGGTTTTTTTAATGGACAGTGAAGCTCACAGTATGAGCATGGTGCTGGTCTGCCTCGTGAGTCATAAAAAAGCAAGAAACTGTAAATGATGCATAACTTTTTAATGAGTAAATCCTAAGAACAAACTTCTAATATTTGACAAGGAGGGCCAAATTTCACTTTAAATCCTTTATGCATTTGATTTTATAGCAGTTGTTTTTGATATAACAATTAAAGATGTTTCAAAATTGCAAAATGAAGTTATCTTATTAATTTAATTTTGTATGTAGTCCATTCTAACACTGTGCAGAATAAAGCATTGGACATCTCCCCTAAAGGATGTTTATTGTAGCAGTATTTCCAATGGGATGTAACAGAGCAAGCTAGCAAACCTGAAATGAGACCACAGGCCTCATTCAAGTGATTTTCCTAATTTAGTGCTATGTGCAATGTGTTCTTTTATGACAACATCTTGAGCCAATTCCTCCAAAGAAAACTGGAGATGTTTAATTCAGATGCAATATTTAAGAAAGGTGTATTTTGAGTTCATAACTAATACTTCTCTCATCTAAAAGGAAACTCTTACAGACCTTTTCTGATACAGAGGAGAAATTCTATAATTGCAACTTTGAAAAATTCACATTTCTGATATCTACATGATTGTTCAGTAAATATTATGGAAAATGTTGTTTAATTTATTTGAGAAGTTTGTGTGTGACCACTCAGTAGGAGTGTGCATTACACAGGATTATACATCCCATGCTCTTAGGCAAAGGCCATGATACCAGGATATATAAAATAGCTTTTGTGTTTTGAAAGAAGTACAGGACAAAAATTGAATATGAATGTAGAACCATTTTGTATACTTGCCACACTGTCTTGAAAGGATTTTATTCTATGTAACATCTGAATGATTGTAACAAAGATAACAAAATAATGTGTTTTTTATATGAATGGGATACTTTTGTTTCAATGTACTTACTAAAATGCTCTCAGAAAGCCGACAAGTAATGGGTTTTTTCTCTGACTTAGCTGTGGATTCACCTGTGCTGTTGCTAGAAAAGATGAACACAGCTTGAAACACAAAAGGTTTTCTTGGACTTGAGAATATGGGCTAGTGGATGGCTGCTGTAGTAGAGGTGGGGTTGGATCAGTAGTAATAACCATTCCGTTTGGAATTTGAAACCTAGTGTTCATCACTGCCTAGCAGATTCTTTTCTTAATTTCATCATCATCACATATCCAAAAGAATGAAGTTGAAAACTCTATTTTTAGTGATGTGCTGGGAAATATTATTTGAAAGTGTACTGTGCTTTGTGCTGGATGACTTCTGCAGCTCATGCATCATCCTTTACAAAGGAAACATGAATGTATCTGTATAAACTAACAAAGTGGACTCCTCAGTGTATCATAATTTGTCATGTTTGGGGGAGAACCAGGAATTGTGTCAAGTTTTTTAGGCATAGTGCATGTACTTTCTACTTTACTGTGTGCATACAGCAGAGATACCTCTCTGGCAGGGTATTTAGGTTGTGTTCTCTTTTAAATAAAGTATTCTGATGAATTAAAAATTATCAGTTTCCATTGATGGGTAGAAAAGAGGTTGCTAATAATTAATAAATAATTTCTTCAGATGAAACATCTCTTACATAATTCAGAAAACCCAAAAAGTTACCTGGTTGAGATAAAAACATTTGAATGTATTCACAGACTCCAAAAATTTTATGACTGCTTAAGGTGAGAATTCATTAGTCTGAATTTAAAACAATTATTTAGAAATCACTGATTTTGAAATAATTATCCTGACTGGTTTTTAATTAATTATCTTAAGAGAGGCAAGCAATTCAGGAAGATTTACGGTGTGTGTAGCAGATGGCATCTGTTTTCTTTGTGTGTAAAATATGGTGGTTGCACTTCATTAAGGGTGGCTGGCTGCAGAGCCAGGAGGGAAACAGGTTGTTTCACTGGTCCTGGCTGGTCTGTGCCGTGTCAGGTGAAGCAGATGCAGGGAAAGGGATTTCTCCTCTGTCCAGGGAGCCTCAGGGTGTATGGGAAGGGCATTCCAGAGCACAAGGCAGTGAAGGCTCATGGTGTTGGAGTACACCAAGCAGTGCCCAGAGCGGTGCTCCTTAGAGGCTACAGGGCAAAGAAATCCATGTGAGCAGTTGCAAAGTAGATATTAGTGGAATTATTGGACTGAGATGAAGCCCAGCTGAAATAATCTGCCCTGCATGACTCTGATGGTTGGGGAATAAATGCATTTAGAAAACATATACAGCCTTCAGAGTCCTGGTCTTTGTTACTTTACTTAAAGATTTATTACACCTGTGGAAGAAATAAGTCGAAGTGAAAAAATTGTTTCTGTTGCCAAACTGAAATCATAACTACAAAAAAAGAAAAAAAGTAACTAATAAAGAAATGGCATTTTGTACCAGATTAGTATAGGCTAGTAAACTTGAGGGATTTCAGGTGATATTACATTGTTCCATTATTTAACTGTGTTTCTAAATTTGCCTTTTTAAAACATTTAAGGAAAAAAAAAAGTAGGAACGTTCCAGCAATGTTTTTAATGGAGGTAAAAGTACAAGAAAATGCAATGTTATAGTAACATATGTTGTTATGTGCTGCCATTTGACTGGAAACTTTAGGCCAGGTCTCCTTTATGGAAAAAAACCTTCCAGGTAATGCTGAATTATTGGTTCACCTTCATGCAAAGACTTCTTAATCCCTGAAGTGTCTTTCTTGCTCTCATTAATCCACTGCCTTCCCCTCTAATGGATAGTGCTGGCTGCTTGGGCTGTAGGAAGCAATCCTGCTGCATCCTGCTGCCTTTTTCCTGTACCCAGAGTCTATGGCCAGCATCCAAGTTCAAATGCCTCAGCACTACATCTTGTTATCAAAAAGTTATTGACAAACTGCAAGATCACAGCAATGTGACTGGTGGCAGAGCTAATGGGATTCCTTTGAAAGACAAAAGTTCAAAGAGCCTTTAGACAGACACATTTTGGCCAAGATGTGACAAGGTTTGATAACAGCAAACACCTGCCTGAAGAGTGCAAACAGGAGAAAGGAGAGGAAATTTCATGTTAGAGAGACCAGTTGATGGTAATAATAACATGAGATTAAGCAATTATAATTCATACCTGAATCTTAATGAGTAGTTTTGGATAATTAGATTTGGTGACTTGCAGAGCTCGCTCTGAAGGGGACTGTGGATGGTGCTACCAGGCTAACATGAAATTTGGTGGTGCTGTAGAAGCCCTTTGCTGGCTGGGAGCTGGACAGGATGCCCCATTGCTGCTCTCTAGCACTGTGCTTCTATGGCATTTGTTGAAGATACACAAGGAACGACTCCAGCCTACATAATTTATTAAATAAATATGTTTAAAAAGTCGTGGATGTTGTATGTGTGGGGGAGGAAAACGGAGACAGTTTCAAAGTTCAGCTTTGCGCCTTGGTAAATCCACTGAGATTTGTTTGTGTTTCTGTGCATTTAATGGATATATGAAGTACTTTGTGCCAATGGTTATTAGTCTGATGGATGACTGACATTATTATTGATTATGTGCTTTATGTGTGAGGCTGCCAGACAGACTTTGCTAATTCAAGAAATTTTACAAAGATTTTCTTGGAATGATCACTCTACAAGTTTTATAGATCTGTTTGTGGTACAAGGCACTAGACTTGTAGCCATCAATAGCTACAACTACAGAAATACTCAAAACCCAACCAAGTTACTACTTTCTTACAGTTCCCCATTCTGATTTCACAGGTTTTTGTGAAGGTGTGATTCAACATTATTTTACTGCATCCTCAGTTGCAGAGTGTTTGTATTAGTTTTTTCTAGACTGGTGGTGAATATGAGGTTCTCTAGGTTAATTGAACAACCCTGTCAAATGGGGGCTGTCACTTGACTCTAAAAATTAAAGGCAGTGTTTGAATTTGGCAATTACAAGTTGGATTTAGAGTTATCTTTCTAATGAAGTGATCTTCAGTATCCACATATTAAAAGTGTGTTTTCAGATTAGAAATAGACCTATCTAGACCTTCACTGAGGAGACTGTTTTTCCCTGAACCAAAACCATGTTCTTGGGTGTTTTTGCTCATGTACTGAAGAGGAAAAATCTCTCTCACTATGTGTATAATGCCAATTCCAAATTATTGGAAAGAGATGCATAAATTTTCTAAGATAAACATTCCTTGAAAATGAGTGTAAATCTGTTAATTAAAGTTAGGGAAGTTGAATGTTTCTTATCAACAATATGTTTAAATAAATTAATCATGTTAAAAAAACTCCAAAATAATACAACACACCCCCCCACAAATAACAAGAAAACCTCAAAAACCTCTAGCATTGGATGCACAATTAACCACAGTTTTTGGTCTAGCAAAGATCAGGTCAAAGGTAAGTTATTGAAATAAAAAGAAGCACTGTAGAAATCTTCCATAAAACTGTAAATATTGGTACATGTCTTATTATTTTGGTAGAAGAAGTATGTAGTATTAGGTGATCTGGAGGTTTGAAACAGGGTATGTGCTTCAGAGCTTCAAGACATAGTTTTGGTAGGATTTCAACACAAGTACAATATTCTACTTGAGTACAGCTCCTACTACAGTGGCAGCATAGGAACAACATTAGGTCTGAATTAGCTCCTTGACCTTAAGTGTGGCAATACCAGTGGGGAGCTAAAGATTCCTTAATGGGATTAAAGAAGGGGCACTAAACCACAGCTGTAACTTCTCATCAGTTCAGGTGTATCCTCAGTGACTGCCAGAATTATTTGGTTTGGTTTGTCTTCATTTTCTTCCGTTCTGCTGTGATGAAGACGTGTAGGACAATCATATGTCAGTAAGCTTCAAAATAGAAGCAGTTGCTTCTATTGATGCAACTCAGCAATTATCTTTCCAATGGTAATATTCCAATTTTAAGTAGTATGAACTGAACCAAAGAGAGAAATGTCAAAACTGAGTCAAAAATTAACAGCTTGTCGTGTTGTGCAAGTACTCTCATACAGTGTTTTATTTATTGTTTCAGCCAGTACAGGGGCACATCAAATCATG
Organism: Vireo altiloquus; assembly: GCA_013396875.1. Taxonomy (NCBI): domain Eukaryota; kingdom Metazoa; phylum Chordata; class Aves; order Passeriformes; family Vireonidae; genus Vireo; species Vireo altiloquus. Next base: position 912,106 of record VZRF01002356.1, read on the forward strand.
TGAGCAGGTGAGAGAAGGTGAAGAAACCTAGTGCTGATTCCTTGCAAGCAGTGCAGGATGATCCATGTCCCGGTTTAATTATTCCCCATCGATGGCATAAACTTTAAATTACTTGGGGAAAACTCATTGTTCACAAAGGAGAGCAACCAATAATCAGGTGTGTGCATTATGTTTTAGGGTTTTTTTAGATTTTTATATGAGGAAATGCAAGGTAGTCAAGAATGTATCTGTCTTATAACACATCTTTCATACTTGATGTAATGTTACCCCCTCTTACAAACTGACTTTGTTTATCTAATGTGCATTAGAGCTGCTGCTAGCTGTGGTCTGTGAGGTGTGGTTTGCCAGACGCCATAAGGCATAACCATCTTACTTTGACCCTTTGATGTATTTCCCCAGACTGGAGGGAAGTTGATGTGCTTGAGAGTTTGTTTATTTACACCAGAAAAGGAATATTCAGAGGTCAGTCTTTACCATGTTTATCAGTCTAGCTTTATCTGACATCCTATTAGTAACCTCAGCTGCTGGGTCACATAAATTAGCTTGTGTCTTTACAAACAATACATAGTAATATATGTATTTTATTATAATAAAATAAACNTGGATGTTTGCATTGTTTCCCATCACATATAAACAGTACAATAATCACCACCAATTGGCAAGCTAATGTTACTTATAAAGATTTAACATTATTCTTTCTCTTAGTGTTTTTTGAGAGTTTCTTCCACTAAAAGTTATAGGTGATGGGAATGCTGTAATCTTATTTCCAGGATGTGCAATTATCAAATTAATTGAAAACCAGATGTTATTTGGTGGGCTTTTGCAATTTCTTCTTTTTTTCTTCCTAATTTAATATCTAAAGCATTTGGAATTTTTAAATTTACAGTTTGAACTTTTTTTTTCCTGTTGTTTTTGCTTTTCTTTTTCTGGTATCTGACTTGCCAGGTTTTTATTAGAATTGTGCAGTTGTCTCCAGGACAAGTAAACTCGCACTCCTTTGGATGGGAAGGAACTGGATGAGGCAGTCCTGGAGCACCCCTGGCTGCTGCAGTGACTGGGAACACTGGGTTTGTGTGGCCACTCTTACCACACCCAGCTGTCAGCACTGCCCTGCAAATCTGCTCCCTTGGATGGCATCACTTGCTGCTGCTGGCAAAGGCTGTGATGAGCTGACAAGGCTGTCAGGTGGACCCACCTGTACATTTTATTCCTAACAGAAGCATTTCCAAAAGCATGCAAAGAGCTTTTTTAAACCCTTGTGTTAAGATTTTACTTAAACAGAAAATAAACTTGTGAATTTTTCGAACACAGAAATTTCACTTGGGTGAAACAGAATAAATTAAAATCAAAGATTTAGCAAAAAATTGTCTCCCTGCTTGTTGTTTTCTTTCAGAGAAAATTATTTCCTTCAGCTTCACTTTCAGTCCTGTTACTTTGAGTAGCTTTTTAGGTTGCAAAAAGCCTATGTGGTCTGTTCTGAAAGCCTCAGAAAAGCCTACATTTTCATTGTCTCTGCAGTATGTCTTTGTGTCTGCTTTTCCATTCCCCACATACACATGGTCAGTAACTTCTAGGAAAGAGGAATTTTCCTTGGCAGACTGTAAATGGAATTGCATAGTCCAATATGCTAGAGCAGGAAAAGTCTCTCAGTAAGACAATACATGTGCAATAAAATGCGTTTATACAGATTGTTATGTCGTGTAAGATTCCACAGTTGGGGGAGAAATAAGGAATTTATTAAATCTGTTCTATTTCATACATTAAAAAAGAATTGTTAAAAAAAATAAAAAGATAAAAATGTCTCCCTCAGTCTACAGAAGCTCAGAAATGGCTTTGCTTTTATTGCTTCTCAATTTATTCCTGGGGGTGCTTGGGGAGGAAGAAGGGGAAGGGTCTGTGCCGAGGGCACAGCACTCACTGGTTTTATATCGTTTGTGCTGTGTTTTGTACATCATTTATAAACGACCCAAGCACATTCAATGGTTTGGGAACATCAACACTTTTATGCATTGGCCTTTGGGCTTACTTAATGGAGTGTTTTAGAAAGTCTTTATGTTATCACCATCAAATGTGGTCTAAGCCACCATAAAAGTTAGGTTTTACTTGGAGGGAAGCAAAGTGATATGCATTGCCCTAGGATCACTGTATCTGTAAGTGATCCAGCCCTCAGGTATCAATACATAAAAGATCCAATCTCTTCTTTCTGCTCTCTGAAAACTGGTTGTGGATACTTCATGGCTGCTTTTTATACTGAAAACCACACGGTTTTTGTTTAAGTAAAAATCGGTCCTTTCTGAGTGCAAAATCAGTAACAAACTAAAGCTAAGTAGTCTCATGATTATTGTTCACTCGTAGCTTCAGCTGAAACCCCAGGTTGTTCTGCTTGTTTTATCACAACCTCCTGTCATTTTTCCTCTCTCTTATTCTTTTATATCTTTGCTGCTGAAATCTCAGCTTTTTTTGCAGTACATTTTAATTTCATCTTCACTACTTCAAACATTCTCCCTTTCTGCACATCGAAAATGTTGACATCATTATCAACTGCGTTGCTCTGATCACAGTTCCCTACTTCCTAAATTATTGAGTGGGAATTCCTCTTTCATACACAGTTCATGTTTCTCATTATGCTTTATATATTTATTCTAAACTGTTCTCTGGCTGATCCTCTCCACACTGCTCCCTTCTCTCCCCACCTTCTTTTCCCCATAGCACATGGGATATGTTCGTCTCTGTTAACCTTGCAAAGCACAGCCATCCTTCTCTTTGTAAGCACTTTTAATAATCTGTATGTTTGGCAAAGCCTGTGAGTACAGGCACCCCTAGAAGAACCCATTTACTGCGTAAGATGAGGTTTTACTCTGGTTCCCTTCAGCACCTGATGACAAAAGCACTTCTGTCGTCTCTCCATGGTAGGTGCCTTCAGGGGAATGGAGTTGATGGGGTGGTAAGCTCTGGGCACTGTGTTTGGATTCCTTTGAGCTTTTAATGTCGCAGTTTACCTCAATTTCAGCTGATAGCCTGGGAAAAAAGGAAAAAAAACCCCAAAACCCAAAAAAAGCAAACAAAAAAAAACCCCAAAACACAACCAAAAAACCCCCCAAAAAACAAAAAACCCACATGCACACACAAAAAAAACCAACAAAAAAAAACCCCAAAAAACAAAACAAAACACCAAAAAAACCACCCAGCTCCATTTACCTGTCTGTTAATACTGTTTATACAACATTATGAGTTATTTTCTTTTGTAAAATACCAGATGAAGTTCCTAGGTTCACATTACACTTTGAAGGTGAGTTGATTTTTTTTCTTGATTGCTTTTAATTTTATAATCTAAAATCCATCTGAATGTTTCCTCAGTTGATTTCTTAGCATTAGCACTGAACTGCCCTTTGGACCACTTCGAAATGATTAATTATTTAAATGTCCTGGACAATATTGAACTAGAACTGTAGAACCCTGCATGTCTATTTGGACTTTACTCCTGCTTCTGCATCTAGCAGCAGCAATACTTCTCTTTGCAGCTGCCCACAAATATCCCTGCTTAAAAATGTGTACTTCTGCTCTGGAATGTTTTGAGTAATGTGGGTTTCTTTTCTCCCAAGACCAACAGCTAATGCACTTTCTAGTAAATAGCAATGATAGTTTGTCTTGGCATTTGGATGATTGTCAAAATCTTGATTTTTTTACTAAAAGATTTTTGATCCTGTTTGATTCATACATTCAAGTTTGAACCTTCACCTCAATTTCCATAATATGAGGAGCAGAGTCTTTAAAGACTTAATGTAAGAATTTATCAGTCAACTGGTAGAATGATGTTCCCTTGTAGAAATTAGATAAAATGTTGCCCTGAGAAACCCTCTGCATTTGGAGGGCATAATTTCATTTTGATATATTTAGTAAGATGCACTTACACATTCAGGAGGAGGACAAAGCTTCTGTCATTTCTCAGTTACATTTGTGCAGAGCTGTAATGAAAGTGGAGATGCACTGGAATAGACAAACCCACAAGGTTTCTCACAACATTGCCACACTAAGGCTCCCTGAAACTTCTCGAAAATACCTGGGTTTTTTTGCAGAAAACATAAGCCTTAGGGGAGCAAAATACTTCTTATAATTGCTAATTGATCTTAAAATATTTCCGATTCCATTAAGTACAGAAAAACTGTGCAGAGGTTGAGATCTCAATTAAGATTATCTTGCAGTAATATTTTGTCATTTAAGTATTAGAAGTTTCACTTGCTAATAGCATTTTTATTAAGAAAGACAGTCTTACAGGAGAACTTATTTGACCCAGGTTTTTTTGTTGCTGTTGTTGTCGTTTACAAGATGTGCTTGAACTACTGCAGCATTCCCAGTGCAAGAATTCAGATTTGTCTTCTTATGGGCTCTTGTCAAAGCAGATCCTATAAGTGAATTATAGTGAAGTTCTCAAGCCGAATAATACCCACGTGAGCATGTGTGCAGAGGTCTACAGCAATTTTCAAGACAATGTATAGATAGATGTTTCTAATTTTAATGGTGCCTTTGAGCAAGTAACATTTCCACTCTTCATCAGACTGAAGTGCCATAATTTTAATATAGTCTTCTGTACACTATCACATTCTTTCCAATCCATTTCACAAGGGAAATTGTCCACTGTTAGAAAGATATTCTTTGCATGGTTTGGTCCATCATTGTCACACTATTAACCTTCAAATATTATGCGCACAATTGACATAAACTAAAAGAAGCAAATCAAGATATTTTCACTTATTTTTGTGGTCTAGATGACAGACATTAATTAACATGCTCTTAACTCGATTGACAGCAGGCCACGAACATGATACTTGTACATTGCAGAAATTAGCTATAGGAAGAATTTTGAAGATGTCACTGTTAAAAGGGTATTTGTTTTCCCCTTTAAGTACCATAACAAATGGCTGCCTAGACTTGAGCACTGACCTGTGGGCCAGCCAGCCTTCCATGGGGAGGAAAAGTGTGTTCAGGTCTGCTGGTTGTAGTACTAACCCACATCCAACAAGATCATTGTTTGCTTTGATAAACTCTGCAGGGCTAGGCTTTGTTATTTCCTTCTCATACTTTTATAATCCAAATTAAATAAAAATAGAGGCATTGAATGCACCGCTGGAAAGATGTTCAATATATTTTAAAATACTGTTAAGCTCATCATACCTTTGAAGTGTATGTAGGTATGCTTTGTCTTAAGATGGAAGCCATGTAAATCCCAGTTTAAAGGAATAATTGAGCCAATTGATATTTTGCTCCTATTCAGTCTCTGGAGTTAGAGGAGAAAATTCGTATTGTTAAAACGAAAACATTCTTAAGAACTTAATGCTTTCTTCCTGGGTGATTTAAAAGAATTTGATCTTGCCTTGAAATCAAAGGTTACTTTTTCTCTTGGTTTCCAGTTATTTCACAGGTTGCCTATATATTCAAGGGCTAAATCTGCCACACAGTCTTCATGGTTCCATAGGTGACTTACTCCATAATTCTTGCACTGATATTGTGAACATGGTTCTCTTCTTTGAAACTACTTTCCTGTCTTTCCTCCCAACAAAAAAACCTTCCTGGAAATACCCAACTTCCACAGACTACTGCAAGTTCCTTTAATTTTTCTCTCCCAGCAGGAAGGATTCTGCTACTCTGCCAAATTTGCATAGGGAAAAAACTCCTCTTTCCTATTGCAAATGAAGAGTGTTGACTCCTCCCTTTCTAACCCAGGCTGTTTTGTGCTGTGCCCCACTCTGAGTGTGGCTTGGGGGCCAGGGAAATGGAAGATGGGAAGAAACAGGTCTGAAAGGAAGCAGGCTCAGAGTGTTTATCCTATCCATTTATCCCCACCCCATAAATCACCTTCTCAGGCCCTTCTCCACAGAATGCTTTTTCAAGGACTGCCAAACACTAGTCATCATTTTCCCAATAATTGAAGAAAACTGCTGGTTTTCTTTTCACAAAGTGAGTAAAATTTCTGACTGGAAAGTCACATCTCAGCACTAGATATAGCTGTTTCATAGGCATGTCTGAGGGATCCTGAACATCAGTGTGTTGTTTGGCAAGAAAAATAGATGAATGTGTTTTGTGCTTATATAAAGTTTCAAAGAAAGTCCTAAACTAATTAATTTCTTTTACAAAGTTTGTGGGTTTGTGTGCACTGCTTATCAGTGGGTGAAGACCTGGGAAGGCTGGAAATGCTCCTACAGTAAAATGTTTTTAATGGTTTTCATTAAACCATGAAATGTGAGGATATGCTCTAAATTAGGTTTCTTTTGTGCTAAACTACCAAAATTTTGCCATAACCTGAGATTAATAATTCTAGTTGTCACCACCTTATTGTAATTAATCTTATCTGTGGTACCTCAAAGGAAAAATATCACAGTGTTTGCTTTCTGGATTTTGTTATAGAGATTTAGCAGTGAGATAAATGTTTTTTTTTATTTCAGAAATTCATAACAGCTGTTTGTCAATATTTTGAAATAAGAACAGAGGAAGACATGAAATATTAAAAGTGTGCCAAATTCCACCCTTTCTGCAAGCATACCTTTGATTTCAGTAGTTCTGTTTAGTCTGGGTTATTTATACTATTCCAAGAAGAATAATTTAAACGTTCATATTCCTAGATCTCAGTTAAATATTTATCTAAGTTTATAAAGCTGTTTCTGCTGATTAGTGAGCTACCAGTTATGGGAGAACAAAGAAACTCAAAAGGCAGCAAATTAAGGTCACAGGTCAGTGTTCAGGCAAAATAGAGCTGGGCTACCAAATGATTTTCAGTTATTAAGCCAATAAATCAGGCAGATGTTGATAGATGCAAGCACTGGGGCAGTGTGTCAGCCTCATGAAAAAATTGTTTAACAGATTCAGGTGATCAATGCTGTCAGAATCTTGCATGTGGAAAAATAAGATGACAAATTAAGCTGTAAGGCTGTGACACCAGAGATTATGATGTGCCCCTTCTTCCCACTCCCCACCACTGCCACCATTGTTTTACATCTAGCCTAAAAGCAAAAGCACACAAATAAATAAATAAAATTATGTATCTATCCATTTATGTCCCTGGGAAAGCCCACAAGTGAGGCAGAAGGCTAATGGATTTTCAGAGCAAATGCAACCTGCTGCATAAGCCCTGATTGAAGAGCTCTGAAGGGGAAGGGAATAGATAAAGGGGGTACTGAATTATTAATGGGCTCTATGATAGTGGTCTAATTAGACCTAAAGAGTTATCACTTTTTATTAATGGCACGATGAAAACAAAAATAACCCATCAAAAGTCATTAGGATAGAAATGATCCTAAAATTGAACACCTTTTCATGGCAAAAAGCACTGTATTGTATTTGCTTATAGGAATTTCTGGGGTTTGCGTATTGGAAAACATGTAGCCAAAAAATATGCTATTCTAATTTTTTTTTTTTTTTTTGGACAACACCAGCAGAGCAATCCAGTAATTGCTGTTGAAGCCTTGGGCCTTACTGTTTTCTCAAACTGGAGACACTTAAGGCTGACAACAAAAAAAAAAGAGTGGTCTCTACTAAAAATGTCTTTCCATTCGATGTATCTACAATCATGAGACACTGAAGGCCGAGTGCCACTCTTTTTCAAGTTTTTGGGTTGTTTTTTTTTAAAGGTGAAGGTGTTTGATAATATGTGCTTTTTGTAAACTTGAAAACTAGGGCCAAGCATGAGGCCTTTCCTGATTTTCCTGATGTGGTGTGAGATAAGCCGTTGTCTTTGCAACTGTGCTGGAAAAGCACATACAAATTGTCAAGCATTCAGCTAATTTACAAGCTGTTAAATATCACGAGGCCTCAGGATTGATGACTTTATGGGAAAAATTAGCTGAGAGAGACAACAAAAAGTGTTCATCTCAGGAGATACCTGAAAGCCAGCCTGAACTGTCATCAGGGCATTTAAGATGTTTTCGGTAGTTACTCTGTCAGAGATATCAGATTACTGCTGTTACCTGTCTCACAGATGGACAGAAAAGTGCTGTGTGAGTTTTTTGCCGACAATCTCTCCCAGAGAAAAAGAAATTGTTCTTTGAATGACACCAATTCCCTGTTTGTTTATCTGTCCCTGACTTTTTTCTTTAATGGTCTGTCCTATGCCCTGGCCTCAGCGCACTCAGATGGTGAACGGAATCTCTTTGTAGAAGCCTGGAGACAGCTGCCTTTTTCAAAATGAAACTAAGTTGTTGGATGGAAAATATATATATGCCAAAATATATTTTTTCCCTAAATTCTCCCTTGTGTCTTTGGTTCAGTCCATAGTGCCAAAGTCATGGTAGATAATAATTACTAATGATTTGAGGGGAGTAAGTAGAAGTCTACTAATCCAACTGAGATTTTTCACAAGAAAATATAAACAGGCAAAGCATACCTTACTGAAGCCTTTCTTTCTCTTCTGTATTTAGCACAGGCCAAACCAGCTGAAGTTTTTGAGTCTAAGCCCCCAGGGCTGAATGCAGGTTGGCAGTGCACACCTTACTGTGGGGTGCCAGGGGTGAGAACAGAGAGTATTAGCAAACAGGAACACAAATGCCTCTGCTCCTCACCCATGTGCACAATCACACAGAACACTTGGCTGTCAAATCCAGCACTGCTATACAGGAGTGTCTGGGTGGCACACATGGCTTGGGGGGCAGTAGTTGCTGCAGCTGGTTACAGACATTCTACCCCAAACAGCACGTTTTTTTTTTCATGGTGTGAGCCGCAAAAGGAAGCTCTGCAGCATTATTCACACAAGAGCTATGGTGTGGAGGAGCTGGCACCGTCAACAACACACTTGTGGCCCCGTGATGTACAAGCTGCTCCATCACACAGCTGTCACACAACTGTCTCTTGGATCTCATGGATGATGATTTTAGGCTATTTCAGGCAGTTCTATTTCTTCTTGTTTTGTTTAAGGAAAAAAAAAAGGCAATAAGAAGGAATAGAAAGCAACAATTTATTAATATCATACAGACTTGTGAAATATTACTTCCTCTGAGATCCTGCAATAATGTATGAACAACATAGATCAGTTTGTGAAGTCAATTTCTTTCAAGAAATTCTCTGTGTTGCAGGAAACTGCATAAATACTCCATAACAGTGCCATTTGCTACACTGAAGCAATAACCATTTATTTTGGTGAGTTCCAGAGGTAAAGTATGAGGGTGTTTTATTATTAACCCGCTGTTCCCTGCTTAGGTTTCTTTCTTCTTTGTGGAAGCCTGAAAACCTGCTTTTATCAACTTCTAATTTTCATACCTAGAGGGAATTGAAAAGAGCCAAGTGGGTACCCTAGGGACAAGACATCACAGGTGATGTGTGTTGTCATTTTAATGGAGACACATTAACAGGTTCTGAATACACAGTGTGCTTACAGTGTGTGCCAGTAAAAACCGCCTTGAAATTTGGGCTAAAAAAGAAAAATGTGAGTCCTCGGTTTATCGTGTGTATAGCAAACTGTCAGAAGACTGCATGTGGTTTTATAATTAAAGGCCACTGTACTTCTACAGCAGTGTTGTTAATGAGTCTACTCTATTGAGGGTCTCTTCTCAGATAGAACTTAGGGTGCTGCACACTATCATTTTAAAACAGCATGAGTACAATGGCAATTTATTAAAATATTGTTAATTCTCTCAATACGACCATGAGGCTAATTAAATATAACAAGTTTCCTTCTGGGATTGGTTCCACAGTCTGCAGGCTGTTCTGTCACCAGATCCTTTGGGGTTTTCCATCTGTGTGGGAGACCAAGAGCAGCCCCATGCAACACAATTTTCTGCACTTGGAGAGATTTGTAATTCCCTATAAGAGAGGTGAAAATTACATTTAGCTCTTGAGCTCTTGATTGCCTCCAAGAATGAGGGGCAAAAATTCTTGATCTAAAAGTTCATCTTAATGCTGTTAAAGTTTTTTCTCTCTTAATAATGGAGCTCTGCATGACTGCATAAACATGATGGTCCAGTTCCTGAGGCCAACTGATGAGAAAGTCCCCTACCCCTCCCTGGTTTAATTCTCTTTAGTTATTATACCCCTGTGGTCAGTTGGGCTCAGCTGTCCCAGCTGTGTCCCCTCCCAACTCCTCGTGCACCTCCAGTCTATCTTGCTGGTGCGGTGGTGTGAGAGGCAGAAAAGGCTGCTCAGTGATAACAAAAACATCCCTGTGTTGTCAGCACAAACCCAAAACACAGCTACTATGAAGAAAATTAGCTGTACCCAGCCAAAATGAGCACAGATATTACCACCTGTCCTGGAACAAAGTCACACCATGGATATTCTACTAGTGAAGGGGTATAAAGAGTCTTATCCCACATCCTAAGAGTTTCATGAGATGCTGTTCAGGCTAGGAACACTCAGTTAACATACTTTCAATCAGATCAGTACCAAAACAGTTTATTGACTTATTATTAACACATATTTAACCAGCAATCATTAAACTCTAAATATCGATATCACCAATTCAGCCGATGCACCACAATATTAAACATTCAGGCAATGTTAAGTAATGACTAGAAATTTCTAGGCATCCCTTCTGTAGCTGATCCCCAAAAGCTCTCAGCACACCCACACCAAGTTAAGGCCTCCCCACACTGTACATGCTGGAAATCCTGTGTGTAAGGTCTCTCACATGCCTTACATTGCCTTTCTTACCCTCTGTTTTCTAAGCCGTTTTGCTAGGAGGTGCCAGTGGGAGCCAATCCCACAGAGTAACCTCCATCTCTTGTAGACAGGTGAATGTGTGTTCAGCTGGGCTACACAGCATGAAACGTACATAGGTCTAACCTTTATTTAAAAAACAAACAGTAGTAATAACACCAACATGACAGACTTGCGTTTGAAATGTTGTTCTTCTGAGTAACAATTAAACCCCTCACTTTAAAAGGCTGTACCGTAAACATCTCTTTAGCAAAAAGCTTGAGAGTCTTTCCTTCAACTTTTCTGTATAAGAATTGAAATAGCTCATCAAAAGGAGTGAATACAGGCCATGCTCACAGGATTTGATTTGCACAAATGAGATTGTGGCCAGAGAAAAGCATATTGTTTTTATTTCAATATGTATTTTCTGCAGACTGTTCTCAGCATAGCCATTGGACTTTATGCCTTTTTTTTTTTCCCTTTTTCTTTTTTTAGCTCCTTATCTCATAGTTTCAAAGGCTGGAAGTAATCACTTTTCTGTTTTGTTAACATAAGAGACATTTCTAATTAATGTAGCCTAAACCCTCAAGACAGGCTTGACTAATGCTCCTTTTTTATGACTCGTTCCAGTGTTCTGTAGATATTTTTTGTAGGCTAAATATGTGTGCATCTCCTTCTCTGATGTTTCTGCTCCAGAGTGGAAATGTCTATTTCCCTGTAATGCCAGCTCTGGAAGCCCNTTTCAAAGGCTGGAAGTAATCACTTTTCTGTTTTGTTAACATAAGAGACATTTCTAATTAATGTAGCCTAAACCCTCAAGACAGGCTTGACTAATGCTCCTTTTTTATGACTCATTCCAGTGTTCTGTAGGTATTTTTTGTAGGCTAAATATGTGTGCATCTTCTCTGATGTTTTTGCTCCAGAGTGGAAATGTCTGTTTCTCTGTAATGCCAGCTCTGGAAGCCCTGGTAAGTGTTCCAAGTCCATGCCAACTACCAACCCACAGTTTAATTTCCTCGTACGTCCTGTTGTGTTTTCTCCTGGGAGTTGAGGTGGTGGGCTGCATTGCAAAGCACATGTATTCATGTCTGGAGATAGGTATAGAGGGCTTCCTGAACCTGAAAGTCTATTAGGCCTGCTTTAAGTCAGAAAATTTTTTTTTTTTTTTAATTCCATTGTCAGGAATAGATTATAGATGGGATGATGCACTTAATCTAACACTTTTGTAGATTAAAGAAATAGATTGGGATCTCAAAATTCTGGAGGAACTGTTATCTCTTGGACTGTTCTTCTGTATCTCTGTTTCTAAATGTAATAAAGGTGTGCCACGCTTTCATGAATATTTTAATCTTTGATCAAAGTATATGTGTAGCAAATAACCAGTAAATTGAGTGCACTAGAATAAATCGTGTAACTTCCTTTCAGATTACCCCATAATCTCCAGGCGGTGTTTCTTACTTTGAGTACTAATTAACCTGCAGTTTAATTGAGCCATGAATTACCCATAATTATCTGTTTTCCATGGTAAAACAAAACCATGTAATTATGTTTTTTTCCGTGCCTTGAATTTATACATGGTGTGAACAGAAATTAGGCCAATGTGTACTGGGCTAACAAGAGTGGGTTTATTCTTTTCGCCCTGAACTTCTTCATAGGTGTAGAATTTGATTTTAAGAAAGGCAGAGATGCCCCCCCAGAGAACAACCAATCTGCTTTGGGGTGTGAATAGTGGAGGCGTGGTCTAAAATTTGTGTTTAATTATCCTTATCCCCACTACTTAAGCCTGGGTTAAGGTGTGTGGTCATAGTGCACTGTGATACTTCTGTTCCCCTTGTACTGTGGCTTTAGGAGATATGAGATGCTTTTCACTGCATTTGTTTACAGCAGGCAGACAGGGCCTTGAACAGCTCCAGGATGAAGCGACCTTTGAAGGTGCTTAAAGTTATCCATCTCTGTCTGAGGTGTAGTAATTGAGACTCAACCTCAGCTTTGCCTGAATTAAATCATTAGGCAACAAAAAACAAACCTAAGAGAATATTCTCTGGAGTAGAATAGATTAGAATCTTTAGGATAATGCAGTCCTAAACATCATATCCAGAGATTTGGCATCTCATTTTACAAAGGGCAGTAGATGGCATGCTCTAAAACAAATTTAATGCAGGAAAGTCAGAAACCAGATAAAAGGTTTTGAATCATGTCATTCTCTGGTGTGTATCTCTGTTATGTGTCCCATGATGGATCACCTGCACCAAGGCTTTCTAGAAATGACATATCACAAAAAGGTCAGATATCATGCAATTCCTCTGCTGAGGCATCTGTCAAGTCATGTTTGCCGTCAAAACAAGGTAATGTCCTGAAAGAAAGCAGCATGTTTTGCAACCATCTGCAGCATATGGCCCTGGAAACGCANCATGAAACGTACATAGGTCTAACCTTTATTTAAAAAACAAACAGTAGTAATAACACCAACATGACAGACTTGCATTTGAAATGTTGTTCTTCTGAGTAACAATTAAACCCCTCACTTTAAAAGGCTCTACCGTAAACATCTCTTTAGCAGAAAGCTTGAGAGTCTTTCCTTCTAGTTTTCTGTATAAGAATTGAAATAGCTCATCAAAAGGAGTGAATACAGGCCATGCTCACAGGATTTGATTTGCACAAATGAGATTGTGGCCAGAGAAAAGCATATTGTTTTTATTTCAATATGTATTTTCTGCAGACTGTTCTCAGCATAGCCATTGGACTTTATGCCTTTTTTTTTTTCCCTTTTTCTTTTTTTAGCTCCTTATCTCATAGTTTCAAAGGCTGGAAGTAATCACTTTTCTGTTTTGTTAACATAAGAGACATTTCTAATTAATGTAGCCTAAACCTTCAAGACAGGCTTGACTAATGCTCCTTTTTTATGACTCGTTCCAGTGTTCTGTAGATATTTTTTGTAGGCTAAATATGTGTGCATCTCCTTCTCTGATGTTTCTGCTCCAGAGTGGAAATGTCTATTTCCCTGTAATGCCAGCTCTGGAAGCCCTGGTAAGTGTTCCAAGTCCATGCCAACTACCAACCCACAGTTTAATTTCCTCGTACGTCCTGTTGTGTTTTCTCCTGGGAGTTGAGNATGATGCACTTAATCTAACACTTTTGTAGATTTGCAAGCTGTTGATGATTGAACAGAAATAGATTGGGATCTCAAAATTCTGGAGGAACTGTTATCTCTTAGACTGTTTTTCTGTATCTCTGTTTCTAAATGTAATAAAGGTGTGCCACACTTTCATGAATATTTTACTCTTTGATCAAAGTATATGTGTAGCAAATAACCAGTAAATTGAGTGCACTAGAATAAATCATGTAACTTCCTTTCAGATTACCCCATAATCTCCAGGCAGTGTTTCTTACTTTGAGTACTAATTAACCTGCAGTTTAATTGAGCCATGAATTACCCATAATTATCTGTTTTCCATGGTAAAACAAAACCATGTAATTATGGTTTTTTCCATGCCTTGATTTTATACATGGTGTGAACAGAAATTAGGCCAATGTGTACTGTACCAAGAAGAGTGGGTTTATTCTTTTCGCCCTGAGCTTCTTCATAGGTGTAGAATTTGATTTTAAGAAAGGCAGAGATGCCCCCCCAGAGAAGAACCATTCTGCTTTGGGGTGTGAATAGTGGAGGCGTGGTCTAAAGCTTGTGTTTAATTATCCTTATCCCCACTACTTAAGCCTGGGTTAAGGTGTGTGGTCATAGTGCACTGTGATACTTCTGTTCCCCTTGTACTGTGGCTTTAGGAGATATGAGATGCTTTTCACTGCATTTGTTTACAGCAGGCAGACAGGGCCTTGAACAGCTCCAGGATGAAGCGACCTTTGAAGGTGCTTAAAGTTATCCATCTCTGTCTGAGGTGTAGTAATTGAGACTCAGCCTCAGCTTTGCCTGAATTAAATCATTAGGCAACAAAAAACAAACCTAAGAGAATATTCTCTGGAGTAGAATAGATTAGAATCTTTAGGATAATGCAGTCCTAAACATCATATCCAGAGATTTGGCATCTCATTTTACAAAGGGCAGTAGATGGCATGCTCTAAAACAAATTTAATGCAGGAAAGTCAGAAACCAGATAAAAGGTTTTGAATCATGTCATTCTCTGGTGTGTATCTCTGTTATGTGTCCCATGATGGATCACCTGCACCAAGGCTTTCTAGAAATGACATATCACAAAAAGGTCAGATATCATGCAATTCCTCTGCTGAGGCATCTGTCAAGTCATGTTTGCCGTCAAAACAAGGTAATGTCCTGAAAGAAAGCAGCATGTTTTGCAACCATCTGCAGCATATGGCCCTGGAAACGCACGTCAGTGAGGCAAAAGTCATGCCACGTACCTGCTTTTCAGCTGTAACATGTTATTTGTCATAAAAAGCTGCAGTTGTTTAATTTTTCATAAACAGTTTGCATGTCTTCATATACAGCTTCACGCACTGGATTAAGAGCAAAAAGCAGGAAGCTTCTTTGTTCGGTATAGAAACGAGCAATGTCAGAAGGCAATGTGTAATAAACACATCATTAGACAAAATATGAGGCTGATTGTCATTTACAAAAAGGCCCACATACACTGCTTCAGCAGTGCACAACAATGTTAGTATAAATAATCCACAGGAAACTGTGAATCACACCCAGATACTTGAATTTAATTCTAACTAACTAGGAGTTTTCCTTAGAAAATCCTTTGTTTACATCTCAGATAAGCTCTTTCACAGCCATACAATGTCCTTGAATGCTAATGTTTTTAGTGGGGAATGCACATGATGATTTTTTTTTTTTTATCTGCATGGATATCACAGTGGTAGTAGCTCTAGAAATAAATATGTTGGATGGAAGATGAAAGGCTCAAATTTCTCCTATTTGCCTCCACACAAAAAGTCACTGAATTCCAGTGAAATAAAGGCTAAAGCACTTTCCTCCTTTACCTGTTTTAAACATTTGCCAACCAGAAGAAATTTAATTTCTTGTTTGATCTCCTCACAGTACAGAAGTTATGTGGCTTATTTTAGAGGTCAGTGCACCCAAAACTTGGCTAGGTCTTGGAGAGGCTGTTAAAGGTAATTGGTAGGTGCAATTTCTAGTGAGGATGGCCTTTAAACACTAAGTGCCTTGATTTTTGGGAAGATATCAATTTATAATTGCTCCATACAGTATACATTTAAATGCTTTGAGTGGCCACTGCTTTGGAAAAGAAGTTACACTGTATGGAACATTAGTTGCTCTCTTTTTATGCCTTTTTCTTGTTTGGGAAAGTGTAGAAATAAAGTCATAAAGCTCTGGTATTTGCAAACTTCTCTCCTTGCTTTTTACCAGTTCATTGCTATTCAGGATTATATTGGTATTATTGCAGTGAATTATAAAGAGATTTTTTTTGGGTAGAAATCAGAACAGCCCAGCTTCTGTGCTACACTCATGGTTTAATCAAAGTATGATTACATGCACTGTTGTGAATATTTAAATCAGAAAATATACAGTGAGATTACTCAGCACTTCATGACAGCAGAAGCTGGAGGTACTGTGTTCCCATCTAGGAATAAAGGCTAGTAATCACTAGGGCTGGAAGTTGAATATACAAATTTTTTGGAAGGTGCAGCCGTGCTGTGTGGCATGTCAGAAATATCATAACTTTTTTTGCAAAGTGCAGCAGTATATCAGATCCGTGAACCTGGAAAATCTGTCCTATACTTGAGATCTGCATTAAAAATCAGCAAACTTACCAACCCCAAAGCCCTAGGAGTAAATTGAGGAAAGTTGTTTCAGGAAATTACAGCTTATACAGGAAAAAAAAATAGATAGTTTCACTTAGCTAGTCTAGAAAGTATATTAAACATCAGCTGTCTTCATAGTTAAGAGGATTTTGTTTGGCTGGTCCTTCAAAGATGGCAAGAGCATTTAAAATGAACTGCTGACAATGGTAAAATCCCAATGAATTATGAATGTAGTGAGAAATCCATGAACCTATTTACTTGGATAAATCTAGACAGAGCATTTAGTTTTGAGTCCTCACTTCTTTAGCTGAAAACTGGGACACTCCAAACTTTACTTTGTTTCAAACTGTACTTTGAAGTACAGAAAGAGGCTTGTGATTCACACAACAGCCTGACCTGCCTCAGACAAACATAGATCTCCTCACAGCTGAGTTATTTAAAGTTTACATTCCCAAGCCAGGAATCCTCTATCATTTTGGATTGATTTTTCTATCATTTCTCAGGCTTTATAGTCTTTTACGCTTTTAAGACTTCTATCTATAAAATGCTTGATTTGGAAATATTTTAAACATAATCATAGGTACCACAAGGCGGTGGAAAATCAACCACTTTCCAAAACATAATGTATTACATTGCGAGGAATACTTCCAAGACTCTTCGTGTGGCAGCGTGAAAAAGATGGACCAGCACACAGAAAGAGCATGTATGATGTCTTCACTTTTATGCCCTCAGATCCAGCACAGCAAAACTTTGGCAGCAGGGCCATGTCACTCAGGATTTGTTCAGGATTGGAAGAGTTTTTGCTCAAGCTGGTGTCTGTGTGAGACTCACTCTCCTGACCCTGCTTCTCATCCTCTCTCCCTGCCTGGCTCTGTCAGCTGCTGTGGTCTCAGCATCAGCTCTCTCCCCTTGTGACACTGATTGCTCACATGGAACCACCATCTTTTAGTGCCTGGCATGAAGGCCAAGAGACTGAGGCACCTTCTGGCCACGCAGTGCTTCACCAAGTCCAGCCTGGGCTTCTCATTCAGGGGAATGCTGTTGGGAAAAGTGACTCCAGGAGCACAAACACAGCAGTCCTTTGAACATGAAGGGTACAGGCACCATGACCTGCCATGGCAGAGACCTGCTTCCATGATCTCACCTGAGGCCTGAAGTCTCGTGTTTTGGACACCAGGCAGATATAAGGGGTCTGAAAGTTTATTTTTAGTATAATTGTGTCACAGAAAAAAAAGCTAGATTGTGTATTTCTCATCAGTGTTACCTCTGGAATTGGTAAAAGTCTAATACTTTTAGTCCTTATTCTTCAATCTTTGAAAGAATAAAACAAGCAGAAACCCTATGTTTCTCCTAATGGTGTCTGCACATTTAGAGTTGACTGTTTCTTTTTTTCTTTCCTCCATAATTTCTCCATATCTTTTCATAATTACAGGGAAATCCAGAGATACAGGGCATATGTACTTTGTTTCTCTCTGCTAGCTCATATTTTGAAATACTTAATATGAGGCAGAGAACATGTCCTTTAAACTCACTATTTTTTTCTCTTCCTGATGTTGCATCTTGAATCTAAGGGGATGAAAACTAAATTTCCTCATCAGCAAAGAATTTTTGATGAGATGAATTGTTTATACACCTTTTCATAATTTAATACTCAAAACCTTCGGAGTTACCTGGTCTACAGGGATATTTAAAAAATCTATATTAAACAGCTGCTTTTCATCATTTTGTGGTCTTGAGAACATATGCAGATGCCAAAAGTATTCCAGTTACATTGTCTAACATTTCAAAAAGTTGTTCTACGATATTTTCATTATTTTATTCCATATATCTGTTTGACTGTAGGATTCCTTTAAACACTTTTTAGTATCAAAAAAACCAACAAGGTCTGAATCAGGTCATCCAGTGAAAGTAAGATTTGGCTGTATGTGGGAAAACACTATTAGGTGGGTTAAATTTTAATAACTTCTATTTTGTTGCTTGTCTGGTGTTGACCCATAAAGTTTACTGATTATAATAAAGAGTCAGTGATTCAATAATGCTAACAGCTATCTTTCCAAATTAAATAATTATTTTACAGTGCTTCAAAAGGGAAAAATGGGGTCTTTTTAAACTGAAGGAGTAGGTTAGGAAGCCTTCTTAAATGTGTAAAGACGCACATTTACATGGCATTTTATCACTGAAGGGGAAACTGAAGTTTGGATAAAATAAATTGTATGTGCAGACAGCAATGAGCTTTGTTTCTGTAGCCAATCTAAATGTCATTAAACAGCTTCATATTTTGATACATATGAAAATATTAAAATGTAAACATTTTCTCTGTAAATAGTACTTGTCTTATTATTAACTTGCTGAATCTGTACTGGACAGATATGATTTTCTGCTCTTCTCCCTAGTGTTTCACAGATTTCTAATTGTTCTGCAATGCACATGGTAGGATAAATTCAGCCTTTAATTCTTTCCAGTGATCACTAAACTCTCTTCTGTCTTGCTTTTTGCCAGAACAAGAGCGAACTCTATGTTCTCTGGAGACTTCTCTGGTGGTCTGCGAATCTGCCTAGTGGTATAATTCTGATTCTTTAATTCCCAGCTTTAAATTTGATTAAAAAGACAGCTTAAAGTACTTTAAATACCCTTCTGTTATCTGTTTTCCAGATAATGAATTGCTGTGGTTGGTCCTGTAATCAGTCACTAGTGGGAAGAGGGGTGATCTGTGCAGAAAAGTACTTTGTTTCCCGTAATAACGTCTGAAAATGGTGATTTTCACTCTCAAGGCTCTAATTGTTTTGGCTGAGCTAGGTGGTTGCTTTTCTGAGACCTGGGATAATAATTTTATCCTTCGTTTGGCATTACTGTTCCTTACTTCAGAGGCACCAAAGTGTGAACCTAGATGTGTTTGGTATCATCACCACAGGATATCCTGGGACAAAGTGAAAAAGTGTTGGTAATAGAATCATCATAAAATCATAGAACATCTTGGGTTGGAAGGGACCTCAAAGATCATCTAGTTCCAACTCTTTCCCATGGGCAGGGATACCTTGCACTCGACCAGGGTGCTCAGTAGAAAAATCTCAGTCTCCCAGTCAATCAATTTGCTCCATCTGTAGCTGTTTGGTGTTGCTCTGCATTTCTGAGTTGCTCAGAAGTCAGAAAAACATTAAAATTGGTGGTAAAACATCCTTCCATTCTGTGCTTTGTGACTATTTGTCATTTGATTTTGTAGAACATTGCATAGTCTATGATTCTTTTCTTCTATTAAGCTGAAAAATGGAATACTATAGTATCACTGTATGCTCTTGCAGCTATTAAATCACTAGATTGTAAGATCTACTCTGGTGATGACTCTGGATAGAATATCTAGGCATTCAACTCTAAAATGCCCACTTCACTTCTAGAGCATTTAGGAGCTTTTAGGAAAAGTTTTTTCGTTATCTCTTTTTTACCTCTTTCCCCTCAGGTTCTTTTGCAGTTCAGCCTGCTCTGAAATACTGTTCCATGTGGGAATGATCTTTGGTGGATTTCTGCCGTATTTTATTTGTTGCAGTCAAGAGCAACCAGTCTGGGATGTGTGGGGATGCCTTTCTAAGGGAGACCAAAGAGCTGTGCAGAATATGTTGAGTAGGCATTCCACACAAATGCATTTTAGAGCATTGCACGTTCTAATCCTAAGGGGCCAAGGAAATTACACAATCATCACACAGGCTTTTGATAGTTAAGTCAGTGGAAGAAAAATATCTGTAAACATGCTATCAAATTTACAGCTCATTGAAAGTGACAGAGAGATAAAAGAGCGGCTAAAATGATGGAATATGGAACATTGCAGGAATGTATAGCATTTAATCTTGTATACACAAATGCATGTAGCAGTTCTGCTCAGTTAATGATCCAGAGCTTAAGCCTGAGCCATAATGTGTCATTGCCAGACACATCTATGAATGTAAAAGATAACATTGTCCAATTAGTTTGAAAGAGGCTTGATTTTTTTTTTTTTATGTTGGTATTGGTGATGAAAATCTTTTCTACATCTTATTCTTTTTTACAGATGCTGTTTTCACGAAATTACACGCTTCTAAATTTTTATTGCTATTACATGTAACATTCTGCTTATTGCTGCTTTTATCTAGTTTCATAAATGTAATGGGTATTTCTCTTCCCTTATCCCTTTTATTCCCTTTCCCCCTAAGAAAAAGAAGATGGGAGCTGAAAGTATTGTGAAATTGACTTGAAAGTTAAAATCTTTCAAATAACTGGTCCTGTCATTGACAAATCTTTTCCTTCCACTCTGGTGCTTTCCATGGTAATTTAGAACAAGTTTCAGAAATTTTACAATAATAAATACACTTCTGCTAAAAGCATACATTATACAAGCAATAATTTAAAACTGTTCATGACATCAATTATATTTTGTCATGGTGAAATATATAACACATTACATTTTATCAGCACAATGAAGAGATACATTCCAGAATCATAAAGGTGTAAATCAAAATGGTCTTTCTCTTGCCTAATGGCTTTAATTGCAGGATACAATAGAAGAAGGTTGCTCCTTTATTTGAAATTTCATTTTATCAACTGTCTGTAACCTGTCACAGTCTGCCCAGTGCATGACGGTTATACCATTCCGTTCAGTTCCACCTCAACAGACTTATGACAATGTGCCACTGGATTGTTTTCTTCTCTTCAGGAATGGGCAAGTTCTGCATACTACAGATTTATTAAAATGCTGTCTAAGCTCCATTACGGATGAGTATTATCCATTAGCCACTAGCTGTCCATCTATAGACTTATCACCCATCCATCCATCCATCCATCCATCCATCCATCCATCCATCCATCCATCCATCCATCCATCCTCCACCATAACTGCAATTTTTTAGCAGAGTTCATGGAACAAACAGAACAGTTGGAACCTAAGAATGATGGCAGTGCTGTTTGCATGGTCTGGCAGACACGGTGTGTTTTTATTGTCTTGGCTCTGTGGCCATATAGATAATCTTTACAAAAGTTGTTTTGAAAACAAATGCCTTCAGCAAAGCTTCTTTCCCTGCCTAGGATAAAGACTTTAACTAGAGGAACATACAGAATCCTAGAGTGTCCTGAGTGGGAAGGGACCCACAAGGCTTATGAAAGTCCAACCCTGGCCCTGCCCAGGACGCTCCAAGAACCCCAACCCGTGCCTGAGAGCATTGCCCAAATGCTTCTTGAACTCTGTCAGGCTTGGGACCTCGACTGCTTCCCTGGGGAGCCTGTGATATGCAATTACTTTTGTAGTTGTGCCTGATTCATATAAATAGACTTTATATATAGAAATCTAACTTAATTCAATAGGTGACCAAGCTGTCCAATAGCCATGCTTCCCAGAGGTGACCTGAAATAAGAAGCAAAAATCCTGGTTTTCCTCTGCACATGCAGTTAACAATAAGGGGGAAAATGCACCCACTGCATGAAATGCAAGGTACCAGTGTGCCTGTATATTAAAAAAAAAAAGGCATGTTTCCATGTCATTTTAAAATTCCTATTATTCACTAAGGAGCAAAAATCCCATTAATTTTTTTAAAGCAAGAGACTACTCAGGAATTTAAGCTCATCAGCAATGCTTGGGAGGATATGGCCTACCTCTGGATTTTTGGAAGGGATGTCCCAGAATGCAGACTGGGGGCAGCTGTACCCTCCTGCTGCCCAATGGCAATACAACCTCCTCATTTTAACTTGCTCTGCTTTGGTGAGCAGGAACCTGTTAAAACTAAAAAACAAGGAAAGGCCATGCCGTGTTAAATATCCTTCCTATCACAGAAATGCCTTGAATGTATTTAATTTACCAGTGTGTCTGTTTCAACACAGTTTTAGAAAAAAAACACCCTAGGGAGGAAAAAGTATGTTAAAATATAAAAAAGGAAAAGATGTAGATGTGCTTCAATCAGGGAACAAGCATTAAAAAATGCTTATTTTCATTTTCCTGAAAAAGCTGTCTGCATTTAATGATATTTATGAACATTTAATTAAGACCAATATCTTCTCTCTCAAGTGCTCCTCATAACCAAAATTCAGAGTAGCCTGTTTTTCTGGTACATCCATTTATCAGCTTTAGCCTTGAGGCTCTCAATGGCTCCATCGCTTTCAGCTCAGGGGATCGTCAGGATTTTCAATGAGACACAACATCGCAGAATGTAACGAAACAGAAGAAAATCAGAACCAAAACCACAACAAACATACAGCAAGCAGTAAATAATTACCTGCCATGGAATTAAACAGTCAGTTCCCTTGGGGGACACATGATGGGACTAGACAAAGGAGGAAATTCATTAACTACGTAGCTATGAATGAATAAACAGTATAACAGCTCAAGTTTACCATCTATGATCTTTGTTATAAAATACAAATATCAGATATTTAAGAGTGTTGAAAGGGTAATTGAGCAAATCTTTGAAAGCTGGTGTTGCTCTTTGGACACAGTGGTGTTTCCTGACATAAACTGATGCCAACAGAGAAAAATTAAAACAGCTTAGCTGGAACACAGAAAATGTATTAGACAAAGTGAGAGCTTTGACAAGTTTATGCTTCTGATCTCTCTCAGACACAAAGTTGTCCATACTCTACTTGTAAAACTACAAAAAGAAAAAAAAAACACCCTAGCAATTTCCATTTGTATGAATAGAAATAACAATTAATCATCAGGCCTTGCAATTATCTTTTTGACTAAGAAGGAGCAGGTCCAACTAGTTTGTAAAGAATGACTTTATTACAGCTTCATCCTCGTAAACAAATTTGTCAATCAGCCAGTTCTATGTAATCCAGATGGAAATTTGAATAGGCAAGGATGTTTTCTATTTTCCATGGGCATGGGGTTAGGGACTGGAGTATCTCCCTTCTAATGAGGAAAGTCTGAGAGCTGGGACTGCTCAGCCTGGAGTGGAGATGACTTAGGGTAGAACATATTAATGTGTATAAATACCTGAAGGGAGTGGGTAAAGGGGATGGAGCCAGGCTCTTTCCAGTGACAGGACCAGAGCCAGTGGCATAAACTGGAACACGGGAGGTTCTCTCTGAGCACCAGGAAACACTTCTTCACTATAATAGTGACCAAGAACTGGCACAGGTTGCCTAGACAGGCTGTGGTGTCTCCATCCTTGGAGATATTGGAAAGCCACCTGGACAATGTCCACCTTGGTTGAGGTGACCTTCAGAGGTCCCATCCAGTATCAGCCATTCTTTGATCCTGATTTATGGTTGTGAAAGTTTGCAATGATAAATCAATACTCTTTTTCCCCCCTTAAAACATTGAAAAGGTGGACATTTTGATTGATTTCACATTTATGAGAATATTCCTCATTGATTTTTTTTTTAAATTTAATTTGTGATCCCACTTCAATACCTAATAGTTTCAAAATTTTGAATGTAGAATATTTCAAAAGTGCAGTAATCAATCATTTTAAAGGTTTAGTAAGAATCTTAATGTATGATTTGATAAACTATTACTCAAATATTCACATCATAGTCAAGCATAGATTCAATGCATTAGCAATAGTGTATTGTACTAATGTGTTATATGTGCTACTCTTGTCTGTAATATTCTTGTTATACGTCCGAGAATTCTTTTTATTCCTTATAAAAGAAAATTAAATATGAGCATTAAGTGTTATGAAGTTTTGTGTCTTGGGTCCAGAATTCTGTCTTCACCTGCCATATTTTTGGAGCCAAATTTGGTGTAGACACTGTAGTATTTTGATATAAAGTATGTCAAAGCTGTTCAAGGTTAAGCCACAAAAGTCAGAGAATAGTGCCTTTAATACTCAGAAATGCCAAAACTTTGGTACCAGTTAACTGTAAACACAAAAGACCAATATTTTTGGGAAACCTAGTGGCTGGAAAAGTATAAACCCATGCAAATACAGACTTCAAACTTTTGTCTTGGCACTGTGTTCTAGGACAAGAGATGCTCTGATGTGTTCCTCTGATGAGCACGAGAGAAAGTCTATAGTGATCTACAGTATCCTAGAATAAAAAGCAGATATTTTAAATGTGCTTTAATGTGACCCCTCAGAGGAAGTGTGTTTATTACTAATATATTTCTAATAAATTATTTAATTTTTATTTACTATTANCGTGACCCCTCAGAGGAGGTTTGTTTATTATTAGTAGATTTTTGATAAGTTATTTAATTTTATTAACTATTACCTTTGCCAGCACCCAGATGATAATTGGGGGGGAGGTAGCCTACCTTTTTCTTATTTCATGACTGTTAAAAAAATAATGACGTCATTGACTCTGTAATCGATATTAACAAATATTCTTATTCGCTAATTACATTCCACCAGAATCATGTGCATCCTAAGCAGGCAAAAAGACACAATTTAGAATAAAATCTGGGTCTGAAATGGAGAAAGAGAGAGGTGGTCATTCTATTGAATGTTTGCATGCCACGTTATAATTCTTTCTAGGATTCCCATTCAAATATCATTTGTAAATTCTCAAACGACTTCTCTGATTTTCAAATGACATATACTGATCACAAGAGTGTCACTGGTCAGAAGATGAGGGGGATAAGTGATGCTCTGCATGTTTGGGGAAGACTTTAGCCTGAGATTTGTTTGTGCAGAATGAATAACTTAAGATACTGTGAAATCCTTGTGTAGTGCTCAACGCCAGGAATTGATGTTGACTCGGGCAGGTTAAAACTCTAAGAGCACTGAACAGCTCATAGGTGTTATCATGCTTTTCTCTCAGAAGTTTTACCAGACAAAAGAGGTCTCAGTCCATTATTTTCATTTTCATGGGACTGTAAAGTAAATGCAGTCTTTGTGAGATAGATGGTACTGAAGAGTGAAGTCCTCTATTGATCTGCAGTGTAGGTAAATCCCTTCTATCCCAAGCTATAAATGCTCTACCATTTCAACAGAGGAATTATCCTAGACAAGAGATGCTCTGCCTGAAATTGGCCAACATAATTGAACTGCTTATATTACAATTTGTGATCACATCTTACAAATTCCAAAGGAAATGTCTTCTTTGGGTAGGGCATGCTTGAAAGCTGCTAGCAGTAGAACTTTACATTTTGTGCATGGGAATAAGTGTAACCAAGCCTCCAATGTTGTGGTGTAATGACTGATAAGTATATGAGGTAGGACAAAAAAAAGAAAGGAGATTCCCCACACACACCCCCCGTTGAAAAGTGACACCAAAATCATGTAGTGGTGTAGATCCGATATAGATAACTATTCTATTTCTGCCTGTTTCAATGAGTTATTGTTAAGTAAGCTCCTACATGTTACTGTTTCTGAGCCATGCTATCAAACAAAGCAAACTGAAAACAGAAGTCAGGAATAATTTGGACCCCTTTTTACTTCAGGAAACTTGTAATGAGCCCTATTTCTGTGATCGTAGTCTAAACAAGCAGTAAACAGAAGTCTTCTTTTTCAGAAACTTCAAGTCTACCTTCTCCAGCATTTGCAGCGTTACAAGAAACTTTCTCTCTTTTTCCCTTAAGCCCCTGAAAGCTTCTGCCTCCCTCATTTTCTTGGCATCCTTCTGTGAAGGTACTGATTGCTTTGACATTTTCTCTAGTTTGAAAGCCAGCATCCTGTCCCTCTCTGTGTGCACTTCTGGACCAGACAGTTCACCCCTCCTTCGGTAGTGCCAATTCAAATCTCAAGTGATCTGTACATTAATGATCCCCCAGAATGCATATATGCATATATATATATATGCAGGTTATAGATATTCATTATTCAGCTTAGTGTTCAGCGCTGCAAGTGGTTAGACACAACTGAAAGGATGAATTACAACCACAGACTGAGAATAGAACAAGGGAGGCCTGGGATAGCAGAATATCAGGATTTAGGATCCTCGTTATTTAGGATTATGCCCAGAAGCTGATTGTGTACCTGTTCACACCTACAGTGTGACAAATAACTGCTGACCCTGCAGTCCAGCAGCTGTAGCTTGGCATTGCAGAGTTACAGAATGATTTGGGTTTAAAGGGACCTTTAAAGTCATCTTGTTCCAACCCCCTGCTGTGGTCAGGGACACCTTTCACTAAACCAGGTTATTCAGAGCTCCATCCAACCTGGCCTTGAACACTTCCAGGGATGTGGCATCCACAGCTTCTATGGGCAACCTGTGTTGGCATCCCATCACCCTCATCAGAAAGAATTCCTGTCTTATATCTAAAACTTCTGAAGAAGCTTCATGTTTTGGTCTGTTACTTTGATTTACCAGCACTGTTTTCACGTACCAACACCTGCAGACAAGGAGATAAATCCAGATCCCCTGGGGAACAGGGTCCAGCAAGCCCAGTCTCTGTTTTATAACACAGCCCTGTTGAGCTAGGTAAGGGTACAGGTGGAGACTGGGACTGCCCCTGCTCCCTTGACTCCTTTGACTCTGTTGGGATGAATTCTGTCTCTTATGAATGAAGCAATTTGTACCATTTGCAATACAGATCAGCTGGCTCTCCAGCTTGGGGGCAGCACCCTTGAGTGACATGAAAATGCAGTTACTTGGACTGATGCCCAGGTGGGCAGATATTATAGAAAGGTCTGTGAGTCCCCACAGGTAATTTTCTGGCTGGTTCATTTCTGAATCGTTGTCAAATCCAAATTCTGCATCGCTACTTCTGAAATATGATGGCACAGTAATGAGTTCTAATATAAATAGAGGAGCAAAATGGCAAGAGTAGCTTCACATGCTAATTATCCTGAATCCTGTGCATTCTACAGCAGGCTCACTGAACATACTCTACACTGAAAATTGGTGATGCTAATTCTATTTAAATATTATGGATTGTCAATGTCAGTTTAGGGAATGGACATATATTCTCCATATTTATAAGAAGAGCTACCTAACCATAGCAAAATAAATATTGACAGACTTGTAGAAATAGTACCAAAGAAATTACTAGACCAGTAACAAACTGCATGTCAAAAAGGCTTTACAAATATAGTCCTAGATGGATTACAAGTTATGAGGATGATTTCTGACATTTTATCAAGGCAGTATGAAATATCAAATTTCAGTGGTCAAAATATTTTCACCTTTTTCTGTGCTCTAACTTAACCACTAACAGAAAATCTGTTACTATCTGAAAAGGAAGCAAGTATATTTAAAAAAATAGGTCATAAAGATGGCAAAGGAGGAACAGCTTTTACAGTTTTGCAGTTTGTAAAAGACTGATACTTGAGTTGATAAGGATTCTTCAAAGGACATTTCTTTAGAATGCTCAGTGTGAAGAAATCTGCAAGATGCTAAACAGATGCATTGTTTTTCTGTTTTAAATCAAGGCTGAATCAATACGATCTTTGCAAGATATTGGAACATTATTATTATTATTATTATTATTATTATTATTATTATTATTATTATTTAGAACAATACCATGTTTCAGCACTTTGTGTCTCTAACAGTCTTATTCAAATTGTACTCAGAGCTTTAAATACAAACAGTAAGACACCCTCTGTAAGACTTAGAGTGCTTTATCCAGGAGGTCAGTACCGTGATTGGCATCACCAGGACTGACAACAAAAACATGTGTCTGTCTTGATTTTCTCTTTGCCCTCCTCAGAGCTGCTGCTTTTTTTTTCTGTTTGCTTGTTTTACTGGTCTGTCTGGCTGTGGGGGCTGCATTTGTGTCTCACAGCCTTGAACCAGTCAGGTGTTGCCTCAGCACGTGACCATGGCTCTCTTAGGCTCTTCCTATATTTCCCTTAAAAAACGTCACGTTGGAGACATTCCCATGGCTCTGAAGTGGCAGACTGGGAACAGCAGGAGAAATAAAAATCTACAAAACAGAAACCACAATCTATATCCACAGCAATTAGATACCATCAGTTGCAGACACATTTTCATTGCTTTTTTTTTTTTTTTTAATGCATGCTTATTTTAAGTTAAATTTAAGACTTCTTCAGTAATTTACCTTCAAGCAAGTGCTGGCAAACTTGTAGATAAAGCATTTAGCTGTTGCCATAAAATCTGGACTGACCTAGCTTCAAGCAACACAGCTGTTTTCAGAAGATTATGTTATTCTCTCTTTTAATTTTAAAACCAATGTCCCAGTTCATCCTGATGACTGCGTTGCTCATAAATTCAGGGACCTTTTGTAAAACAAGAAGACTAACAGGCACCATTATCCTGAAAATAACTCTAAATGCTGAGTATGGACATAGTAAACAAGACAGAGCTGTTACCAAAGGTCTGAACAGAAATGGAGTTCACAAAAATTACATTTAAATGATAAAAAGGGGGGACAGGTTTGGTTTTGCTATTGTCCCAGTCAGGACTTCACTAGTATGCTGAAGTCTCTTGTCACTTTCTCTCCTGGTTAATTTGAAAATTAATAAAGTAGGTGAGAGTACTTTAAGGATAAGTTTCTAAGCTGTGTTCTTTCTGATGTCAACTCAGTCCTCAACTGGCTGGAAATAATTTTGTTGAAACAGTAAGTCCATCGAACTGAACTTTATGGAATTGAAAACCAATACATTAAATCTCTTCTTTGATTGAACATGTTCCTTTTCTGTGCATTTCAATTATTTCTGTTAGGTGCCGATGACCTTCTGAGAGAGTTTATGATTTTCTCTGTATGACTGCATCATTTGCCATAAACACAGACTAGCAAAGAACATTGTAATTTGAACATTAGTACTGGAACTCAGGTCTGAAGTATTTGTGGACTTTATCTGAATTAATTTTACTTGTATTTTTCAAGAGTTTTTTCTGATTTCTGCTCTCTCTCTGCTCCCGATTAAATGCTTCAAAAAGTCAAAATATGCAGTCCTTAACTTCTGTAAGCCACTGAGAAGTTATCTGTGTTTAAACACTCAGCTAACATGTGAGCACTAACTTTTTGTGAGCAGTTAGGCCAAATCAATCCCTTACTCAGTTTTAGGCATTTTATTGAGTTGTCTAAAGTGAAGCAGAGTCATATTAGATTTCTTTTGTGGAGATGAACAGGCATGAATAGCTACTGCAGGAAAATCTGCATTCACCCCTGTAAATCTAGCCCATCAACTTCCTTCTGAATTCAGGCACCAGAATTAAGCAGAGTTAGTCAAGGTGATTCTAGATGGATCTGTTCAGCCTGCCCTGTATCTCTGTTTTCTTAAAGCCTGCAGCCTGCTCTTTTGGATTAATGTCTGTGTTAATCCATGTTTGTCCAGAGCCCAGCTGGCTCCAGTTGGGCACAGATTAGCCCTGTACAGGGTTGGTGACAGGGCCAGTCCAGAACAGCAGAATTTGTGCAAGCAGCTGCTTATTTAAATAGTGTAAACAAGGATCATGTCCTGTGCTGGAAGGTGCTTCCAGTGCTTTTCCAGCCAATTTGTCCTTCCTGTTTCTGCTATTTTAGGAACTTGCCGTAAAGGAGCACTTGATTTCTCTTATCTTTTCTATACTGGCTATAATTAGGATTAGCAGAAGTGTTTTACTTAATGTTGCAGTGGTTCTTGTGTACAGCACTCATATCTTAAGTATAATTAACACTGGATAGCTCCCATTAGTGTTTTTAAGCACTTAAAATGTACTTTAATGGCCAAAGCTAAAGTTGTCATTAAAGGGCCATTGCTATTTATTATGCTCATAAAGTAGACACTTTGCTACAGAAAAATATATCATTGGGTTCCATTTAGAAAGCAGTAACAGACAGCAGCATTAGTGATGGCACCCATGGGAATAAAGGACTGCTTTAAATTGATCCCATTCCTATTCCACACAAGAGTCAATAGGGAAATCTAAAAGCAGGTGACAAATCACTGTGTTGCACAGCATAACTCAGCTAATCAGAGTTATGCTGGGGGACAGGTTTGCTGTTTTTTATGAACATTCCTTTCTGTAAATGCTTGATGTTAGTTTTCAGTCTGTGTTTTCTTCATAATTGCACGTATATTTCATAATTAATTTTTATTACATTCAGCTGACACTGTTTTAAGCAACTATAAAAAGGAAAAAAATTATGCTCTCTTCATTTTATTTTGCGAAAGGGGACAGATGCATTATTAACACGAGGATTTTGCAAAAACTTTTGCCTAGAACACTTTATCAGATGCCCATAATTGTGAGCAGGTCAGGTTTCTTATTGCCACTGCTTCATTTGATCCACTTGGTGATTGAATTACCAAGTTTTTACAAGTCATATTTTCTCATACACAGTCATAAAACGCTCCCTTACTTTCATAACTCCTTTTCTCTGAAGAAGTTAATCTTCTTTGCCAACACTGCTCTGAGGATACATTTTAGTCACAGTCCAACTGTTGGAACAAAACATGAGCCATTTATAGCAGTAAACAATTATCACTGAAATGAGATAACAATTTAATGGTCTTGCATGATTAATGTCCTACATAAATTCTTTATGGCATAGCATTGAAGGATGATGTTATGAATGTATAATAGAAAGTCAACAGAATGTGTCACCTTTGGTTAGTTTCTAAGGAAACAGGCCATGCAATCAGTGTTTTCATAATAATCAAAGTTCATAACAAAACCATCCTCCATTGTCCTTACTAAATTAAATTTCCAAAAGTACAGTTGTTGGCTTTTTTGGCCTTAGTGCCAATTATGCACACAAGAGGTCAATTCAGTTAATGGCATCCCTAGAGTCTTTTTCATGTTTGTGATCCAGAGCAGGCATTTTTCCAGTGTTGGTACCTACATTTAATTTAAATTGCTGTCCATTTCTAGGCATATAAATTAGTTAGCTCTTCATAAATGCTTGTTACCCACAGCTGATTCTGCCTTCACCCTCTGTCTGCAGTGTGAACAGACACCTGTTTAGTGTCTCTGAAAATCAGGGCAGCAAACTTTGGAAACCCAAATACAATTTTCATGCAAATGTTTTTCAAAATGGGAAGTCTAGTAATATACCCCTAAGTTATTTCCTGTAGCTTAAAGAACACTTAAAAACCCATAAAATCTGTTGGGCTTGTAGCATGCTTTAAGATCAAAGCTTTTTTTTTTTTTTTTTTTTTCCCTCCGCTTGTATTAAGGTAAAATAAAGTCAGCATCCAGCTTTACTTCGTAATTTTGATTATCTCTCTTCTTTCTCCCTACATATATATGTATACACAAAGAAATAAACTGTTAATACAGCAACATTTTTTTTTTTAAAGTGTTTATGTGGACCATCTTGCACCTGACCTCTGCTGAAGCCATGCAGAGCCCTCTGCTGACTTTACTTGAGGCTTCACTCTGTCACGCATGGCAGGAGCAAGGACACTTTGTCTTTCACTTCCCTGAAAATTCTTGTTTGGTCAACAGGATGCACAGAGATGAGCAAACTCATGTGCTTCTCCTTCTGCCATGCTGCCATTGGAAAGAGGGAGGGAAAAGCAGGATTTCTCCTGATATTTTTTTTTTAATTGTGGTACTTACTAAACATATGAAAATACCCATCTATCAGTTTTATATGTACATAATTATAGAACATCTTCCCCAACTCTTATCCCTACTGTTTCATCAGGCTTATGATATTTTAACATAGCCTAAAGATTGGTTTAACTCATTTGGTGATGATTCCTTAGGTTGGGTGAAAGGACAAAAGGAGGCAAAGCTGGAGCATTATTGTGTTACAGATATTCCCTGGGTCTGGAACAGGCATTTAGAGCATTATTGTGTTACAGATATTCCCTGGGTCTGGAACAGGCATTTAGAGCCAAGGGCAGAAGGCAAATGTGGAGCTAGTACTCTGAAGTCAAGGAAGATGAAAGATTAAGAAGTTAAGAAAGATGAAAACCACAATGTAACATGAATAAGAAAATGGTATAATCCTAATGAGAGCACAGGTAAAGGAACACATAGAGTTACAAGGAAATAAAATTTTTAAAAAAGCAACAAAAAAACCCTCAAAACCCTCAAAAAACAAAACCAAAAAGAAATCAAACAAACAAAAAAAAAACCCAAAGAGAATAAAAAATAAAATGTAAAATTAAAGAAATGCTTAATTTGTTCCCAGACCCCATGTGAGTGTGTCTGGTAAAATTTTTACATCATTTTCAGCTGGATTTAGTCCAGCAAGGTATGTTCCCAGAGCTAATACCTTTTGATAGATAGACCAAGAGTCATTTTCCTTCAGCATTTACAGAGCTCAATGTCCTAAATAAACAAAACAAATCACTATGAACAGTTTGATACTTTCATACTTTTACAGTCTTATAGAGTGTGCTAAAAATCTGAAAGAAGTCACAGTACTAGTGTAGGTAGTAATTTTTATTTTTTTTTGGTTCTTCTTGGGTATTTCTGAGTCATTTCTCAAACATAAGTTAGAAACCAGTAAAAAATAAAAGGCTAATTGATTATTTTTAATCACAGCTATGTGAAGGTGTGCTTCCTCAAAGAGAAGAACTAAGAATACCTATTGCTGTATCGATAATTCATCACTAGGATATAAAATTCATCAATAAACTTTGTTCTGCAACCCCAGTAGAAACTAGGTCTGCATAAAAGGTCAGTAGCACACATATCTGCTAGGATGCAGATACATGTAACTTTGGTGAAGCAAAAGTAAGACATCATATTTTACAGGTTTATTTATTAGGTCATTAGTAAAGCTAATCAGAACTTGTGTTTTCCCACTGTGGATTTGTGGTTTCCTTTTTAAGTTGATACTTTCTGTGGGAAAATGTCAATTTTTACATGATTGTTTTGTTTTCATTTCTTTGAACCAAAGTTAAATCAGTTTCACTTGCAATTTTTTTACTTCTTGTGGCTGCCAGAGCCTTTCCAGTGAGCTGCACTCAAGTCCATCTGATTCTGCATAAGGTTCCTGTCTCTGCTACATCTGTCCTTTGAATGAGGGAAATTAATCTGTTTTAAGATGATGCAGCATAGATGTCATTCTATCAAAGAGCTCAGCATATGAAGAAACATGTGAGCACCAAACTCTGGATGTTCAGTCTGTGGTGCTAAACTGATTCAGAAAAAAATATTGTGACATGCAAGATTTCTGAACTTCTGATTTTTTAAAAACACCTTTCTGTTTGGTCTTTTTGTCCCAAATTGGGAGTATAAGAGAGAAATTTCTAGCCTTATCCAGTTCTTCTGTAAGAGAAATCCAGGAACGTCCAGTTATCTCTGAGATAAAGGATGAAAGTGGGCCTACATGACATTCAGTTAGCAATTCCTTTTTTTTTTTTTTAACTATTTTTGACAAATAGGAAGATGGTACCTCAGTACTGCAGTTCACACAGTGTTGCACTAGAGATCTGTGCAAACAAATAGTGTATTTAGAGTTTTCTTAGATTCAGTATGGGACATATTGTAGATAATGTGTGAAAATTACTCAATCCGACTCAACCCATTTTGTTTGGGAAAAAGTATCAACCTCCACCTGATCTGAAATGAGTTCAAGATATTAGGAGCCACTCTGTTGATTACTTTGAACTTTTTTTTTTAAAGAGTGCTGAAAAGAGTGCTGCCCAGCTTTTTGGCAGTGTCGCTGCTTTCCTCTTCTGGCAATTGCTGGAAGCCTTCATAGTTTTTAGATGTAACTCCAGCCCCAAGAAAATCGAATTTTGCCCATCTCATAGAATGCTGGTAAAAAACCTACTTTATGCAAACAGGTCTTTTTTTGGGGTCAGTGACAGATTATCACAGGGTAATCAGCTCTCTGGTGTTGATGCCACATCACACCTCCTATTCTGGCCTGATGAGGCCCACAGGGCTACACTTCTGGGCTTCCTAGAGATCACCAGCTTGTGCCACTGGGGCTGTCAGCACATATTGCTGTGGCAATCCCTTCTTTCTCCTCTGTCCCTGGATACCTGTGCCTGGGCAGGCAGCTCTGTCTTACCTGAACAAGGACAACAAGGAAAATCTGTGCCCAATTCTCAGTGGGACAGACCAGTTTCTTTCTTCCCCTTAAGGAGCACCCTTCCCTTGAGGAGCACCTTTGAGTTTTAAATCTGAGTTAGGAGAGGTTTTCCCCAGCCTTCAATTTCTTTTTCCCAAAAATGTCCTTTCTAAGTAGTTCTGGATATAATTCTCCTTTCCAGCAGTGCTTTCTCCTCTGCTACAAAGTTTTGTCAATCCTTTTCTGGCAGAGTGTCCAAAAGTTTTTTTGCAGTCAAACAGATAACAGTGAAATATTCCTGATTTGTTCTTTATTATTCTTCTCATCACATCCTACAGTGTGACAATTCTACGTAGACAATGAGTCTACCTGCAATCCCTGTTTATTGACAGGCCAGGTGTAAAAACAAAAAAAAAAACAAAAACAAAACAATACAACACAACAACAACAATAAAAAAACAAAACAACAACAAAAAACTAAGAAAAAAACAAAAACCAAAAAACCAGCAAAAACAACAAAATCAAACCAAACCCAAATAAAAAACCAAGCAAAAAAACCCACGAAAAACAAATCAAACAGATATTATAAGTAGGAAAAAAGGGCTAAACTTCTGATTTCCTAAATAAGTCAATTCAATTTCCAATACCTTTTGCCCTGATTTTCTATCTCTCTTGAAGAGAGCAATGAATAAGTAGAATAACTGGAGTTTCCTCACATTTATCTCATTTCCATCAGCATAAATGGACTATGGTAAAAATAATTTTATCTCTGCTGAAGTCAGTAGCAGAGTTCCCATGGCATTATATGGCCAGGATTTAATTCCCTGTGCGTTGCTGGGAGAAGGTAAAAAAGGGTGGTGCAAGATGTTTTTCTAAGGTTTGACCAAAAAACCTTCCAAAGCCACCTGAAGTCTTGTGAAGTCTGTTGGGCCACCACTGCATCCTTCTGAAAATGCTTCCCAAAGAATATATTAGTTATTTTTCATTTCCCTATTGCTTTATGAAATGGAATTCTGATGAGAACTGTGTTTCCCATTCTCTCAAATATTCTTACAATGCTTGAATGTTAATATTGCTGGAAAATTAAAAAATCTGGTTCATCCAAGTCTAAGGCTGATTTTCTCTTTTTGTTAATTCAGAGGTCCTGAACATGTAGGAAACCATATTGACCCTTCTCATTTTGCCTTCAAATTCACATATATGTGTGTACATTTAGTAAGGGTTGTTTACAGATGAGTGGGGTCTGCGAGGTCCTTGTGCTGTACTGTTTCTTTTCTGACAATAATCTCAAAAATGTAGGTTCTCAATAATTCTTCAATTAGACAACTCTAAAAAAATCCCCAGAGAGAATGAGTGTTTATGAAAGCACATAGATCCTAAATACTATTAGTAAATACAGTGATATTAAGTACTCAAAAGCAACAGGGGTTTCATATGCCTTGTCTGATTCTGTTTGAAAATTAATTATTTTGTTTTCCTTTGTTTTTGTACGTGAACCTTGATTTTGCTTTATTAACTGCTTTTATCTTGACCCGTGAGTTGTTTTATAATACAGATTATTTTTCTCCACGCCCATCCTTCTTGAGGAGGGAAGTGAGAGAGGCTTGGTGGGTACCTGACATTCAGTCAAGGTCAGCCCACCAAAAAAAACCATAGAAAACATTTTGGAGGCTTGGTTATCCAGTGTGATAACGAAGAATTTGATACATAAAATAAGCAGTTTTTTCAGTAAATAGGAGTTCAAAAGTGAGATTTAGTCTCCTACTAATGGGTTGTGAATTGCTGAACCACCTCATATGGCCTCCCTGGCATATCAAAGGGAAACAATTCAAGCATTTTGGAGACCTAGTTATTTGTCCCTTTGATTATCTCATCGTCTGCCTTCCTGGTTTATTTCCTGTGTTAGCCTTAGACACTGAGATTCGCTTTTGATCACTGCATCTGTAGAAAAGTGAAGCCAAAGAAACACATGTGCTGGGGCTCCCATTAAGAATAAAATTAACATTTTGGCATGTACTTAGTAACTGCTGTCAGTTGTTGATGGTGGGAGAGCCTGAAGAGCATAAGGATCTTGGGCTGTGCTCTTCTCCTGACAGCAGTTCCAACATCTGCAGAAAGCATTTTAGCAAGAACTAGAAAAGTGGAATAAATAATAGTAAAATTACACATATGGTGTGAAGGTGACACAGACAAATGTTATTTTCAGCTGTAGCTGCACTTTTCTGACCCACCCTTTTGATGACTAACTCAAGCGACAAGATACTGAGCAAGAGCATATGTGATTATTATGCACCATGTAGAGTTCAGAACAAAGCATAAATAATTGCCATGCAATATCAATTTGTTTGATCTAGGAATCAAATTTTCACCAGATTGTCTAGTGCCTGAGTGTAATGTTGAATGGTTTTATTAGTACATGTTATCTAAAAAAGCCTCATGCCTCTGACAAGTCAGCCTTGGGTAGTGCACAGCTGATGCTGCAAGAAGCAGCAGCATGTAGAAATGATTTGGCTGTTATTTGTTAAGATGGACTTAGAGTGAGGCTATTCTTTTTATTTCATCTCTCTTACTGTAATGATCTGAAACTTCTACTCTCTCAGTATGAGTTAGTCCCATTTTAGGAAAGGGTTTGTAAAATGCACTTAATTTGAAATGATTACCTGTATATAGAAGCTTCTGAGATTTGTCTTCTGTTGTATGTACTTATTGAAAATTGTGCAATCTGTCTTGACAAATTATCTATTTTTGTTGCTGGGTACTCCTGACAGATTTTTTTCCTGCCCATTTCATCTGTATCAAGATCAACAATTTACCAGCCCAAGTTACTTTCATAGTGGTAAGGAAACAGAACAAAAGCATGAAAGGAAACCTGACTGGTAAATTTTCATCATCAGTTATATCAATGCTAAATTGCTGTTTATGATTTCCTGTCCTATTTTTTCACCTGCATTACTCCTGTCCTACTTTTTTTACCTGCATGTGCTTTTCTCTTGCTCTACTGCCGATAATGCATATATTTTGTTCTAGAGACCATATTTGCAAACATTAACATTGCTGGACAGCAGTCCACTGACCACCCAGGAAAAAAAACTTTCAGTATCAGACTCACTCAGAACATACACACAACTTAGAGATGGGTTTTCCAAAATTTACTTCTGTTTAATAATTCACTAGCATTTTTTATGGGTGCATATTTTCCAGGGTGCAATAGTCTCAGGAAGGACTTGACTCCACTGAAAGTTCTGAGTATTGCTTCATACAGCACTCACTTGAAATGCAAGAGTCTGCCTGAAGCTAAAGTAAACATACAGTCACGTTCTCCTCACAAAATTTATTCACTTTGTCAGTCAGGGCAAATCTCTCATTCTTGTCAAATTACACAGTCCCTCTGGCAGGTCACAATAGCCATGGTGACATTATCAATATTTTTAAAAGGTCATCTATCAGAGGTAGTGTGTTGTAGGTAATGAACAAGGAGGTAAAGACAACTGCTTTGTATGCTCAGAGAATTGAAAATGTTACAAAAAGCTTATATACCTTAACAATGAGAATTTGGTGTATTTCACATTTTGCAAGCCACATCAACATCCACATAATTCTAATTTTGCCAAATAAGACAGTTATTCTTTTTACCATAGTCTTCTGTACGGTTGTTATTGGTCTCCACATGCAGGAACGAGGAGTTCAAATCACAGGAACCATTTCATTAAAACAAATAAACAAACAGAAAACTGGTTTGATTTTCAAAACACATTTTATTTAAATGAGTGTGTGTTGTTGTGAGAACTTGCACTTTTTTATCTGGAAGCAACTCAGTTTTTCTAACTTTCATTTGTCTTAAGCTGATAGGGAAGAAATCTAACAAAACAAAACCATCCTTGTTAAGTCCTCCAAAAGATCCCACTGCTACTTTGCTGTTCGTAGAAAACTGGGAAGTATGTCTGGTGCTTTACAGATAAATGTGATCAGTTCTTGGCTCCAAGGAGCTTACAGTTTAAACCTCAGAGCTTGGTTTTATACATCAACTCTGTAATCTTTTATTTGTATGTATTAAGACTCAAAAATTGAACTTTGGACAATTTTCTTTTTAAGATTAGTAATTTTTCTAGTAGTTATAAAAAATTGTTTGGACTTATTTTTTTCCTAGAAAATGGAAGATAAGCCAAATGAAGGCAATTTTTTTTTTTTTTTTAATTTTTCATGCCCAGGATATGGAATCTAAGTGAAAACTTGTGATATTTTTTTTATATGCATGAAAACAGCAAAACCTTATCTAAATTTTAGTCCAGAAATTTTGGAGCTTTTTGGGAAATAAAAAAGGGTCTTGTCTTTTTAATTGAAAAGTCCACATCTGATGTAATCAGATCAGTTATCTTAAGTTATCAGATCTGTTATCATCAGGTTTAGCAGCACTGCATGTCAATGCCATCAGGGTGTTCAAAGCAGAGAAGAAAATGTGGGAGACTTGCTGATGTCTTTATGGTGGTTCAAAATCTCACCACACCTCCAGTTTGATACACATAAGATTCCTACCTGAGATGTGTCAGAATGAAAGCTACCTTACATTCTGATGGTGGAGAATTTGGGTTTCTTGAGACTCCCTGAACGACCCAGGAAGACTGGGAGCAGAGATAACGTTGATTTTCGAGTGTGGCTGGGCAGTGAGGGCTTTGGTTGTGTCAGCAGGCATTTGGCACAGCAGGAGGAAAGCACGGTGGGGGCCTTGGCTGGCAGCTCAGGTTTACTCAGGCAGCAACTCCAGGGCACTGCTGCTGATGGTGTCATTTCACCGCCGAAGTTTGTGTTTTAAGCTGTAGAGATGGTTCGTTAACAACAAGAAACTCCAGCTCCCACTGTGTCTCTTGCTTTCTCAATAGCTTGACTACGAAAAGCCTTTGGCACTGCTTTCTTAGACTGAGATTCCCTGCTGAGAGTCAAAATGCTGCTGTCCCCAATTTCTATCATTGTCACTGGTGCATATTTACGTGTTGACTCAGTGTCCACTAAAGTTTACGGACAGGCTCCGCAGCGTTCCCTCGGCTTTGCATCAGGGAAAAGACAGCCAGCACTGGATCTTCATGAGCTAAAAGAAAATCAATTTTAATTCCACAGGGTGGAATTATTGGGGTAGAAAAGAGAAGCCATTAAATAGCCTTGCTTGCTCCAAGGCTAGTGATATGGAAGAAGAGCCGGAAAGAAAAATTTTAACACTGAGTCGCTATAATTGTTATAGGCATCCACCTTATATTGCATTCCTTTGTTAAGCTAACAGCTAGCTGGTGTTGGTAAGTATCTATATTTTCTCATGGAAAGCAGTATAACCACTATTCTGGTAGACTAATAATGCTGCTGCTTTCCTTCTCTAATTAAAACTAGTCACCATAAAAGAAGGCAGTAGGATACCGCAGCATCATATTTTAAAGCTGCTGTGAAATACAGGCCTGTAAACTTGATGTAGTAACAATAAATGCATATAAAATAAACACTAACATTTAACTGTAAGGAAGGAAAGAAAACCAAAAGCAGCAGCCCAGAAGCTGGGCTGGGGCTGGGGCCTCACTCAGCTGTGGGCAGGGAGCTGTTTGGGCCCCAACAATCTCCCCAGGATGGGGTTCCAGCAGCCTTGATTTGTAGCAAGGCTGCCCAGGGGATGCCTCAATGTATAGGCTACTTCCATCTCTTCCTGCAGGATCTCTAGGGCTGGCTGAAGTGCCTCACAGGATTCTCTCCACACCACCACCCCTAGCAGAGGGTGGCCAGCATTCTGAGGGACCTTATTGCCTTCAGCCTGCCTGCGTACCTTGGATTTTAGCATTCAAAACAGTTCTGGTTTTAGCATTTTGAACAGTTCAGTTCAGATGTCAGTTGTTCCCAGGAGCCCAAATGTATTTCTGCTATGGGTATCATTGCCATATGTGCAAGTCTGCATCTTCCAGAGGTTCTTCAGATACTTCTTATGTAACAATATATTCATGTGTGCAAGGACTTCTCATTATATTTTTTTCTGTAGAGTACAAAAGCCTTCAAATCAAGGAGTAACAAGCGCCATGTGCAACTGTCTGTTCATACTCTGCTTGTCTAAGCTGACAACTTCCCACCAGAGGAACTCAGCTCAGAACCTGAAGATTTCTTGTGCTGTACTGAAGTCCCACAGGCTTCTGCCTTAGTACATGCAATGTGTAGATCTTACCAAAAGACACTAGTAGACACACTTGGTCTTATTTTACTCTCATTTAAGAGGCAAACTTTCAAAATATAAGGTATGTTTTCAGATACCATGTCAGGTTTGTACCTTTTTAAGTTGTTTAGTTTGTGTGCACAGTATAAATTAACCACAGTGGGTTATAAAAGGGCAGTAATCAATAAGACAGCTCATTATCTATGATACTCATAATTATCCTGATGCTGGTACTAATAATGTATTGGTTTAACTAAAGCATATTAAAAAAAAAATGTCCTAACAGGACATCTCATTATCACCCTTATTCTTGCTCTGAAGTTTTATTAGAAAATTGTGCTACTCATGTGAACTACCACAACAACAGCATTATCCCTAGGGCGTTTTTTCATATCAAGGTTAATTTAAAGTGATTAGCGTGAGTGCTACAGATGTTGCTATGGGAATAGGAACCTCACATCTACGATGATGGACATCACATGATTGCTGTTACAGCTCCAGTATGATTGGATTATTTGTTTTAATGTCATGCAAAATAAGTCACATGATGAAGATCAGAATCTCCTTAATAGCATTTCATATTCTGGAAATCAATCACCTTTTCTCCATTTCTCAGTGTATAAAGTACCTGAAGAGCACATAAAACAGATGCCTTGCATTTACTACTACTTGTATCTGACTGTTAGTCTGGTAAAACCTACCACTGGTGACTAAAATATTCCCCTATTTGAAAGATTAAAAAAACCAATTAATTGTATTTACCATAATAAGAAGTATTTTTCTAATAACCTGGAATGTGATTTTAGCATGAATTATATTAGACCACATTTATAATAAATCCTTATGCTGAATGTGTGCATAGCCATGTAGGGATGGATGGTCCTGTGCCATCAAAGTCAATGAGAAGCACCTTATTTGCCTCAGTAGGTGCATCTAAATTCTCTTAATTCAGCCACAGGAGTATTTTATAGTATTTAGTATTACAGCAAGGAGAAGGATAAAAATGTTTTCCAGGGACTCAATAAGGACAATGATTAACACATAGAAATGTGGCATATTCAAAATATTAATTTTAATGTATTACTTAATAACACTTTACTCTCACAAGTATGGACAAAAGACTATGATTAATAGAGTCTTTAGCACTATCACTGATGAAATGGGA
The DNA here is from genome assembly GCA_013396875.1 of Vireo altiloquus. Classification (NCBI taxonomy): domain Eukaryota; kingdom Metazoa; phylum Chordata; class Aves; order Passeriformes; family Vireonidae; genus Vireo; species Vireo altiloquus. The sequence continues at coordinate 953,575 of VZRF01002356.1, forward strand.
TAGCTTTGTCATCTACAGGGGGATGCTTTATAGCCTGTGGGGTGCTGTGTGATGCCACTTGGAGACACTTTTCTCTCACTGGTGACTGCATAGACAATGAAAGCTCCTAAATTTGGTCTCCTAAATTATATCTAGAACACACTCTAAAGCTACTTCAAGTACAGCTTATTAACCTTTCATTCACATTCCTCTCTTGTGATTATTGCTATGAGTAATGTTTGGATTTAATATGTGCAATTTTCTTATTTCCAACAAAATAGAAGCAGTTAATTGGGAAACTACTCTGAATGCAGGCTTTACTCTCCAGATAATTTTATGTCTTTGTTATGTGATGTGGTTTTAAACATGCTAATGGTGTTCTATACAGGATGATATTATGCAGAAAATTAATATGAAAAAGGAAGAAGTAAAGGGGATTTTTGAACATACTGAGGATATAAGGAATATCTCAAGCTCATGCTTCATTTACTTGAACATTGACTTACAGAACTCTCACTTCTACTTTTAAGGTGGAATAATTCTGTGGTTTAGATAGCACCTTTCATCCCCCAGAGAGTGTCGAAAACTAATTAGAGATTGATATTATCCTCCCATGATGGGTGATAGGTAATCACAACATTAACAGTTCTTCAAGCCCAAGCTAACAATAACACTGGTTGATGAAAATGGATTTGTTTGTCATGGTAGCTGCAATTGTGGCATTACTGCCTTCTGTTCACAAGAGATATTCTGATCTTTAATTTTCAAAGAATAATCACCTGGGAGAGACAAGGATGTGGTGGTGTTATCATTGGAAGTGAAGAAACTTCAGCAGCTCAGCACCCATGCTCAGCAAATGGAATGGAATGGAATGGAATGGAATGGAATGGAATGGAATAGAATAGAATAGAATAGAATAGAATAGAATAGAATAGAATAGAATAGAATAGAATAGAACATTTCAGTTGGAAATAGTGGATTATAAACTCAAATCACTGTGAAAGCTTTGTGTCAGCTGAGCAGTTCTGCTCCCTTCTTTGTAAGCCATACAGTATTTAACTATACAGGAGGTAAGTTCACTGTAAAAAGAAAGATAGACCAATTGAGGAATTTCTTCATTCTTTTGGACCTTTCCATTCACTCCTGTGCCAGGAGACTTAATACTTGGTTCTTCATTCAGATTGATATTACTATTAGGGTTTAAGTATAAATAAGTAAACTATACAGTGGCCTTCTTCAGAGATGAGGAAGTTGTGGCTTCCTCAAAGCAAAACAGTAGTTCCTAACTGGAATCAGGAACAACTTCTACTTTTCCTGTGAAACAGAGGAATGACTTTGGGCCTCTTAATCCCACTAGTCACATACAATCCCATTCCTCTGCAGGAAAGTGGTAAGGACCTGGATCCAAGCTTTTCTCCATTGGTAAACAATGGTGTGGTATCTGATGTAGCTGGAAACAACCAGAAAATCAGGTGCAAGCCATCTTGGATGCTACATGAATACTGCAGCATTCCAGTCATGTAAATCAGCCCCACGTCCTTATTTCTCCTCACAAGTTTATTAAATTCTTGATGGACAGGACTCCTAAGCATTTGGTTCCTTGTGTGGTGATAGGTGTTACTGTAATAGTACCTCTACACTAGAACTAAACAATGCACAAGGGCTTCTGTTCAGCTCCTTAATTTCCAAATTATTCATTCTGACAATATTATAATAACATGGAAAATAAGGCAGGATTTTTAAACACTTTTAAGGATAATCATGATTTTTTTTTAAATGGAAAATACCTTCAGAATCGTTTGCCATGATGATGTTACTCTAGTGATTTTCAATAGCAATGATGACACAGTGGTGTAAAACCTTGATTACTAAAATGATAGATCACACCCAAAGTATTTTTGATTAAGAATCACAAATTATTTTAAAAACATAATCTCATCTCTTGAAGCAAGGATAGACACTTAGGATGCTAAATTCATTTATATGAAAGGCATTTCAGAAAATTTCTAAAGACAAAATTTGAAGAAATTCAAATATATTATCCGGTAGTCAAAAGCATTAACAGTTTTATCATTGAAATATTTAGTGAATAAAAACATGAGCCAAACTTTTTAAATTCAAAACAGTATTAATTTTCCCTATTTTGAATGTTTCTATAGTTTCAGCTGCATACAGAGAATATGTATTTTTTAAAAAGTTAGTGGTTAGAAGGCTGTTGATGAATCATCTCACAATCTCCACATTAAACAGGAGATGAAATTGTATAAGAATTTCAATCCCTTGTGCAGACAAAAGACTTCAGGAAATGTGTTACAATTTCTGACTTTTAGATTTACTGCATACTCCAACCAAGTTTCCAGAAATTCACCTGTCACTATTTAGAGCTGCAGTATATGTTGACAATAGATCCTAAAATCACTCTCTCCTGCAGTTCAATTTGCTATGTTCCACTTTGCTGCCCTACATACATTCTGTGTCTAAGAACAAGTGATTTTTTTTTTTCAGTATAGAAATCCAAGTGCAGGATTTTTCCACCAGACTTTCTATGCGAATGCTTTGACTATTTTTTGGTTATACTTACGTGACAACCTACTAAATTAAGACTCGTTATCCTCCTATGTTAACAAAAGCAACATTTTTAAAGGTTAACATTTGGTTTATAACAAAAAGGAACATTTTGCTCTGAATACGACAAATCCCTAAAATGGGACAATTTATTGCTCATAATTTCTGTTGCTAAAAGTTCTTTTCAATGGTTTAATTGTACCTTAGTTCCATTAAGGATCTTTGGAAAATTTTTTTCATACTGGCACATTAAGTGTTATTCTGGCACATTTTAAAGCATTTTTGTAGCACTGTGAGCTTGCAATCATAAGGTCAATGCTTTCCCAGAGCTCGTACGTGGTCCCACCTTAATTTTAGCATGACCAGTGAAATGCAGTTGTCGTTGCCAGAGACATCCCTGTGTATCTCTTAAAACCAGCAAATGCCAGACCCCCAGCTGTTGTGAATCTGATGAGGTCAGAATTTTAACTATGTGCCAGGAAGTGTTAGGAAATGGCAACTGGGACTTCTTCAGCACCATCTTTCTTGAAGGAGGGCTTACAGCTTCATCTGATTTTCAGGTTGTTGAGATAGCATGGGTGACGTGACTCTAGCCTCACAGAACACAGCTTCACAAAATTATTGTGTCTGAGCACCCAGAATTAACTTGTGAATGGGTTTTGTAAAGACCCTCAGTGCTGGACTGCCTTCATGTTAAAGAGATGGGAACCACAGTATTAATGTCAGTGGGAGGAGACTTGGTGCTCTGCTCAGATCCACACTCAAAACAAAATTGTCAGTCCATAATCTTACAAAGTGCAACATCTTCTTGTAAGAAGTCTGCATTTTCATGTACTTGATCTATGACCATGGTGTGCATCAGCTGCTCAGGATTTTGAAGTTCAAACTGGAATAATGACAAGATTCTATGAATACAAACCTCTGATAGCTTCTACATCAAGTGTTGAGGGGTGGAGGTTATGGAAATGATTACACATTTTGTCAATCAAAGGATATGTAGTTTTTCAAAGCTGGAGGAAGGAAAGGGAAGATCTGTAGGGTTTCTACTCCAAGGATGTGTGGACAGACAGAACTCTTCTGTTATGCTTTGCAATGGCATCCTGCCTTTCTTGCTCATAGGCTTGATTCTCACAGACTAACTATACAGTTTTCCTCATTAAGTGTTGTCCAGGCTTGTAAGAAAACAAAGAATTAATTCCTCACACTCAATACTGTTAACATGAGAAGAGAGAGCAAGGTCAGGGCAGGAGTTCAGACTGAGGGTTTTTATTCATCATCTGTAAGAGCTTTTCAGGCAGAATGGGAGCATCTACAAGAAAAGAGGATAAGACTATTGCTTCTACAAAGAGAAGGAAAGGATGGTGATGCAGTGAAATGTCGGAAGTGGACAGCTGAGCATATACACTCCTCTTCCTCAGATTCCTGTGAATGGTCAAACTTTTTCAGGACTTGTAAGACTAAAGGATTTTTTTTTTACTTTTTTTAAGGTCACAGTTCTGCTTGTTAATATTAACCTCCCAAATGAAGCTTTTAGTGGCCTATTTCATCCCATTTCTGAAAGAAATGAGAATTTATTAAGAGCTCTCTCTCTCTCTAAATTTCCCATTACTAAATTAAGCATGGAAGTGTGGTTTTCTTTTTCCTCAGATACCATTTGTTTCCCAAAAGTAATTACAATATCAGCTTGATAAAGGCTGCTAGTAATTTTGTTAAGAAATTTTCTGAAAAAGAGCAGGAAAACTTAACAACCTAAGGGAATTGCCTGTGGAATGGGCTGGTCTCAGGAGACCCCCCTCCTACCCATTAGGAATTCTAACCACTGTAATTAGCAGCAAATTTCCCTATCTCTGTATGTTAAACAGGGAATTCATCTTCGGTTTGTTTCTGCCTGCGGCAGAGAGAGACTGAAGGAAGGGAAATGTAGGGATGTGCCTGCCTGGGTTAAACAGCCTTAGCTGCACTGGAAGGCAGCAAATCCACAAATTACACCAGCCTCTGATTTATAACCTGTGCAACCCTGTCACAGTCAAGGGCCTTACTTCGGTTATAATCCAAGGGAAAATGCAAGTGCACAGGTAGATAGGAAACACCCAGGTAGAGAAATTATGGGGTTATGGATGAGGTGGCTTAAAAACGGATGAATAAAAGATGAACATTTGCATTGTAGAGTTACTGTGCTGAGAAAACCAGTAACTTTTTGTGAGCTCTTTTGCTGCCTCTGCAGTAGCAAACCTTATCTGAGTAAATATTTTCTGTGTCAGAAACGGTGAGGAATTGGGAAGGTGATTACTACATAAGAAGACTGAAAATACTTTATATTGTCAGACAGCCATCCTCTGAGGCTCATGATGAGCTTCTTCTCACTGAAAAGTAATCCTGCCAGGAAAAGAGGCTGAAAAAATAAAAGATGTATTCACTGGTATAATGAATACAAAAACTAGATGCTAATAAAACCCAACAAATTGCCTTGCCTTATGCATTATGTTCCATTATTTGTTTATCTCTCCACTTTATGAACGATTGTGCAATTGCTGGTTTAGATGCTAACTTTGTGCATTGCTCACAAATGGTACTTAAGTAAATGGTCACTAATCTGTGCTCATAATAAAGTGTGCACAGAAGCCACTAGAAAGTATTTCTAATGTTCTCCTGGGGACATGAATTTATTTTATGTAATTAATTCCAGTGCACTGAGAAGGCAGATGATAAAATTAGTTGTTTTCTTGCATAAAAAAAAAATGTTTTGTTATAAATATTTGCACAAACTAATGCCACAATATAACCCATATTTGAAACTGGACTTGAAATTATGACTATGTTTATATTAGTTTCCCTGGATGTCGTAAACTAATTGGGGGCTTTGAATTTTGAGTAAAAAGAATGAGTGATAAACGTTGCAGTTTAGATTCCTCTCTATTTTTCTGGTTCAACCACGACTAAAGATAAAAACTGAGCTAAGTTGTGTTTTGAAATATCTAAAAATATTCTTAATTTCAAATAATTTTCTTTCCTCTGTGATGCTATCTGGAATGACAGAATAGAGAATGAAGAGTGACCAGTGAATTATGGAGCAAACTGTCATATATGCAACTTAAAGCATCTTATTTTTAAAATCTGGGGTAAATAAGACTACTGCAGATTTGGCTTTGTGCTTGCACATAAAAAAAAAAAAATTAATTACTTTGGTGTCAAAAGCTTTCCTAATAAAAAATAATTTGCATATTTTCTGTTGTTCACTAAGGTAATTTTGTTCTGTGTTGAAACACTAATCTAAAAAGACCCTGACTGTCTTTAGAGAAAAGAACAGAATAGAAAAACATAATCAGCCCTTTTTCCTGGATTCACAAAAGGAAAACTGAGCTATCTGATCCCCAGTAGAGTGTTCCCTAGATGTCAGTTTCCCAGATGACCTTTCTTTTAAAATTATTTATGCTGCTTATACATTTTAAATCTACACTTCAGTTCAGCCATCAATCCATAGCTAAAGCCTGGGGATAAGCAAATTCCAATTCAGAGAAACAGGACAATTTACAGAAAAAACAGCTGAAAAATACAGTGCTTTGAAAAGTAATGTTATGAGAAAATAATTGATATTATACATTGAGATTTTTGTGTATTTTTTCCTTACCATCTGGACATTATCATAACTATTCTTCCAATGCAAGTATTATCACAAATGCTGCATTTCTGACTAAGGTCTGTTTGTTTCATCTGTGGAAGTGGTGAGTACCTGGTGAAGCTGGATGGAGTTTGTTGCATTGGATTTTTACCTTTCCATTGCTCTTAGGAGCTTCTGGCAATCTGACTGCTTTGGGGGAAGCCAGACCTCATCTTCAGTGTGCTTTTTGTGCTATTAATAGATTGCATTAATTACATGCCTCAGAGGCTTCTTTTGGTCACCTCTAGAAGCCAGAAAGCAATTTCTTTTCCCTAAATGCACAACAGTGGTAGAGGGGAGTATGAAATGGAAAGGAGGTGAAAAGTTGAAACATCAGAGATGCACTTGGAGCTGGAGACAGCATGTGTTGCTGCTAAAAATTCTCATCTGCTTTGTTGACATGTTTTTGTTAGACAGAGTCAAACTTAATGATATCAAATGATATTTATCTGCCATTAATTGAGTATAATGGCATTTATCCTCCCCTGCTTATGCTAACAGTTTTGAAACCTCTTCCCCGCACACAAATGCCACAGAGTTTTAAAGCCACAGCAGTCCATGCCAGACCATCTTGCGAGAGACAGAACCAACTCCTGCTGGGAGACAAAGCCTGCCCATCCCAGGAGGATCCTGCTGGGAGACTGTTCAGGGATGTCCCTGGAGAACATGACAGCAGTGATGGGCCAAATACTCCCCATTGGAAAGCCAAAGAGACTAAAAATATTGACAGCACAGTGTGGGTGTCCAGTTTCTTATAAGATATCAGTGCTGCACGTTTGTCATGACACTGAGGGAAGGCCAAGAACAGGGGCTGTGTGACAGATGGTATAGAAGGATCTGGAATGTACTTTTCAACTTTATGGCTTTTTGGTACTGGCAGCAGAAAAATGTCTCTGGAGATTGTTAGCAGGGAAGAGAAATCATGTTCAGGAAAGAAATACCTTCTACTTCTCTGGAAGGAACTAAAATAACTGCTAAGTCATTATGCTATGCTAAATCATTTGGGAAGGGATATCTTTTTCCTGCAGAATTTAAAACAAGTACTTAAGAATACGACATTTGTATGTTTGCACACACGTCTGGCATTATTTATTTCTTATAAATAAACATGGCTGTCATAAAATCATTAAATAAAGAGAGTTTAGGCTACACTTGGAATCATCCCATAATGTTTGCATGCCTGTATGTGAATAATATTTATCACTATCTGGTCTTGAATATTTCATCATGGTTTTGCATGTTTTGTATAATTGCATCATTATTTACCAAAAAATGTGGTGTTGACAGTAGGAGGACAACTGAACTCTGGTGATGCAGTTAATTGCTGCTAGACCTCGTACCTCAGATGGCATCCCAATTAATTTATGGTTTGGATCTCTAGGTAGCTATCGTCCAGCTGTAAATATACTCAAGTGTCTTAGATTTGATTGTTGGAATAGGATCCAAATAAAGAGTAGCTTGTTGATTTTGTATGCTAAGACATGATTAAACTTTTGCTTGTTTGTTTCTCAGGAAAGTTTTCATTCTAGGGTTTGTCTATTAGACTTTTGTTTCATAGTCTCCTCTGATATTTTACATTATCCTACAAGATGGGAAAAAAGTCCCAGAAATGAAATAGATGTTTTCCTTTTTTTTTTTTTTCTTTTCTATCTCCCTTTTCTCTGCTTGGGTAAAGTTCTTCGTGGATTCTTTTGTCGCAGATTTTAATTTTTAAATGCTGGTGGAGCATGGATGTGGACTGCCAACATCCATTAGCTTATCACTAGGGTATCTTGTCTGTAGATCAGCCTGAGCATAAGTATTACATACCTTGTCTCTCACCCTACCTGTGTTTCCACATGAATGGCTTTATTTCCACCACTGAAAGAGCTGTAATGAGGCCATGAAGTGACTCTGAGCACACTCCTGTTTAGTCAAAAGGAAGCACACAGCTCTGTGCTGCCTTTGTGTATTTCATTCTGAACGTACACAAATCTAAAGGCTTGATGTAAAAATACTCGAGAAGACCATAGCTTTTTCTCTTTTTCTTCTTACAGTATTTTAAAAACATTTCTCCTATGCTACCTTACGGAGGTCATTGATTTCGGTGTGGGATTCTTGTGGTACCCTTGCTTCTCTCTGCAGGACAAATACTCATGGAAGCTGATTGCTCATAGTGAAATTTGAGTCAAGAAGCCACCACTATTCATCCCAGATTGATATTTGACTTCTATCTGTTTCATTTATTGCCCTGCTATTGAGAGCATTGCTTGCTCTGGGCATTTCTGAGTGGCATCTGAGAACCATGTGCCACATGGAGCTGCTTGATTAAGAGATTTTGCCTGAACAACTGGAAAGCTTTCAGACCTGAATTCCTTGTTTTTCTTCTCTAAGCATATAAATCCCCGTTGAAACTGTTGGATTTCTGTGCACTTCTTTGTGTCAGGCTTTTACTGTTCTCGATGTACATAACACTCTAACAGGTAAAAACAACAAAACCCTTAAAAAAATCATAACTAGACCTAGATATAGCTATTCTGATATGGAAAGCTCTGTTTCTGAGAGAATGACTGTATTTCCCAGTTGAAATTTGTTTCTAAGCTCTGAACAGCTTAGAATCAAAGCAATCAAACCAACCAGGCTACACTGCTGCTTCATATTTTCAAGAAATAAATCCTTAGTGTGCCAAATGTGTATCTTCAGGGCAGCAATATGATGGGGAAAGAAATTGATTCCAGCACTTCTGAAAATGTTTGACTAAAGTACTTGGCATCTTCCACAGCAGGTAGAAAATCACGAAACATTTAAACTAAACTATCTTAATACCAATTTATTAAAGTAGTTGTATCATCAGATGTACCAAAGGGAAAATTAAGCTAACTACCTTTATAAAATATATTAAACTAATTTATTTTACTGCACCTCAGCAGGAGGAAAAAAATAAAATGAAGAAAAGCCTGCTATCAGTAATGAATAAAAAACACTCCACAGCAGGAAGGAAAAGAAACAGGAGGACAAAAAACCCCATAAGATTGAAGGCAATTTGTCATAGAGTACCATGTGCAACATGACAGCTGAGGTCAAAATAGGTGCACCTTTGTAACTACCTGCTGATGTTCATTCAGACATGACAATTTCATCTTATTATTAGCATTGTCTTACAGAATTCCTTTCTGTGTGCATTAAAAGAAGCTGAATAGGTATCCCACGAAGATAGCTTAGTCATGTTCAGTGTAACACCATTGATTTCCATGGAGCTGTAAGAGAGGGAAAATACACCTGTATTGGAAACACCGTCCTTCAGGGCTCTGAGGGTGTTGCTGGCTCACTTTGGGTAATATCCCAGCTGTTTTCAGAATGGGATTTGCCTTGCTGAGCTGCCAGTTTGAGCCTCTCAGTATCAGAGCATTCCCAAATTGTCTGGCAGGTCAGTGTCCATTCAGCACAGAAGAGTGCTCTATACAAACACCAGATACAAACACCCTTCAGATTCTTATTTCTGGAAAATCTTTCTCTTTGAGAGATAAGAAAGAAAAGGAATGCAGGATAAGCACAACTATTAACAGAATGGTCTTTAAAATGTTGTGTGATGTGTCTGGGGGCTGAGATCTTCTTTTACTGCAGTAAATATGATATAAAATGTTACCTGTGTATTTCACCAATTTTTTTTTTTCTGTAAACATACTAATCTCATCCATTTCCATTTAATTTAGGTGTCTCTGTTGTGCCTAGAAGCATGTGTTTACTGCTGTACTAACTTCATTAAAGCAATTCTCGCTAAATTGTCATCAGCTGTCTCAGTTTAATGTAACATTAAAGGTGTAGCATGAACAATATGTGTGCACACCTACCAGGCAGCCACAGAGGCACACATTCCTGTTCCACAGGGACACAGCTGGCAGAGGATTTTACCAAGAGTATGGTACTGACTCTGAAGAGAGAGCATCTGCACAGGAGTGGTGGCATTGTTGTAGGCCACTGGTAGCACATTTAGCCTTGTTTGGGGAAGAAGAAAACTAACACGAAAATCCTGGGGAATTGAGAGGAGCAAGCCTGGAGGGAAGCTCCACTGAGAATGCCTTTTTTATCATTATTTTGACCATTTTGGATGAAACAATGGGACAGCCACAAAAGCAATATATGCTTCAGTAAGTGTTCCTCAGTGTCCAGGGAAGAGAATTTGGGGGTGCTGTGGTACTTAAAACTTGGAATAACCAAGCAGTTCTATGTCATCCAATTACCTGTGGATACTTACAAGTACTCTAACATTTCACAGAATCATAGAACAGACTAGGTCAGCAGGCACCTTAAAGATCCTCTTGTTCCAATCTCCTTCCATGGGCAGGGACACCTTCCACTATCCAGGCCAGGTTGCTCAGAGCCCCATCCAACCTGGCCTTGAACTCTTCCAGGGATGCAGCAGCTTCTTTGGACAACCTGTGCTAGGGCCTCACCATCCTTAAAGTGAAGAAGTTCTTTCTAATATCCAGTCTAAGCCTACTCTCAGTTTGAATCCATTCCCCTTTGTCCTGTCAATGCATACTCTTTCCATCTCTGATAACTTTCTCTCTGTCCTAGAAACCAGAATGGGAACTGGTCCAGTTTTCCAGCCTCCAGTCATCTTCATGAGGGTTCAAATACTGCTTTCATTGCCATCAGTCCAACACATGAAAATCCCAAAATTTGAGGGCTTTTTGTGGCCAGCAAAGAAAGGTTCAACAGCGTCAGTATAAAATTTAAGTGAGAGCTCTTTGTCACCTTCTAAAATATTAAACTTAGAGTTCATTTGCTGTTAAGTGCAGAAAGAGGGAGCTGATTATAAAGCTTCCAGACTGCTTAAGGGAGGTGCAATGATAAAACCATATGAAATCCCTGGTCTTCCAAATAAATTCTTCCACAATTAAGATTTTCTTAAAGATGGCTGAATATTTTTTACCTTGATAAGTCATTTTGCATTAGTCGTCAGCTTTGCGACAATTGGCTGCAGTATTTTTGATGCACTTAAAATTTTTTAAAATGGAAAAACTGAAAAAAGTGAGACTGTCAGTATACCCACACAAAAAAGCTATTTTTAATTTCCGTTGTATTTCAGAGCTTCCAGGTGAAAATATTTGTGTTTTCCCAATGAATCCTCGATAGTACTTAAAAGGAAGATTCAGGGAAACCATTTTATGATTAAAGTGAAAAAAAGGAAACCAGAATAGTCTTTGGAAAAAATTAATGAAGCATTCTTAAATAAGAGAAAACACTAACGGCTGAACTGGCAGGATTAGTTTTAGGGCCACAATCATTTCTTACAAGGGCCAAAGAGCAGAAGATAAATTTGTTTATGTCATAAAATGAATTTAAGATCAAGCAATCCAAATGACGTTGGATTCAGTAGAATTCAATCGGATTTGTGCAGATTAGAGAGTAAAGATGTAAGGGGGAGAGAGACAAAAGAATTGCTACACAATGGAAACGCAATACATGACACTGATTTATTTTATCACTTCATTTCTAAATAGCATGGCTTATAAAGTGGTGTCATGGTCCCACATATAATCTATTTTTCTAATAAAATTTATATATCTTTATAGCCCTATGAGCTCGCAAGGCTTGACTCCATAAGGAACAGGCTGTGTCTCTAATGGAGCCACTCCGTAATGCAACGCTTAGTGGGTGGAATTTATGAAATGTATTGTGCTGGGAGAATTACAGCATCCTACCCCATGTCATCCCTAATGTGTGCAAACAGAACTCTGCTCCCCAAAACCTGCCACCCATTCTGCTGCTGAGATGGATAAAAAAATTAAATAGATCTCACAGGGCCGACTTCACATGAGATCAGTCAGCCATAGTGAGCGATGCTAAAGTAACGCTGTGGAGGACCAGTGATTTTGGGGTTTAAGGAACTGGAAAGCAGGCCTATTCCTTCTTTCCTTTTGTGTAGATATTAATAAAGTCTTCAGGAAGCATCTCCTGGCATTTTTACATCAGGAAGAACCTGCTTTGTTAAACATGGTGAAAATCTATTATGGTTCTTTTTTCAAGGCAGCCCTCTCTGTTAGGCGTGACTTTGGCAGAAGGATTGATGTGTGTTTCCCTTGCTCTCTTTCATGGCAGAACATTTGCAGTGATAGTGGAAAAGCTATTCATGCTATTGCACAAAATAATTATTAATTTTTTGGGCTTCATCTTGTATTTTTTTCAAACTAGAGTAAATCTGGGTTGTAATAATTGCATGTTTCATGCCAGAAAGTGCTTGGAAGTGATTTAAAAGTGGACATGGTAAGAACCTGGTTCTACAAATACTTCCAAAATCAGTATTTCCTGAGAAAACTTAAATGCATGCATATATGCTACTAGGAGAAAAACACTGAGGAAAAAGTAGAATTTAAATCTGACCTGAAAACATCTAGATTGTCTCTTTTTCCTATTGTTTAACAGACTTGTTTAGGGATATTTTTTTTTCAGGTAGGGCTTCTACTTTATACTTCTAAAGACACATGATCATACATGCTTTCAAGAGCTTCCTTTTACTAAAGATTGTACTCTTTTATTTTTCTCCAATCCAGCTGCATTTTGTTTCTTCTGTGCTTTTCTCATTTGGTCTTTCCTAGGTCACTGGTGTGACTGTAACCTAGAGATGTATAGGCAAAACTAAAACCAGGCCTGTTGTAGGCTTAAAATGTTTCATTTACATGCTTTCTTGAATCCATGAAAAGCCTGTAAATGGAGATTATTGGATGATAGCAGCCTAGCTATGGTCCTGATGATAGGGAATGAGTGTATGTGCTATTTTTCCTAAGGTGTGCAGATATATTTCGAAAAGATGGAGTAACCCTGAGTCAATCACAGTGGAAAACATGATTCAGTGGATAAAAGCTCAGTTTTCTTTAGCTCTAAGTGCTAAGGAGTAGGACTTTGAAGAAGTTATTTGCAATAGTTCATATGAGCACTTACACTGCTCTGAAATCCTTTTATCTCTAACACGGAGCAAGAAGCAGGCAGGCATTGTGGTGCCTGCAATTATCTGAGAGAACACCTCTCTGTGTAAAAGTTGCTGTGAGCATATCTTGAGACTATGTGCCAATTTGTAGCATTTATAGCACTCCCATTCTCTTTGTGCTTTCTGGGTATTTCTAGGTTGCCAAGTTGCCTACACAAACTGATATAAAATCATCTGAGCCCCACTTACTCCTCTGACATTTTGACAGTGGGTTATTGTATTCTACTTTTGTTTCCCTGCTCTTCATGTACTTTCTCTTCTGTGGAGGGAGTAATTCGATGCTTGTAGCCCCTACTGCCCCCACTTCCCTATGGATGATTTTCATGTCACTCTTTCTTGAGCAAGGGGGAGCCCATGATATTCCTTTAGGACTGTTGCAGGAGGAGAGATGAAACCTCTGTGTCTGCTGAAAATCTGTTTGCCCAATGCCTGCAGGCCCTGTATGTAGCAACCAAAGACCTCAGGAACTCCAAAAGGGTGAGGAAGAAGCATAGGGTCATAATGAACATTTTGGGCTTTCGCTGTGAGTGATGATAAATGTCTGCACTCACAGTTTATTTAGTTCTGTTTGAATGATTTACTAATTCTGGTCTTTGTTTTTAACTGGAGAAGAGGTGAAGGGTGTATTTTATGGGGGATATGGACCCCTGAGGCCAAGGACCAGGGATATCCCAGGCAACAGAATTGATGCCTGACATTTCACCTTGAGAATGAACCCAAAAGGAGAGCCAAATACAATTCCTAATCTCAGGAGACATACAGATCCAGTTGTATGTGAAAGATATGAATAAACTTATTCATTAGTTACTTTGCACTCACACTGACACTGTACAACTTGCTCTTCTCTTACAAGGCTATACGAAAGCTGCAGTGATCGTGTTTCAGATTTAATGTAAACAAAATGATATTTGATTGAAAGAATAATTTATCAGTTTTATAAATCTGTTAATGAAAGATAAAAGCTGAAAGATTCAAGAATGTGATCACATATAATCTTGAAATGTAATTGATATTTAGTTTTAATCTAATTTTAGCATCTCTGCCACTTGCTTCTGAAAGCATGCAGAATAAATATGGGTATGTACTGGAGGTTTGTTAGAATGTATTTTCATGTGTGGTTGTGAAAGGAGAGGTCAAGATAAATCAGTCTTACTACAGTGCCATGTGATGCTCTACCATGAGCCTTGTGAAACCCTGAAGCAGTTTTTATGTTGTTCAGGTTTTTACTGAAGATTAGAAGCAGAGAGGAGGATTTATCAGCAAAGTGATGAGATGTTTCTCATTCGCGTTTGTTTCTTTTATTGAGACTGATGTTGCACAGGCTTCTCCTCCTATGTAACTCAGTTGTTCTATCTGATCTACAAAATTAATTAAGTTCATTCCATCTAGGTGGAAAAAAATACATGGATTAATTTAAATCTCATAACAATATGCAACCAGAAGCAAGAAAAGCAATTAATACTTTAAGTTAGAGATAAGCCACAAAATTCATATCAAAGTTCCTAACCTATTGTAAATTTACTGTGAGATTACATCTGTATGCAGTCATGAAACGTGGTGTTACAAACACAGTTTTGCCTGAGAAATATCCAACTTTTATGCATCTAAGAAGAAAACTCTCTTTGTCTTGTTTGGGGAGGGCAAAGAATTCCCTCCAGACTCAAATTGCAGCATTTATCACTAAACCATGTGCTCTTTCTGGAAAGAAACAGCTGCCTGGGGTGGCCCCAGCTGTGCTTACCTGCAGCAAATTAAAAGTTGTTTTCTAGGGGCTAAAGTCATGCTTCTTCTGTTGGCTGAAAATTCTTCAGCATTGTCCTAAAATATTTGAAAACTAGATTTTCAGTAACAACATGGCTGCTCTAACGGTATTCCATGTCAGTTTTTGCTTGCATGACTTCTGTAAGGAAAGGTATTGAGATTCCCAGATCCACCTGTTTATTGGTTGGCTTGGTGGGTATTTTTTCTGTGTAATAGCACAACTACTTAAGGGGGTAAATTTGTTTTAACACCTAATTTACATGTGTAAAGAAAAAATAATTATTTGTGAAAAAAATGCTTTTAGATGAGTAGACTTAGATAGCCAGCTCAATTTGAAGGCTTGATAGTAACCTTTGAAACTTGATGGAAATGTGAAATCAAGGCTTGATAAAGATCTAATACTAGAAATGCTACATTTTACTTTGTCTACACAACTGAAAGTCCCCTCTTATGACTCAAAGATTTTTAAAAGCACTCAAATTCCAAAGTGCTTGTGATTTTAAATTGTATCTGAGTTTTTTCATCATGCTGGGGAAAACTGGAAAATTAGTAGCACTTCCATGGGAGAATTATATATTATTGGAGGGTAATATAGTACTGTGCATTTTAGACACTCTAGCTAGTGTAACCAGAACATTACTTTTTAGGGATCTGCAAAAAACAGAATCAAAGTGTGGCCTGTACCCTTAGTAGGATTGAAAGAAAAGGTAAGTCAATAAATAAAGGAAGTAATTAAAGAGGAAATGAAGGGGAAAAATGGCATAATTTTTTCCATTATGAGAGGCAGTTTTGTCAGTGGCCATGCTGTTTTCAGAGAGAGCTACAAGGGAAAATTTTAATGAAGCTATCAAAAAGTTTATAAGAAGCTCCTCCCACAGACCACAAAAGAGAAAGTTTTTTCACCACTTGAAAGTGAACAGCAAAAATTACTTCCTTAATCTTTCTTTTGATCATTTTTCCTTCCTTCTCATTTTGCAGTTTCAGTTAAATTGCAGATTATCAAACTTGACCACTGACTGTAGCAGGCTGTGTGGTAACTCAGACATCTTGTTCCTGCCTTTGGATGGTCTGAGGAAGTATTTTATGTCATGTTAAAAGCCCAATTTTCTAGCACTGATGTGTAGTGCCACAGTGGTTCAACTCTTATCTGTGTCTGTTCTGGATAGCACTTGATAAAAATGACTGAGGGAACAATTTTGCCTGCCACTGCAATACTCCCTGGAATGATAAGCTCTGGCTAGTGAGACTAAATGGGTAACTTCAATGAAATCACTGTTACATTACCGTAGAGAATATCCTGCACTGGAAAATGAGTGAGCTAAATGACCTAATAAGTATTTTCCATCTGTAATTTTTTGCATATTAAGTACTCTTTCCAAGCTTTTCCTTCCTTTTCCAGCTAAGATGAAAGTCTTGGTGTTCCTAAAAGAAACAGCAGCAAACCTTGTTTTCCTGAAGGTGGAAGGGTCTTTCTTGCACAGAGTAAAGCTCAGCTGCTGTTTTTACTGGGAGTGCTTTTTTGGGGAGAAAAAAGGATGCTACTTGTTGCTTGCTATGAAAGCTGGATGTATGATAGGAAGGGAATTAACAGCACTGATTCAAGCCCTGCAGGAAAAAGTTTTCCCTTTTCCAAGATATAAACATCTATAGCAGGTTTCCGTCATCTGGGATTCAATTTCTTTTCTAAATCAAATGAACTATGCTACAATAGTTCAGAGGCAGTTTAAAAGTGTTCTCTCAGGTCAATTTTGGTCCCGACTGCAAAATTCTAACAAGTGTTTATATTAGTCTTACCTGCTTCTGAGGGTATTTCCTCACTCTATCCTTTTGTGAGCTTTTTATTTTCCCTCTGCTGATCTTGGAGTACAAACACTATTTGAGCAGTAGCTTACACTGAAAATCAGAGAGAAAATGAAACTACTCTGAATTCAGTAAAAAAAAAAAAAAGATACATTTTCCTCCCTTCTTTTCACAAGTTCCATGCAAAGGATAGCAGAAGGCTCAGGGAAAATAGCTCCAATGTGTAAATCTGCAGAGGGCACCTGAGGAATCTCTAGTAGGACCTTTACATGGCCCCACCACTTTCTTAAACGTACTTTGCATCTGCAAAGGGAGTTCTCTTTATTGCTTTTCCCAAGACTGATGTCATTGGTGGTGTTGCATTGCTTCTAATGTATTTTGTTTAGCTGCTTTCTCATGAGCGTGTACCGGAAAACATATTGTACTTCCATAAAGTAAATTGAGTACACAAATATCCCAGTCAGAGGTGTTTAAAAATGCTTTGGGGAACAATTTTTAGTAAAATAAATAAATTTTTTAAAAGCTAAATCTAATCCAGTCCATTTATTGACAAGTGTAGCTAGTCTTTCACGTCCTAGTCTTTCAAATTTTTGTGCAGAGAATAAGTAACTGTCAACATAACAGTCTTTTGAGATGTGCTGCCTGCCAGATATTATCCTGGTTGTAAAAATGAAAGAAACCAATGCAGATACACCAGTCAGGCACAGCTCCATTAAGAGAGTAAAACTGTCTGTCTGCTTTACACGCAAGGCCACCTCCTGCATGCTTCTGGGTGTGTTTATAAGTGTGTCTACGTTCACATAAGCACAAGATGTGCAGGCTTTTTTTCCCCAGAGGAAAAAGGTGCATTCTCCCTGTTTTCCTCAATAAATCTGAATGTGAGAGAAGGTGCTGACAATTAGACACTCGGAGCAGCTGTGGAGCCTCTGGCTATCTGAGACAGCTTTAACCCCTGACTTACCTCCACTTGCACAAGGGCTCATCTACTTTGAGGCGATTGAATTGGCCTCTTGTTTTTCCCACTAGCACTCTTTCCTTGGTGCATGAAGAATGAGTCCATGTAAACCCTGATTCAGCTTTCTTCAAAGATGTGGGTCAGGTTTTATTCCATGGGGTTATTGCACATGAAGTTGATTTTGGTGTGTAGTTAGACGTTTTTGTCTTTTCATGCACTAGCAGGGTTCCAGCCCTGTTTGGCTTCCTCTTCCACTTCAGTCACTGCTTATATTTTAAATAAGATTTAATTGGCTTTATTTTAGATTTTTTTAATCATCTGTGGAAACAAAAAGGCCAAAAACAGGGTCCTAATTGTTAATGTAGATACAAGGAGGAGCCTACAGCCTGTAGGAGTTATGAACAGGGGACAAAGGAAAGACAACCACTGATGTGTAGTCAGAATTCCTGTCAATCTCGTTATAATCTGTTGAGTCAACACAGTAAGTAAAGAGTGGTACAGGAAGAAGAGCACCTCAACATCGTGATGGCTGCTGTGATGATTTCCTCTCCTGTTTATGGCATGTTCATGCAGAGCTAGGCACTTCCAGATGTTTGGGAAGGTATAAATAACACCTGTTTCTCCAAGAAAAAAGGAAGACTAAGTTTAGGGCTACAAGAAATTGAGCAATTTTAGAAATGTCTTCCTGATGTAGGGGAAATTAACTCAGGCAGATGGTAATATGTATGAAAGGTGGATCATAAAAGGAGGCATAGCAAGGTTGTGCAAGGTGCTAGCAGGTTGATAGACACTGGGAAGGCCAGCACTGGTAACAGAAATGAAAAAGTAATGGAACAGAGCAAACAAAATATATGATGATAATTTTCGGTTAAATGAGATAATGAAATAAGCCTAATTCAGGTCTTTGCTCTTAGCTGTTGAACTGCCTTGCCTCATTCCTGGTCATTTACAATGCCCTAAATATACTGCTTTTTCAAGCTATTTGTGGAATTAGTTTGTGAGAAGCTTTCCTATGTGTTTTACTGTTTAGATTTTGACTGCTCCTCTGATTTTAGATATGGCATAATTCAAATGGATACTAAATAAATCTCTTGGATTGGACAGTTTCATATGCTAAAAGAACTCCAATTCACCTGCAGCCCTAAAAGTCAGAGTAACTCTTATTCAGACCCAAAGACAGTGCTTACTCTGAAGAACTTTCCAATTTATTGATGATCAGGTCCAAGTCCAAATGGAAGTCTCAGGGACTACCTTGGGTACAGACCTAGATCCACAGTCAAACTCAGAACATTTAGGAACTCTCTTAGCATCCAGATGTTTTGAATTTGTTCATGTTTGGCTAGAAAAGCATCTTGAAGTTTCAGTGAGAGAAACTCCTTTTGTCCCCTTCTGGGATAATTGTCATTTCAGTAGATTACTTAGGCAGGTTTTTTTGGTTTCTCTTTGGCCTAGCTTCTCTCTATCCTCTCAGTGCCCTGTGGAACTCCATAAAGATTGTTGATTCATTGTCAGTAAGACAAGAAAAAAATTAGACTTAGTTCAGAGTGGCTCCTGTGCCAGTGGGGCTCAGCTGACTTTGTTCAAACTAGGCTCAGACCAAAATTTCATAAAGAATAGTGAAAAATTGCCACGGGAAGGAAAATATCAGTTTTACTCTACTGGATTTTTATTTAGGACATAAATGAAGAAGTGATTTTCATCAATAATGTAAATTCCAATTTATTTTCACAAATGAAGTGGAACACAATTATTAAGTTTTCTTTAGGACTTTGTGTCCTAGAGAGCTACCAGACAAGGGAAACTCCTTCAAGCCAAGTGAAGTTTACATGTTTTCTAATAGAGGTGTCTAATCTCTATGCATTGCTTCCCCACAGTAACTTCTGACTGCATCTTTGGGATTAGAATCTGTCTGTGTCTCTTCTTCCTATGGAAATTAAGATTGTTCAGTACACGTCTGAAGTGACCTCCTGCAGTATTCCAGAATGTTTATTAACCAACACCACAACACCAAACAAGTGTTTATATTTTATAGCTTTGAATTTGATTTTTATTCTCTTAAAATTTTCAAATATTTCCTTCCTAATTATTTTCCCTTTTCTATGAACTAAGTCTGACTTTTTACAGTTTACCCTGTCTTTCTACACGGGATTTTTGCTGCCTATTCTTTTTGTCCACATATTTTGCAAGTGAAAACGGGGAATAATAGTGATGTTTGTGCTCTTTTTGTCCCAAATTCTACCTGTTGCATGCCTAAAGTAATAGAAGTTAAAAAAAAAAAATAATATAAACATTAGTTTTGTCTGCTGGGTTCTTTTTGTGGGACTATTTGTAGGCTAACATGAAAAATTGGCATGCTGAATATTGTATACATGCGTGCCTAAATTTTTTCTTCTAAGTTTTCTGTTTCAAAAAGGACTTTCCTAAAGCATAGTATTTTTACCAAAAAAAGTAAAATAATACTCAAAAATTGCAAAATGGTGAAAAACTGGTAAATAAAGCTGTAAATACTTTGCAACTCTGTGATTAATCTCCCCCATTTTATTGGCTGCAGCTCTGGTTAAAGTAAAAGGGGTTATGCTGCTGAGCAGGAGACACTTGCATGTGGAATTATCGGACTATCTTTTCAGCAGAAAATAGCACTTAGAAATCTTCCTGCTGTGAGGGGACAGCAGAGGCAGCAACCCACAACCACACCAGGAATCATCAGGTGGGGGGTGGGGAGCAGTCTGCCAGCTCTTTGGATTCAGCTTCTGCTTCTGACTGCTCCTGGTGGTGTTCCTGTGAAGTAAATTAGGCATAGAGGGAAGAAGTATGATTATTTTTCCTATCCAGAAGAAAAGTCTTAAGGGAAGCCATAAAAACAGGCTGCAGATGTATTCCTGTTGTACAGTCAGTGAGAGGTAAGACTGCTGCTGTGATTTGGACTATAGGAGTACTCAAGTAAAAGTTTTATACAGCCAGAAAACCATAGGCAAATAAAACAATCACTCTTTCATGGCTTTCAATGAACAAGCTAGAGTCTGATTAGGAGCTTGAATCTGTCCTATGATTTACACAAAGCCTGGGCATGATTCTGCTCTTCCTTGAATGCTATACATTGGTTTGTGTCTCTGTGGTTGATGAGCACAACCAGCTCGTCACAAAGCAAGAGGCCTTTCAGGTGGTGCTTCCAGCAGGACTGTTTTCAGTTTGACAGCTCTAAATAATTATTTCCATACAATGAAACTAGAGACAGAAGTGTTTCTTGGTTTTATCACTACCTTTTAAAGATTGTTATTGGTTAGTGCAGTGTTTGAAGGTATCTGTGGGCGGGATAAAGAGGGTGCAGCTTTGGGAAAATGGCTCTGAGGGACTTCTGCACATTCCAGAGATCCCTAAGATGCAGGAACTTTGTTACTTCTGTCCTGCTAAAGGAGACCTTGCAAATGGCTCTGCAAGTGTGCTTACTCTTAGTCAGAAGATGCAACATGACGCACAGGCCAAACTCTGAAAAGCAGAGCCAAATCTGGAGCTGGTGTAATTCAGTGTCGTTCTGGTGGCTTCAGGGCTTAGCTGATCTAGTTCAGCTGTGTGGTGTATGCTGGTGTGAGTGCTGAAGGCATTTGGTGTAGTAATTATGAGTGATTGCTATCAGATGACAACACGTGGCAACATTTGGGTTGTTTTAATTCATTAACAGATCCTCTCTGACAGTGTAACCCAGCCTGGGAGTTAGTAACATAATCACAAAAAAAAAAAAAAAGGGGACCGGAAAACTGTGGGTGAGATATTTTACTGTCTGCATCAGCAGCAGAAAGGGATTACAAATGGGCTGTTGGAAAAGCTTGGTGCTTTCCAGAGCTTCCCAATGCATGGGAGAACAAAGCAATTTAGGCAGCTCTGCACAGACATTTCAGAAGGCTGCTGTCAAGAAGGAAAAAGGAGTGAACCTGTTTCATCAACTACCATCCTAACCCCTCAGGATGACACAATGTAAGGAATCCTCTCTGCTTTCCTAAAAGGGTGTTTTATAAACTGAGGGGACCAAAAAGGAAGTTTCCTGTGCTTCCCTGGTACTTTCCTACTGGAGGAAGAGCTGCTGATAATCTGTAAATTCTGAAGAGTTTGTTCCCCCTTGGTTGCTGTTTTGTACCACCTCATACTTGGTGATTTTGTTTACCTTCCCTTTACAGGCTATGTTTTATGTTGCTTTCCATACTATACATTTTCCTTCTTTTTCCATGCTTGATAATTTACAGTACTTAATTTAAATTATTTTTGATACCTACAAATTGTCTTAAAATGAGTCAAGATGAAACTGAGGCATTGGTAGCAATGGCAAAAAAATAAAGGTCAAAAGCATGTTGTTTCTGTAGTGAATAATGTAAAAAAAAAAAAGTTTTAATGGAATTCTAAAGGTCATTGTAAGGCCAAATCAGAATTCTGTGTGGGTACAACCATTTTATGGAAATATGCAATTAGGATGTGTAGAACACTGTTCAAACATTATCACTGCAGAGGATATATATTTTTTTAACTCTGGGATTAATAATCATAATGTTGGTCACATTAAATCTCTTTTGCACCATTATTTCCAGTGGTCAGGCTGATACACTCAAGCTGAATAAAAAATACCCTAATCTCCCTGTATCTAAATTTTGAAATTAAAAGAATAATTGGGCATACCTGCTGTTTCCATGCTTTCATTGAGATTTTTGGTTATGGAAGCAATGTCAATTCGTTTAGCAGCAGTTTCTGTAAGACTTTAACTTGGATATTCCCGACAAATTTAGAATTCCATGTGCATAGGCGGACCCTGCCTTGTGTGTGCAGTGTGTCTAAAGAACACCAGACACTGAAACAATTGATGAAAACTGAAATGTGGCAGATGTTTGTCGAATCCTTTGTCTTCCTGGTCCATTTAAAATAGTTTTCTGTGGCTGTTGCTCATTATGTGTTTACACATCTACAGCAGTGGCACCTGTAGACAGCACTGAAGGGAAGCTGGTGAACAGAAATAGGGTGGAAGCTTTCTTCCCTGTGTGGGAAGCATCCATTTCCAGGCACATCACTTGAGAGGAGCTTTGGGATTTAACAGGTACATGAAAGTTGCAGCAATGCAGAGGAAAGGTTCTCCAGTCCTTTGGAGACAGTAATATAATGTCCCCTGGTGCAGTATTTACTAAAAGTAATTATTTTTCAGTTCTTATCTTCTTCTTTCTAATAATGCAGCACAGATCTGGACAGATTAGCCAACAGCAAAGCTTTTTTGCATCTTGAGCATGGTGTCTATTTGCATATACAGGTATGAGCTGCGTAGAAATGGTAGCAGGAACCTCTCCAGTAACAAACCTCATGCGAAATCCTGAGCCTTTTGAATCCCTAGTAGATATTATATACTGACATGCTATCCAGGTACTGAGTTTGACAGAGCTAATAATACTATTTATATGTATAATTATTGAAATTACCCATACTCTTTTGGTTTAATGGTGTTCAGTAAATTGGCATGCATAATTTATACATCGCTGCTGTCAACCATCAATCCAAGTGTGAGACAGCAACATATAAACTGAGTGGCAGAATAAAGTGCTTATGAGTTTATTCAGGACAAGATCACCATAAACTATGACACTGGAAATTTTCTTATCAGTTTTTTCAGTATTTGTGGGAAATAGAAAGCTATCTATGGGATTTCATTTGTTGCATTACTGTGAAACCTCTTCAATAAACAATTTAGGAGACAACAACTACAGCCCTCTTCAAAAAGGCCCTAGGGACAGGATTTATTGGGGAAGTCAGTGTTACCATTTCTGCTTCAGTTTTTGCTATGGCTTAATTTCATCCTCTTATTGAAATGTCAGTCATTTAATAGTGAAATGGAATCCTAAAAAATGCACAGATGGATACACCTTTGAGGCTTAGCCAAGAGATACAGTAGCCAAACCAAATTCAACTATTATTGTGATAATTTAGAATAACAATTAAGACTCTCCAATTCTACATTTCAACAAGAAATGCTTAAAATAACCATTGTCTTCACATATCTAAATACTCATCTGTGTGCTTGAAATTATTTTATCATTCATTATATTAATCATAATGGCAGGGTACATTACAGAGGATTCAAATGGCCCAATCTCATTACATGGGACTTGGTATTAGTATTATGTTTTCATTTTTATTTTTTGAATGCAACTTCAAGATGTTCTGAATTTTTTTGCAAGGTTCCAAGTACTGAAAGAAGTGATTAACATGAAATGATGAAATCTATAAATAGAAGCAAAACAGAAACTGCTGAGTTATTTTTGGCACTCTCTAATGAATAAATGGATTGTTTTCAATGTCTGTCAATGAATACAAGTGAATATGCACTGAGTTGAAATACACTGCCTCACTTTAACTTGTTTTGAACCAATAACCTAAATCTAAAGAATTTTTTTTTTAAATTGATGCTCATGTTCTCATAGATCTAAAATTAATTCTTCTCATAGAAGTAGATTATCTGCACTTATTCAGTTAAAGAGATTTTTGTTAAAAATACCTTTTGATTTTTTATGTGAATTTCTATGACTGAACACCAGGTCATGGCTTGGGGCTACTTATCAAGTTAAATGTTAGTACAATTTTTTCATGACTTCAAAATACTTCTTTGGCCTCAAGTTATGGCAGCAAAATAGCTTTTCTTTGATGACTGTTGATTTAAACCATTGTGAGATCACACAGAATGGCAATTAGGCCAGAGAAGAACATTCAAAGGATGCATAAAAAGTAAAGACTTCAGTCCAGATGTGAAAGCAATCACGGTACAAATGCATTTAGGATTAAGGTCATGATGCCACATCAAGCAAGTAGGGAGAGGATAATGCTCAGCTACTAAGCAATCTGGATAACGCACTGCATTTTTTGGTCGTGTCAACATCCTGTCCTGAACAGGAGTTTGGACAAGACTGAAATCCCTTCCTCTCCAAGTTGTCCTGTGGTTCTAACCTTGAAAAGTATAAATGGGTTAAAAGTGATGATAGCTAATGACTAGGACCTCATGGATGTTTTTCAAAAGTTTACTAGGTCTAGTTTCTTACATCTTGCCATTCTTATTGGTGAAATTTACTTTACTGGGACATATCAGATATTTCAAAAGGAGTATAAAAATTGTATAAAAAACATATGAGTATACCTTATATACTTTCTGTTGAAACCATCCTCTGCTGTTTTCATAGTCCAAAGAGGGCATCAGTCCCTTTTATTGCAGGAAGTACCTTTCATGGCCACTTGCAGATGTGGTTCCTCCTCTGCTGGAACAAACTCTCCAGACCGGCCTGTTTGTCTCAATGAATATGGGTTTGGATGACCTTCTCAGGTATTGACACCCACAGTACAGACCCTGTTCACCCTCCTCAGCCTGGACCACCAGGCACAAAATGTCATGTACACAACCATGATGTCTCTGGGCAAAGAGAGTCATGCTGTCAAAAAAACATTTTAGCAGCAAAGTTTGTGTCCTCTTGTTATGCCTCTAAATTATTCCATATAGTTTCCATATAGTTTGTGTGAGTGACAGGATAAGGGACAGATTTGTATGATAATTAACTACTAGTGAAAGAAAGGCCACAGTTTTATCTGAATCCTGTTGAAAATCCTATTTAAATTTACTACAGTGTCCAACAATATCATTTATAAGTAAAGCTCTGCAACATAGGTCATGGTGTCAAATCCAAGATGACAACCAGATCCTACATATGAAGACCCTTCAGATGAACTCATTTCAAATCCAGGATTTTGTGTGTTCCTAGTGTCAGGAAGGAGCACAAGGACAAAGCAGAAGCTTTGTGACATTTATCTGTTGTGTCTACAGATGCACTTTAAACATTTTTAAGCGTAACTTGAACAGGGCATGAAAACTTGTTCAGCCATGATAAAATGATGAAGACTCTGATCAGGCAGAAACTTCAAGAAAGATGGTCTTGGGGTGTGATGCAGTGCTGTCCCTCCCCAACCATCCCTGTCCTGTAGCTCCTAGTGAGGTCAGTCAGGATGGGATGTGAGTGGTCAGAACTGGCCACAGCCTCACCATCCCCAGGCACTGCTGCAGGCCCTGGGCATGGGATGGAGATGAAGGATCCTCAGTAGAGTAATGTCTGGCTTATTAGGACACAGGGCAGGGTAGGACGCTGGGCATGGAGTTTTCTGTGTTCCCATTTGTGCCCATTGCCTGCTGTCCTGTCACTGGGCACCACTGACAAGAGCCTGGCTGCCTCTTCTTTGCTCCCCTCACCAGGTGTTTGGACACACAGATCAGAGCCCTGAGCCTTCTGTTCCCTGGGCTGGACGGTCACAGCTCTCTCAGCCTCTCCACAGAGGACAGATCAGTCCTTTAATCATCTTTCTGGCCTTCCCTGGGCTCTCCCAGGGAGGAGTGGTGGGGAGCCCAGCACTGAGCCCAGCACTCCAAGTGGAGTGTCAGCAATCCCACAGAAGCCACGTGTAATGAAGTCCCCATTCCATGATTTCACCTGAGAAAGGATGGTACTTTGAGGGATAAACTGTTTTTTTCTCCAAACTGCCCTGTTTTGGAGAGGGTAGCTCTGTTATTA
The DNA here is from genome assembly GCA_013396875.1 of Vireo altiloquus. NCBI lineage: Eukaryota > Metazoa > Chordata > Aves > Passeriformes > Vireonidae > Vireo > Vireo altiloquus. The sequence goes on from VZRF01002356.1 coordinate 979,836, forward strand.
GGAATTCTCTGGCATGTGTAAGACTGTCTGACTATGTCAGCTCTTTTAAGCAAGAAAATATGCATCAGGAAGCATGGATAACATGCAAGTACAGTTCTTAACCAGACAGGAAGAAGAGAGATCAGATTTTTAGGCTGTATTTCTCATATTTTTCAGAGCTTATTTGCTTCTCATGTCCTCAGAGTTTCTAAATGGCTCAGCAGAGTTTTTTCTTTGCTATTCAGCCTTTTGGCATTTGTTTGTATTTGCTGGGTTTTTTTTTTTTTTCCTTTAAATAATAAATCTGAAAAGTTTACTCTTAATATTGGAGGGTAAACTACATATAAAAAAAGAATACAGGCCTTTCACTAGATGAGTTTTTGACCTTTTTCAAATTCTCACCCCACACTGTTGCCCTTCACAGCACTCTGAGGGGAGCTTTAGGAAACCTGTATATTTTTTCTCTTGAGGAATACATTTGGTGCAGCTGCAGATAGAGCTGCAGGTTGAGCTCTGGGTGGGAGCCTGAGACAAGAGGCCATGAACTGCCACCCTTTGGCACATCAAAGGGCACAGGGACCTGTGGCACAGCCAGGTGAGGGACACTGAGAGACACGGCAGGAGCCCATGGCTGGATGGCTCAGGAGGAAGAGCGAGATTTTGACGTGCTTGGACTGGGAGGAGATGAAAGCCCAGGGGTTCCTTTGTTCAGGGTCCCTCCAGGGAGGCACCAGCTCAGGCTGTTTCTGTGTTACTGCACTGTGGATAAATGGCTTTATGGAATGAGGCATTTGTGTCTCTGCTATGGAAATCCTGGTATTGGGCCAGTGAGGAAACCTGGTCTGACTGTGGTGGGGTGTGCAGGGAGTCCAGTGGGACCTGTCAGGGAGCCACCCCTGTGAAGGGGGCTTGGTCCTAGCAGTGAAAATCTGTGACATTGGGAGTGTGGCTGCCAGAGAGTCTCGTGAATGGTCACACTGGGAAGTTTCCTTAAGGCTGTGGAAAAGCAGCTGTACAAAAAAGAGCTTTACTCTGTAAAGAGTATTGATTCTTCAAGGTGTGCTGATAGCTCAGAGAGAAGCCGTGCTGGCCGTGATCATGTTTGAATGTCTGCATGAAAATGAGACTGAACTGGGATAGGAGTATGATGCATTTCATTTTCATTACTACTTCCCTCTTCCCTTTCCACGGTAGGTATTCTCCTCCCAGCAGCCACTGGAGAGTCACTGTCAAAGCCACGCTGACAAGACCTCAAGTCCCTGCTGCCCTTCAAAATGTAAAGGGTTCACTCAGTGTGTGGCACACGATGAATGGGTTCCCTTCCCCATATCAGCAAAGCAAGAAATTGTCTTGTCCTTTGAAATTTCTTTTGTTGCTTCCAAGTTTTACCTCTCTCAGGTAATGGAAGCATCATGCCCTTCAGGAGTATCTGTGAGTATCCAAAGGGAGCAGTGCCCTCTAAAGGTCGAAGGTGAGATGGAATGCAGCTTCCTATAGACCCTGAGAGGTCTTTTCAGCGTTACAATTGTAAAGGTGTTTTAGGTCATAGCTGGCAGTTCGGCCTGAAGTCTAACCCTGAAGGAGCACTGCAAAGGGTTCTGCTGTAGTCTCGCCAGATTTACAATCAGAATGAGAAATGACAAGACAAAAATAACACAAAAATTCAGTAGTGTTAGAAACATGATATAGTTTAAAGTTTATGCCCTTAAAGCACATTTAGGGTTTGTTTTTTATTTTGTTTTTAAAAAGGTAATACAAAATACCCAAGTGATATTTCCAATAACTGCTACCCCAATGTTTGTTTTTTACTTATTGCACAAATCTACAATTTTAAATCTTTAAAAATCCAGCAGTAGGTTACCAACAAACAAATGCCAGGGGTAAAATTCAAAATGGATTAGTAAGACATCTAGAGGGTAGTATATGATATTGAAGTAAAATAAATTATATCAGACAATGAAATTTGAAATGCTACATTTTTCATATATCAATAACAATGAATAGTAAGGCAGGTAGGCTTAGAAGGTTTCCTTACATTTTTGTAAGGTATTATGCACTGGAAGGGCTTATTTTAAATAATCCAGTGAAATATAGTTTTTTTGGTATTTCAGTTCAAAAAGTTCAGATCACCTGCTGAAAAGATAAACCTACATTTTCTAGGGAAACATTTTCACTCTCAAACTATGATTATAGTCTAGAATGTGAACCAGGTTACCTGAACAAAAGAAATTGGGTAGAATCTTTAATTGCTTTGGAATTATGTGCTTAATAAGATATAAATCTAATGACAGGAATTAATACAGCAATACTGGAAGACAATGGCAGTTGTAGTGCTAATATTCTATAGGTTGGTTTTGGTAGGATTTGGAAATACAGAAATTAATATAATTTAGAAATCCCAGTAGGACCATGGTGTTGGTATGCTGGATGTGACTGAGGGACCAATTCAAAAGTCATCTGAGGATTCTCTGAAGAGGAAGTTCCCACAGTGAGTCAAAAGGGATTTAGAGCCAATGTGTGCTGCCAGGATGTCATAAAACCATCTCGGGTGCCAAGAAGGAATAGGTCCAAAGAGTCAGATTCATGTCAAGTACTGCCTTGTAGAAGACTGAACAGATGCTGCTTAGGTCAATGGATTGATAAATGAGGGAGGGATTATTTATTTTCTACGAGGAAATTAAGCTTGGAGCAGACAAGGTCTTGCCAGAGATTGACTCTTGTGCACTGAGCTTCTCAAACAGCCTTTTTGCTGAACATCAGAGTGGCAGAGTTAAGATTTTTCTCCCACACCGAAAATATTTTTGAGGACATGAGAGTTTTTCACACCTTTCCAGATCACTTCAGCATAGGAAACTGCCAGGCCTCAATTTTCTGTCCATAAAGGAAGAATTTGAAATCATACATGAAATGAAGCCATGTGCAGTTTATTAATGTCCTCCCAGACAGCACTGTGCTGTCTCTACCAAGTGTCATTTTAGATCAGTGTTTTAATGGGCAATCTTTAGTGGGAAATATATTATAATTGTATTTTAGTTAGTTTGGAGAAAGTCTGAAAAGGACTCTTGAATTAGAAAAAGTGACTTGCAGGGCAATAACAGCAGTTAAGAGATAGGTTACTTATGGCTACTGCCAAGACATCAGGATATTGTTTTTCAAAAATTTGTTAGTATTAAATGTTTGCCATTATTTGCAAATTATTTGCTCTTAGTAAATCTTGCTGATCCTTGTTTTCCTTTTTTCTTTTTTTAGGTTAACTTTAAAATACGAGAAACAAATACCAATTTTGTGGTATTATCTGTAGCAAAATCTAACTTCAGATAAAGAAATTTAATTTTTCCTCCTAATTGGTTAGTTTTACCAAGTCTGAGTGGAGGCAACCATCAGTAAAAAGTATCAAATGCAACTTCTGAATTATTAACTCTATTCCTGGTATATTGGGGTATTAGGATCTCCCTTTTTACTTTTCCCCTAGCATTCTAAATAAGAAGTCTGGCTATATAGTAGTGTTCTGCATTGCATTAGATTTGAAAAGTAATGGTAAAATGGAGGAGCATAGATTTCCTGGCAGATTTATGCAAGAAAACAGGGATTTGAGATAATCCCTGAGAAATATTTAACACAGAAATCTGGTTTTCACTGCTGGAAGAGTGATAGTAAAGCAGGGCTTTCTGTCATTTGGTTTTTCTGTAAAGAATATTGCTTTCAGTAACGTTCATCAAATTTCATTTGACTTGCATTTTAATAATATTTTCATAACCTCACACATTTGCTTGTGTCTTTCTGGAAGGAAGTTCATCATTGTGGCAAAGGGCTTCAAATATTGTAAGTTCACAGAGCTTCACTAAAACCATCGAGTTACACTGTAATGCACTTAACCTTTTTCAAATTTTCAAAAGAATATTTAGTTTTTCTTTAGTGAAAGTTCTTAGGACTATCTATTTGACTGTAGTACCTTGCTTTGCCTGAGTGATTTACAGTGATTTTCCTATAATATGCAGTGATTCTTAGGAGCCAGCCTGCAGCTAATTTTAATGAGAATTGTGGCTAAATCAATGGGCTCTGTTTCAAATAACCACATCCATTGAGTCTTTCAATGTGTTCTGAATTTTTTTGATACGGCTTTTTATCAATATGAAATGTGTATCTTCATTAACTACTCCCTGATCATGTTTAAAGCAGGATAAATGCCAGGAAATCAAAGGTTATTTATATTCTCAGCCTAAGAACCAATTACTTAATCTAAAGACCAACACAATGAACAGGTAATCTTATGTAGAGCAGATGTTGTTCTGGAATTTGAGATACTGAGCCAGAAATACTTATTATACCTCATGCTTAGCTTGTATCCAAGTATGTTTGCTGTACTCTTCTACTATATCCTTTTCAAAGGCTTACAGAAGCGCTGCATGTGAAGAAGGGCTACTTTATTTGCTTTTTCAGCTAATATGGTCGTACAGAAACCACATAAAAAGGCTAGAAATTTAAAATACAGTTGTGCAAGTACTTCTAAAAATTTGGGCTAACACATATTTGCCTTCTGCAATGTTGGATCACATTTTACTAGTCAGCAGTTTGACAGCTGTCTCAGAAACAGTCCCAAAACCAGTTCCTACTGTTGAAGATTTGCAGGTTGAGCTGCCTGCACTGGGGTGCTACCCCAGACTGTGCTTGGTCTGTTACTTGGTTGTTTTAAAGAAGCATCCTTGGAACCCTTCTGGCAATGGAATATTCCTTTTTCTTCTGCTGTGAAACTTGTTGCTTGTTCATTGATAACATTTTATTTTTCCAAATAAAAAGTTGAACTTAGTGAACAAAAATCTTCTCACTGCCATAAAATTTTGTAATTTTTTATTGAGTGAAGTAACTATTTACTATTTCTATAACTGATATAACTTCAAAGAAAAGCATTTTATTCTGGCTCAGAGACTGTACAATTTCCCAGTGTAAGTACTTTTGTTGTTTTCCAATAGAGCTAAATATATTTAATAATCATGGTTTGTATGCAGTAAGCTCACTGTATACATTCCTCAGCTTATGCTTGCACTCACCCATTTCATTTCTGTTTGTTATTTATGCTTCAATTCAATATCCTCTGAAAGCTCAATGCCATAGGAAACTTTCCTTCTCCTTGTCCCAGTGTGAAGAGAAATTGCACCCAAAATTTTAAGAACAGGATATTTTTTTCTTTTTTTTTTTCCTTTTTGTCCCCCTCCTACTTCATCACCCTGTCCAAGGTAATCAAGTCAGCTTTAAGTGTTTGAAAATACTTAACTTTGTGTTTGTAGTGTCTACTCTGGCTGCCAAAACCAAATTAACATGTGTACCACATTGCTAAACTTTGGAAGATAAACTTTCTGCTATGAGTATACAGTAATTTGCCTCTTTCTCCAACTTCTGTTTCAAAAGCTTGATCCTGATATCTCCCTAAAAAGCCATGAGGTCAGTGGCTGTCTTTATGTCTGAGTGAATCCCGTGGGGATGAATCATTCTCAGCATTTTTCAGGTCTCAGTTCCTAATGAGTAGGCATTTATGGAGACCGAGCCTGCTCCAGCTGAAAAATGCAAGTCAAATAATGGTGTGGAATGAAACCAAGGAGAGACTCCATTCCCCATTCACAACTTCCTGCACTCTAATTGCTGCAAAAGTCCTTTTGCTTGTTACTGTGTTGTTTCTCTCATTGTAAGAGAGATGCCATAATAGCTAATGTGGTCTTTGGTTTATTAGCCCTCATGAGACATGTTTTGCTTTACACTTTAATTCTCTATCTCATTGTTTGCTTTGACAAAGGAATAGCAAGGAGGTGAGACCCCAAAATTTTTTCTTACATGTTTTCCCGCTTCCATTCAAATGATTTGTTACAAATATTTATTAGCTTCCATAAATAACATTCTAATCAAGCATTTGGATCACTTCAGTAACTAATGTTTATTTTTATAAGCAATACTTTAATTTGACACTTTGCATAATGCATGTGCAATAAGGGTGCCATGTTTGATGGATAAATACCAAGAAAAAATCATATTGCCTAATAAATAATGTTGGATTTAGATATCCCACTCATTTAAAGCAAACTTGTCATGGTTTATTAACTGTATTAACTAGTGGCTTTTTTATATCTGGGCATAAATAATATGAAGCCGTTTTGAAAGATGCCCCGTTCAAAGGACATAACATTACCCCTTTATTGTCACAGATTATTCATATCTTCATCTGTGGTGGGCAAGTTGCCAGTGCAGCAACACGAATTCAAGCATATCTTCATATACTGAACTTGTCTCTCGGGGTGAAAATTACTGAGGTTGTCATAAGGAAATTAGTAGGGCAGCACATTTGTAAAGATGTGAATCTGAATTTATGTAGGTGGCACACTTGCCCTCAGGATTATCCAGGTAGCAATGTTCTTGCTGTGTCCCTGGGCTGCCTCCCTCAGGCTGCAGAGCCCCTGGCATGGGATCCCACGAGCTATGGTCCCACAGTTTCTGAGGCTGGGTGTCCATTAGGATTGCACCAGCAGGATTAAACAAGAGTGAACACCTGTCCTACTGTTCCCTCTGTGACCAGCAGGTCATCCATCCCTTGCTCTACCAAGGGTTGCCAGGGCACTGCACTGGTGATATGGGCAAAGTGTGCCTTTAATAAGATATATTAAAAAAAGACTGTCTGCTTGGGGCGCTGGTAGTGGTGAGCTACCTGTAGTCTCATTTTCTTCCCAACACAGTCCATTCATAAAACTGCCCATCTATTTCTATTTCAAGCAGCATCTCTTTTAAATATTTTTACTCTTCTCTGTCCTCCCCACCTCTTATTTCTGAGCTAGCTTCAGGCTAAACTTAGCTGTAGGCCCTCAACCACCCTTTGATGCTCAGTGGGAAGTTGCTTATCTAGATTGAATGTGACTCTTCCTTGTTTCATTTTCTTTTGTTGTCTTCCAAATCTTGGTTGTCTAGACCATCCTTAGGTAAACATATCAGTATAACTGGGCTTGTCTTACCTCACTAATGAAAATATGTGCTTCTTAACAGAGCTGTGTTCTTGATTATGTCTTCGTTACCCTTTATGTAACAGTTTCAATTTGCATAAATACAGATTCCAACAAGAGGTTTTTAAAATCTCATCACCATTACAACATTAAATTTAGCATCTGAGCAACCTGGTCTAGTGGAAGGTGTCCCTGCCCATGGCAGGAGGGTTGGAACTGGATGATTTTTAAGGTCCCTTCCAACCCAGGCTGTTCTATGATTCCTTGATTTCCTCACGTAGATTCTTGCATTTGCTCTCTTTCTTTTTCATTCCTCAACATACCATTTCTCATCTGCTTCAAAAGTTCATCTCAGATTTCCTTCTTCCTTTTTTCTCATCTTTATTTTAACTTCAAGCTGACTCTTTATGTTAGCTGATTAACACTGCTACCTGATTGAATTGGTCTATGCAAATGAGATTGTCATGGTGTCTCCTACACCACTTCCTTCCCAGCATCTTCTTTCCACAACCACTCCTGTGCAGAGGAGTGCAAAGGACACAGACCTTTAACATAATCATGGTTATGACATTTTCTACACCTCTGCTCAATGATCCACTTTAATTAGATAGCTTTTTGTTGCAATGAATTAGTTGGAATCTGGGGAGAATGGGAAAGGAAGGGGAATGTCTATTTTAAAGAGCTCTGATTAATGGAAGAAGAACATATCTCTCCTCTGCCTGATACTTCCTCAGCAGGGAAAGTGTTAGTCCCTTGAACCAAAAGGAACTCCTGAATCTGGGGACCCATCTGTTAGGGTGGAAGGCATTGTGGTTTACAGCACAGAGGACAGCTGGGAAAAACATTTGTTCCTTGGCCTGGGTTCTACAATTTGAGCTATGAGTGGAAAAGTTTAGTCAATCTCATTTACTCGGTGCCTGCAGTGGCTAGACTGCCCACTTCCCTGCAAGCCATCCCAAAAAGGCACAACTTCCTGCATTCACAGGAACAGTATGTGGAGAAAGACTCAACAGGTGTTCCCTTTTCCTCTGATCTATAATCCCTGGTAGGTCCCAGTTGTTTTGTATTGTTGCTATTATTCTAGGTTAATTATTTCCTATACTGGGTAACTCCTTCAGATTGTATCTTTATGCAGCATTATGTATTTACACCCTCATTATGATTTTAATAATGCATTTCATTACAGTTGGCAATTGATGGTTTTCATTACTGAACAAACTGTCAATTTACTGCTAATGCTGCTTTAATTATTGACTTAGTTTGATTTCCTTGGTTTAATTCTTTCCATCAGTGAAGAAAAAGTCTTAGTATTTGTGGAACTGGAAATTTTAGATTTAAATTTTAAAGTTTTCTCAGAGGGCTTTTAGTTTTTAGAAAAATATTGCTAATTTTCTTAGTTAAGAGTTTCTGCCCTGCTCTATTTTAGCATGTGTTTGTCAGTCCAGAACAGTTCATGGCTCACTGAAGACCTCAGGAGAGGGCAGAATTGCTGGTAACATTATGTAACCATGAACACAGGATTCCAAACATTACTCCTACTCCACGGGCAAATCTGACTTGAAGATGCTGAATATGGTGCCTAAGTATTATCTTCTGTAGAGCTCATCTTTCTGAAAAGCTTAGTTTGTGGAGACTACATTGCCATACAGTACCTCCAGTAATTTTGATTTTTTTTAATAATTGGGAACATGTGAAAATGCAGTGTCTTATTTGTAGCCCTGTTTTGCACANTAGCTGTAGGCCCTCAACCACCCTTTGATGCTCAGTGGGAAGTTGCTTATCTAGATTGAATGTGACTCTTCCTTGTTTCATTTTCTTTTGTTGTCTTCCAAATCTTGGTTGTCTAGACCATCCTTAGGTAAACATATCAGTATAACTGGGCTTGTCTTACCTCACTAATGAAAATATGTGCTTCTTAACAGAGCTGTGTTCTTGATTATGTCTTCGTTACCCTTTATGTAACAGTTTCAATTTGCATAAATACAGATTCCAACAAGAGGTTTTTAAAATCTCATCACCATTACAACATTAAATTTAGCATCTGAGCAACCTGGTCTAGTGGAAGGTGTCCCTGCCCATGGCAGGAGGGTTGGAACTGGATGATTTTTAAGGTCCCTTCCAACCCAGGCTGTTCTATGATTCCATGATTTCCTCACATAGATTCTTGCATTTGCTCTCTTTCTTTTTCATTCCTCAACATACCATTTCTCATCTGCTTCAAAAGTTCATCTCAGATTTCCTTCTTCCTTTTTTCTCATCTTTATTTTAACTTCAAGCTGACTCTTTATGTTAGCTGATTAACACTGCTACCTGATTGAATTGGTCTATGCAAATGAGATTGTCATGGTGTCTCCTACACCACTTCCTTCCCAGCATCTTCTTTCCACAACCACTCCTGTGCAGAGGAGTGCAAAGGACACAGACCTTTAACATAATCATGGTTATGACATTTTCTACACCTCTGCTCAATGATCCACTTTAATTAGATAGCTTTTTGTTGCAATGAATTAGTTGGAATCTGGGGAGAATGGGAAAGGAAGGGGAATGTCTATTTTAAAGAGCTCTGATTAATGGAAGAAGAACATATCTCTCCTCTGCCTGATACTTCCTCAGCAGGGAAAGTGTTAGTCCCTTGAACCAAAAGGAACTCCTGAATCTGGGGACCCATCTGTTAGGGTGGAAGGCATTGTGGTTTACAGCACAGAGGACAGCTGGGAAAAACATTTGTTCCTTGGCCTGGGTTCTACAATTTGAGCTATGAGTGGAAAAGTTTAGTCAATCTCATTTACTCGGTGCCTGCAGTGGCTAGACTGCCCACTTCCCTGCAAGCCATCCCAAAAAGGCACAACTTCCTGCATTCACAGGAACAGTATGTGGAGAAAGACTCAACAGGTGTTCCCTTTTCCTCTGATCTATAATCCCTGGTAGGTCCCAGTTGTTTTGTATTGTTGCTATTATTCTAGGTTAATTATTTCCTATACTGGGTAACTCCTTCAGATTGTATCTTTATGCAGCATTATGTATTTACACCCTCATTATGATTTTAATAATGCATTTCATTACAGTTGGCAATTGATGGTTTTCATTACTGAACAAACTGTCAATTTACTGCTAATGCTGCTTTAATTATTGACTTAGTTTGATTTCCTTGGTTTAATTCTTTCCATCAGTGAAGAAAAAGTCTTAGTATTTGTGGAACTGGAAATTTTAGATTTAAATTTTAAAGTTTTCTCAGAGGGCTTTTAGTTTTTAGAAAAATATTGCTAATTTTCTTAGTTAAGAGTTTCTGCCCTGCTCTATTTTAGCATGTGTTTGTCAGTCCAGAACAGTTCATGGCTCACTGAAGACCTCAGGAGAGGGCAGAATTGCTGGTAACATTATGTAACCATGAACACAGGATTCCAAACATTACTCCTACTCCACGGACAAATCTGACCTGAAGATGCTGAATATGGTGCCTAAGTATTATCTTCTGTAGAGCTCATCTTTCTGAAAAGCTTAGTTTGTGGAGACTACATTGCCATACAGTGGCTCCAGTAATTTTGATTTTTTTTTAATAATTGGGAACATGTGAAAGTACAGTGTCTTATTTGTAGCCCTGTTTCCCACAGTCCTTATTGAGAGGAGACTGGAAGAGGGAAGGTAAATTTAGATGACCCTTCAGAACTGTTGTGGTTGACAGAGGTTTAAGATGTGTGTTACTCTTTGGTGGAGGATGTAACCAGTTGTAATACATGCACTGAAAAGGAGCTACAACAATTTTACCCTTCCTTAACCCCAACAGGCTGCGATATTTGAACATGTAGATGTGGAACTGATGAATTAGTGGTGGATTTGGTAGTGCTGGATTAACAATTAGAGTTGATGATCTTAAAGGTCTATACCACCCCAAATTATTCTGTGGTGCTATAGTTGGAGCTGTTGATATAGTTTGGAACCTGTTTCTAGTCTGTTCATATGACAAGTCATGCCTGTGTATGGGATTTGATTTTCCAGTGGTACGTGTCAATTTTGTGTTATTGCATTTGTGCTGATTTCTGACAAGGATATTGGTTTTGCTCAGCCTGGATTTTGGTAGCAGGGGGGCCACAGAGGTTGCTCCTGTGAGAATCTTCTGGAAGTTTCTACCATGTCCAGCACAGCCAATCTCTGATGGTTCTGAAAGATGGACATGCTGCTGGCCAAAACTAGGCCAATGAGAGAGGTTGGCAATGCCACTGTGATGACATATTTAAGAAGAAAATGAAAACAAAGTCACAAGATTTTGCTTCTAGCCAGAGAAGATGAGGAGGTGAGAACATGTGAAACATCATGGAGACACCAAGGTCAGTGGAGAAGGAGGGGAGGAGGTGCTCCAGACATTGGAGCCGAGATTCCTCTGCAGGCTGTGGTGCAGACCATGGTGAAGCAGCCCCTACAGCCCGTGGGGATCCATGGGGGATGCAGAAATCGACCCACAGCCCATGGGGATCCATGGGGGATGCAGAAATCGACCCACAGCCCATGGGGATCCATGGGGGATGCAGAAATCGACCCACAGCCCATGGGGATCCATGGGGGATGCAGAAATCGACCCACAGCCCATGGGGATCCATGGGGGATGCAGAAATCGACCCACAGCCCATGGGGATCCATGGGGGATGCAGAAATCGACCCACAGCCCATGGGGATCCATGGGGGATGCAGAAATCGACCCACAGCCCATGGGGATCCATGGGGGATGCAGAAATCGACCCACAGCCCATGGGGATCCATGGGGGATGCAGAAATCGACCCACAGCCCATGGGGATCCATGGGGGATGCAGAAATCGACCCACAGCCCATGGGGATCCATGGGGGATGCAGAAATCGACCCACAGCCCATGGGGATCCATGGGGGATGCAGAAATCGACCCACAGCCCATGGGGATCCATGGGGGATGCAGAAATCGACCCACAGCCCATGGGGATCCATGGGGGATGCAGAAATCGACCCACAGCCCATGGGGATCCATGGGGGATGCAGAAATCGACCCACAGCCCATGGGGATCCATGGGGGATGCAGAAATCGACCCACAGCCCATGGGGATCCATGGGGGATGCAGAAATCGACCCACAGCCCATGGGGATCCATGGGGGATGCAGAAATCGACCCACAGCCCATGGGGATCCATGGGGGATGCAGAAATCGACCCACAGCCCATGGGGATCCATGGGGGATGCAGAAATCGACCCACAGCCCATGGGGATCCATGGGGGATGCAGAAATCGACCCACAGCCCATGGGGATCCATGGGGGATGCAGAAATCGACCCACAGCCCATGGGGATCCATGGGGGATGCAGAAATCGACCCACAGCCCATGGGGATCCATGGGGGATGCAGAAATCGACCCACAGCCCATGGGGATCCATGGGGGATGCAGAAATCGACCCACAGCCCATGGGGATCCATGGGGGATGCAGAAATCGACCCACAGCCCATGGGGATCCATGGGGGATGCAGAGATCCACCCACAGCCCATGGGGAGGTGTCCGTGTCGGAGCAGGTGGATGCCTGGAGTAGGCCATGACCCAGCGGGAGACCCGATGGAGAATGGGCCCTGATTCCAGGCTGGAGCAGCCTGTCCTTGGAGACCCTTGTCACCCCATGGAAGAGTGACTCACACTGCAGCAGTTTTGGGAGGACTGCTGCTCGTGAGAGTGGACCTATGTCAGAGGGGTTTGCAGAGAACCATCTCCAGTAGGAGGGACCCCATGGCGTAGCAGGGGAAGGACTTCTCTCCAGGAGCAGCAGAAGAGCTCAAGTGATGAACTGACCAAACCCCCCTGTCCTGTCTCCCTGCACTCTTGGTGGGAAGGAGGGAGGGGCTGGGGGGAAAAGGTGTTTTAAGGGCTTATTTTATTTCTTGTTATCCTCTTCTGATTCTCTTAGCAGTAAATTCTCTTTATAACTTTAAGTTAAGCCTGTTTTGCCCTTGAAGTGTTTTCTCCCGATTCTTATCTCAACTAATGAAGTCTTTGCTGATTTTTTTCCCCTCTCTCCTCAGCCCAGCTGTGGCAGGGGAGGGTGAGCAAGTGACTCTTGTGGGTGCCTGGCGTCAGGCCAGCACCAAACCACGACAGCAAGTTACATAAGTTTTATTCTTCTCAGTCATATGATGTGAAATAAAAATTTTGAGATTAACTTTATATGACATATTGAAGAAAGAAAAGAGGAAGAGCAGTTTTTAGTGTCTGTGAGGCAAGGGTCAGTTCCTGTGCTTGGGAGTAACTTCTCTCTTCATGTTTGTATAGTGACACGTAATCTCAGTGGAGAGTCATGTGACAGAATTTATTGTTTCCTCTCAAATTTTAATGGGATCTAATCAAACTTGGAGGTAAAACAACAAATCACAAGCCTATGTAGAAATAAATAATTCATAGGCACTCTAAGTTTGGGGCTAATACCTAACTCAGGAGGGGATATATGGAAGTAAAAAAGGAGGGAGAGGGCTGCTGTCTGACACCTGAGAAAAAATTATCTAGCTTGGGAACATTCACAGACCAAATCCTTGAACGGTATTATATAGATGCTTATTGACCTCAGGATCTGGACAGAGGTATTTTAGAGACTACTGTGTGGATATATTTTGGCATGAATTGTGTTTATTGTACCAAAATCTAAACCAATATATAAAAATAAGGAGGAAAAAGGAGTAATAATATTCCTTACTAAAAAAAAAAAAATGATGAGGCATTATACTTTGTTGAATGGATAGAAATTAATATACATGACAAATTAAATAAAAAATTAGTTTAGTTTTTTAACATAAATATGTTATATGTAACCAGTGTACGTGTGCTAACTCAATTAGACATGTGGCCTGTTAAACTGAAAGTGTGTCAGAACCTGTTGTCCTGTAAAAATAAAAGTTTATCATTTAGGCTTATGTGCTGACAAACAACCAATTTCATCCTACCTTTCCAGTCCACTGTATCTAATCTGCCTTAGCTCTCCCAGCTCAGTGCTGTTCCTCTGCCTCACTTGAAGCAGAAGGTCATTTGTCCCAAAGTGTCAGGAGGGCAAAGCAGTGATTTACTGGAAAATCCTCTTGGACTCCTTCTGACTAGCTGTATGAAATGTGAGACCTGAGTTACTCACAGGGTAGGAAGATCTATCCTGAAACAAAGAGGCTTTTTCTGCCCTGCCACCCCTTATGACTACGTTGGCACCAGGGTTCTTGTGGAAGTGCTGTCTGCCACCTTACCTTGTTGACTGTGCTTCTCCAAGGATGGGAGGCATCAGCTGCTGACCTTCATGGGAGAAGCAGGCTTGTGAAAACAGAAGGAACAAAAGCTTGTTGGCCTTCCTGCAGCAGCCCTGGCCAGCTGCTCTTTATCTAGAAGTGGGCAAGCAAAGAGAGCAAGTGGCCACATGCTGCCCTCCACCTCCCACGGGCAACAAAAGCAGGCACCTCTCACTGACTCAGCTTGCCAACTGGAAAAGCTTATTCTCACTACCCTGGAAAAAGGCATCCTTTAAGCAGTATTTTTTTCAATCATTTTAATAACTATTAGCAGTGATGTAGGGATGTCTGTCCAAAAACTGGGAGAAACCATTGCGCCATTAATATCCTAAAGCACATCTTGACTCTGCCCCCGTGGAGAATAAGACTAAACCTGTGTTCTGCTCAAGAAACACTGGAATTATCTTGGAACACCAATTATGTTTCAGAGCATCAAAGCAATACTAAAATTTTTTAAAATGTGGCTCCCTCTGGTGATGTGCAATAAAATAGGTACTAGGTGGCAACAGAAGAAGACATAAAATTCTTACTCTACCAATTCCAGTTTTAGAAGCTATTTGCTTACAGCAGCAAAGGCTCATTTTGATGTGCAAGAAGTTTGATATTTTTTATGTGGAATTGCATATAGTGTCTCTTAAAATCTCCAAAATCTGTCAAAATTAGTTGGCATATGATCTCAGCAGAGTTAGTTCTGCAAAATTAGGATGCAGTTAAGAAACCTGATGTCTTATCAACTTATTATGGCATCTTTATAAAATTTTAGAAAATAAGCTATCTAGACAATAAAATCCTCTTTAGGGGATTTCCTGAATACTTTTCAGTGAATATTGGAGATTACCTCTGAGGTAGTGACGTGATTACACAGAAGATGGACCAAAAGCAGGGGAAAAAATATAATTAAGACAGATTTTTTTTGCAGTGGGTGTCAAAGTTTCTAGGTTGTAGCAATGTTGAAGTTTTAGAATGAATACTGCTGGGTTTGTTAAACTCTGTTGGTATTTCATTGGTATCAGCTATGCAAAATGATGAAGTTTCATTCTTGGCATCATCATTGAAATCGTGTTATTACATCCTAAAGGGTGAATAAGCAAAATTAAATTATATGCAGTTGTTTAGCAGTAATTCTTGATTGAATTTGCTCAGTTTACAGATATTACTACTTCTTTTCAAGTCTTGAGGCAGTCTTAAGGCTATATCTGGTTATATCTATCCTGTACACAGATATCCTCTCACTTGATCTTAGGTATCACCAGGAAAGAAATTGAAGTTTCAAGTGAATTTCTCATGAGTAAAACAGATTAATTTTAAAAAGAGCGAGAATCTCTGGGGTTTTCTCATGGGTGGAGTTAGTTGTTGGCTTTTCTTTTTCTGACATAGTTGCTATATCAAAGTAATTTGTGTATGATAAAGACTATCTTTTAGATGCAGAAAGTTTAAACAGATAAAAAAAAAGAAGAATAAATAAAAGTAAGGATGGAGTTGACATTGCAGACTTACTCAGGTGTCGTTGTCTGTGGTACATGAATCTAAATTAAAGCAAAATTAATCTTATCCAAATAAACTAAGAGAAGGACTTGCACAGAATATGGAACAGATGTTTGCTTATGCCCAACTTACTTTGCTCTAGCTTGAAACATTCGTATAGTACCTAGGCTAGTGTTTGAATCTTTGCCCATTTCATAGGTTTCCAGTGTATGTCTTTTTAATTACTTATGAAAGCATACCACAGTATCTATTTCAAGGCAGAAACATTTCCTTTTCTCATATGAAAATATATTGTAATGTATTTCCTATAGAGGAAGAGGGAAAAGTATAAGTTTTTTAATAATTAGATGTGCTGTTTGCTTTGAATAAGCAGATAAGGTATTTAAAATATGAAAAGCAGGTCCTCATTGTAATACTGTCTTGGCTGAACTGTGGGATCTATTAGATTACCTGTTTAATTTCCATTTACATTTATGCATATTGACGGAGTCATCAGAATATTCTTGTTAGACAAATATTATCATGGAACTGAAATAATGCATGATTAGATGACCACACTATTTCAGAAACGTGGCAGGGACAGGAATTAAGGCGACTTCTTATTTAACTTCAGGTCATTTATTTTAAGTACATTGTCTAGGGCTTTTTTCCTGTGTGTGGTTCATACAGAATTGCTGTGAAACAATCTCTCAGACACTACCATAATTTTTCAGTTTTATGTCGGAGGGAAGACACCTACAAACATTAGAAGATGCAAATTTGGGTGCAGGGAAAATGGGTAGATTCAGTCTCAGTCCCGAGGCTGGATTTTAGAAAAAGCTCAATTGCGAGGCTTTTTCTTCCATCTAATTAGCTGTTATGACTTGAATGTCAGGGATTTTTTGTTTGTAGGACTGGGGAGATTTCAAGCTGCATTTATCTCTTTTTTTTTTCTTAATTTAAAAGATAATGATAGAACATTCATTATGTCAAATTAAAAACACTTGGAAGTCTTTATGAACTCTGCAATCTCTCTTATTATCATACTGGCTAAAATTTCTGCTAATTACAATTATTGCGTTATTTTTGAGACTAGGAATCTACTAGTAAAAAGTATTGGGAACTATTGAGCCTCCCTCCACATCTGGACAAAATGTTCATTGAGCAATGGAGGAGAGAAATCAGTACAAAAGATCTCTTGTGTCACTCCGTGATTTTCTAACAAACAAAATGTCAAGTTTCCAGTGAGGCTCATATCAATTTTCTCTCATGTCCCAACTGAAAACCATGATATGCTGGTGTTGTGAAAAGAAAGTTAAGATTCCTCGAGTACTTTTTGAGGTAGAAAAAGCAAGCCCAATAGAGAAAAACTAGATTATTTTATATTTATATAATAGAAATAACATATGAATTATATTTAAATATTATATAAGTATATAAATGTTAATCTTTGTTCTTTGTAATATTTTCCCCATAATCTAGGAAGGCTTGTGCCCTTCCACTTGCATTTTATTTTTCTGTTCGAAGCCTCTTTTTGATGACTACCCACAGATGAGCAGTCTGCTCACAGAGGTCATGGACAAGAGTTGTAATGCTTTGAGCATAAACCTCCTCAGTGGGGTTGTGAGATTAAAGTTATAGTCTGTCTCCAAGAAGACCATTATCATTATAAAGTAACACACATCATTAAAGAGAAGCTCCATGAAGACCATTATCATTATGTGGCAACACATCATTAGACAGTATCTTCAGCTGCACAGCCCATTGAAGAGGGTACCCTCGTAATGTGACAGCTCTCCAGAGCAACATCAGTCAGCCCACAGCGTGTTTCAGCAGGGGTTACTCATGTCTCAGGGATTCCTCTTGTCATCCTTTCTTAGCTACAAGTTGTTAAACAGAAGGAGTTGCTCCGGGATAAGCCCCAGGGCTCTTTGAAAAATAAAATCCCCGCAGGAGTTGGAGTATTCCTTTAAGCAGAACTGTTGCATGGTTGCAAAGAGTTCAGGCCTGTCCCCTCTGTTCCAAGGTGACCAGCTGGAGAGGGAAATGTTTCAGGTGGCTGCACACTGCCTGTGGAATTCAAAAGGTGCCTGCACTGTGGTAAAAAATAGGCAGGCAATGAAAATATGGACCTACTGCTGCAGAGCAAATCTGTTACAGCCTGCCATGGATACACCTGGCTGTCCTATTTCTGCCATCAGGGAGTGAAAGGAGTTCAGTTATCCCAACTTTCAATAGGCTGGGGAGAAAACTAGATCTGTACTGCCTGTAGAAATTGTGTTGTCATGCTGAAATAGGAAAGTGTAGAAAGGTCATGCCTCTATATTTTAGGAATCAAAATCAGTGATTGTTTGATTTGCTCCAAATGCACTTAGTTTTCTCTTTTGTCTGCATAATCCTGTCCTCCTCCCTGCAGTGCTACTGAATCATAGATAAATTTGCTGTCTATCATAGATACAGGAAGCATTTCTCTTACCAATCTGTTTTCATGGCCATTGTCATTATGCTGTATTCACAATAAGGTATGTGTTAGGTATTATTTTGCATCAATATGCTGTTTTCCATTAACGCAGTGTACATCGTATCCCTAAAATACATTCTTCTGGCTTGTGTCTTTTCATAAATTCTAGTATGCAAAACATCTTTAGCTGCTCTTTTACAAAGAACCATGGTTTTTTTTAAGTGAAGTAATTAATTTTCTGCTTCCAGGCAATTTTTCTGGGAAGATAGTTCAGAAAAGTTCCAAACTTCTATTCCATAACATGTTTTCAGGAGCCAGTAGAGGGTGCATTTTCCACAGTGTTTTCCAAAGCACTCTTTAATTGGTGCTCTAATTAAGTATGTGAATAGATGTAGTCTGTAACAAACATATTATTTTAGAATTAACATTCAGGAAATCAGAACAAAATCTATCCACTAAATGATCAGGCTATTCCTTTTTAATCATTCCATCTTAATTGTACAGCAGTAAAATACCAGCTGAAATATTTCCTTTTCTTCCTTTTTTCATCCAATGGCTTAAAATGGCTTCCCTTTATAACATGGCCTGAATACATGAGCATAATATTTATAACATCATTACTTTAGCCACTGTGCAGTACATATGAATAGTGAATGGGACTGAATAAATGCCTTCCTCCTTTAACAAGGATCCCCTGGTAGGCAGGTTGAACCACAAATGTCTCAATCATCCTTACAGATAATCTGATATTTCTGCTCCCCTTTAGAGTGTCAAAACTGAGAATCAATGCACAATCATGATGTGGTAGGTGTACTGGGATGAGCAAGAGTCTGAAAACAGACAAGCTACGTGATCTTCATACCAAGCCCAAATACTGCAGTGGCCAGAGGAGATGTGAAGGCAAGACTACTGAGGGAAAATCTCCTCAAATATGCAATTATTTATTCCTGACTGTGGTTTTACCTCTTGGGAGCACTGTGCTCTGTGGAGCCAGTGTTCATTTTCAAAATATATCAAGCAAACAGGTTGCAGCAACAAAGTCCAGACTTCCTTTCCATTTTCCATCACAATTATAAGGAAGTTTTAGTACTTGTATTTCTCTGTGTTTTCCAAGACACTTCAAGGATAGGAGTGCATTTCCCTTCCCGAGCAGATTTAGATAAGGTCATATTAACTGTACAGCAGAGTGGGTAACTAGGCCCTTAAACAAACCCTGGGGCCTGGATACGTAGGCAAAGTTAAATGATGCAGTCCTGGAACAGCTCACCCTTCCTTCCTTAGAAGATGCCTGGCAGAATTCATTTCTGCCACTCACATTAGTGCTGCTAAGGCACCCCTGAGAAGGTCAGGGAAAAGCTGGGCACAAGCAAAGGGGATGTCTTTGTGGAAGCCATTCCCACGTCCATATGGAAAATGAGAGGTCCTTGCTGCGCTCAGCAAAGATGAGGCACATTTACTCTGCATGGGAGATCTTCTCACCTCTGGAGCTATAAATAGGAGTGTGGAATTAGCAACCAGTATGTTTCTGTGTCACTGTATGTGTAATGTCTCTCTGTAATGGTTCCATTTGCTAGATGACATGTACTTAACTCTATTTCGAGCAGCACACATTCTCCCGAGGTCATTCAGAATGTAACTTTCAGACACGGTCACTCCTAATATGTTTTCTCCTGAAGATTTGCTTCTAACATATTTGTGAGCTTGATATTTTCTCTTATTCACTTGAGGGTTTTTTAGAATATAACTTTTTAGTGTTATTATGGGGTTTTTTCAACACAGAAATATAAAGTTTAGGACTCCCAATGTCATTTGATGCAATTTTTAATATAATTAATTCTCACTGTCCCAATGGCACTATATTCTCTTACAAGATAGTTCTCTTAATCTCTGATTAAACTGATAATTTCTGATGGATGTCTAAAGACAGCATTACTGCCATATTCTGTGATGTTGATACAAGCATCTTTAAGGAATAAGAGGAGGAATTCAGCAATGACTGCATAATCTTAGTTTAGGATGCAAGAAGAGGGAATGAGTGTAATAGATAAAGTGCTAAATTTACTAGATCAATATCTGGATAAATAAAACAGGGAGCTGTAGTGCTCTGCCTATTTCCTCTAGAAAAATGAATTAGAAAAATGTACCAGTATGTTCTGATCAAAGCCTAAAAACAAAAGGCCAAAACTTGAACCTAGGATGCAGGATTTCAGGTGGGATCAGAAGAGTGAGGTCAACTTTGTGTTGAAGAACTGCTAGGTTTTCTGAGTGAACTTGTGACTGGGACCTGCAGGGAGTGGGGGCTTGTCTTTCTCGTTTGTCTTTGCACTGTTTTAGTTGGAGTCTGGTCCTCACATGGTTGGCAGTAAAGGAATAGGGGCAAAGTAAAAGGCAACAATCCTCAAGTAGTGAAGCTCAGCTGGGCTGTGTTTGTTCCAAGAAAAGATTTCAGCTCTGATGGCCAGAAAAAGTCAGATTTGCCCCATCGTGTTGTATGGCAGGATTATCTTTCGGGAAAATAAAGTATCATGTGCTGTTAAAGAAGACAGAAATAAAGAAATGTATTTGAGTAAAAAAACCTACATCATTATTGACTGTGGAGTAGTGGGAAGGATGAATAAAATAGAACCCCTTTAACACCAAGATTACTTTGGGGAAGCATAGTGACAGGAAACTTTTTGGTGTTTCTCACAGGACAGATCTGAATATAGAAATGAATCATCTGTGGCATTATTAATCAGATAAATATTGGGAAGCATTTCATTCCAATAAGCCTAGTAAAATATCTTGACTTTCCTGAAATACATTGTATCCTGATACTATTAAAAGAAATGCCAATGCAGTGAAGCTTGCAAGTGGCAGCCAACAGATTTCTCCACTTAAATTATCAATCGGTTCTATAGGTTTTATTTTTGAAATATTTTGTTTTCTATGACGGTTGTCACAGTGGTATCTAATTGAGCAGTCATTATTTCATTCAGTCAAAATTAAATGGAAGGGTAAATATTTTCAGAGACACAAAGTTTGAAAAATGAAGGAAATTAACTTCTGCAAGCAGATGGACCATGAAGAACCAAGGCTTCAATAGGAGAGACATGAAAGCAAACAGACCTGCTGATTGTATATCAGTGTAGTTAAGGTTCTGGAACAAATATAGATTAAAATATATGAGATACAAAACATTAAGGGGAAAAGATGGTAAAAGTTGTATTAAATGTATTATACAAAATGATTTTATAAATGGAGCTCTATTGCATGCTTTATTTGGAGTCACTAAAGCATTTGATAAGGAGTAATTAGTGAAGCATGAGAAGTCGGATTTAGCAGAGTGATTGTAAAGCAGTTAGAAACTGAATGAAAGGCAAATAATACTGGGTAAATTAGAAAAATCATACATTCATTAGCAGGATTCTTCAGGAGTTAGGATCAGCATTTTTTAATATGTTCAGTATTAAAAATAAGAATGAACTTGCAAGCTTTGCTGTTGACAAATTTATTACATGGGAAGACCTTCATGATCTGTGATAAGAAGGAAATATCTGAGGAAGAGAAGTTTTTGGTTCCTCTGAGCCTCACCAGGATATTTGAGCTATCAAAATGATCTAGCCCTGAGAAAGAGACCCTAGGATGTGATTATCTATCATATTAGTAGTAGAGACAGGAATTTCTGACACTGTGCAGGGTACTGGTAGGCTCTCACTGGAACACAGTGTGCAGTCCTCTTCACCCAGGTTCAGAAAACTTAGACTAGAGAGATGCAAAGTAAAACTACTACAGTCACTAGAGATAACAGATATTATAAGAGGAGAAAATGAAGGATATTGTCCTAGACAAAACATGAAAAATAAAAAAAGGAGGTTTTACAATTTCTCTCTCGAACTGCCAGAACAGGAAAAAGAAAATGGGAAAAACGGGAGAAAAGCTCAGGGAAAACATCACTAGAGAAGTTGTTAGGTAGAAAATGGTCGCAGATCAACGTATGTTGAAATAAAAAAGTGTTTAAGTGGCAGAGTCATGAGGTGCTGGAAAATAGAGTCTCCCACTGGGAGTCACGGGGGCAAAAAGTTAATTAGTTTTAAGATGGAGATTAATCCTATTTTTAAACAGATTCTATGAGATGGCCACCTGCAATAACAGGGGATTGGACTTTATTCTGCAAGTTTTCTACGCAAGCCAGGTTCCAGCAGTTCTGTCATGAGTGTTCCAGTACTGTGGCGTGTTTTTTTAAGTCTCTAAGGGCTTGTAACAGTGCGTAACAGTTTCAGTAATTGCCTTCTTGAAATTATTACAATGAACTTGAAAATGTGAATTTCAAGGGTTCAATACCTAAGAAAAAATAAGGCCCCCTTTACATATATTTTAATACTTTCAAGATTTATTGCACTAATATCTAGGATTATCTCACTGGAGACAGTGAGTTGAAGAATCTGAATGCTGATCCTTTATTGACTATCAAATACTGTTGATGACATCTTGTTTCAATTCCTATATATGCTTTAGACTGGGTATTTCAGAACTTGATCTTCATTTTCCCTCTCCTATATTTTTATGTGGACTCATCTTACCCTTAATCTTAAAATCCCTGGCAAAAATGAAATGTATCACTCTGCAAACTATTTACACCTTGATCTTCTTTTCGCAAAAACCTACATGAGTCATGTCTGGTGTGCACCAGTGAAAAATTTCTCCATGAATGATCAATTATTTCAATAGAGCAGCTGAAAGGAAAATTAACACTTATGCATCTGTATGCAGAATTATGACCCTGATTTGGGAGCTTGTGTGAGCTCTGGGTGATGTGAATGCTCGGGGAAGGACCTTTCAGGAAGGATGGCTGTGAACCAGATCAATGATCATCTTTCTTCCACCTGAAAACTGCAGTTGCAAATGCAGTGAAATACTTTTCTACAGTCCCTAAGATATTTTCTTGGCTTGCTAAATGGGAAATGCTGTGCTCTGGTGCGTTTCAAGCCTCGTAAGTGATGTGCAATGGTACCATATTGAAATGCCTTTTAAAAATCCAATCAAAATAATTGATTTTTCATAGACAGAGCTCAGTTTGTCATTGAGTTGCATTCCTCACAAACCCCTCAGAAATGTAGCGTGCCAATAAAATAGACAGAACGATTACAAAATCACTATCAGTTTTGGTTGTGATGTATGCTTTGGCATCCTTACATTGAAATGTTTTATTTTCTTCCAAGACTGAAGTGCCAAGAAAGAACATTATTTTATTTTGTAGCTTCCCACTAAACCCCCAAAACTGAATAGGTAAAATTCCAGACTTTAGTGAGAGCCTTTTTCTAACTGGGATTCATCTGCAAATAATAGTGAAATATTAAAACAACATTTTAGGCAGATATATGGTCATACAAATCCAACCTTATTGTAAAATTTAAAAGTAGAATTTATATTTTAAAGATAAACAGATTTAAGGTAAAGCAGTAATTGCAATTTCAGTGGCTTTGGGAGAATGTCTTTGGTTTGGATTTTTTTTTAATCCGTTTCAGCTTTTTAAGAGAGAAATGCAGTCAAATAACAGAAGTTTTGCATATGCTAAGGAATGAATACGTAGCAGATGAAAGTCAGTGTAGCTCCACTGAAACCAAGGGATCTTTCCATACTTAAATATCAGAGCGAACCAAAATTTAGCCTATTATTTTTATGGCTTTTAAAAGTGGGCTTTCATAGACAGCTCAGTTTTCCCTCTCTTTTTTTTTTTTTTTTCAATAATCCCCATCAATTCGCAGATGGTTAGCAGACATGCTAGATAATAAAAGTCCATTTTTTATTAAATAAGTGTGGCTACAATAACAGTATTCATTGTGATTTTACCAAGGAATGCTTAAGACTTACAGCCCAAATCAGCCTTGCACATCACTTTGCTCAGATTTGGAGGTTCACAAAGCAGACACACAAGATTCTGTTGTGTGGGCCCGGTTCCAAAGATTAATGCTGAATATTAAAGCAGCTTATTAGAATGCTTAGCTACTGTTTTCTGGAGTATGACCATCCACACTTGGTTTTTTGTTTGATATCAAAATCTGTGGTTTTTTCACTCATTTGAAATACACAAAGCTACAGAGGGTAATAAAAGTGTGATCAAGGTGTCTGTATTCTTTGTGGTGTGAATGGACTGGTGCCAATTTAACATTATAAGCATTGCTATTATGTGGAGTTTTATAAATTTAAATCAGAAAAATTACAATTCATTCCCATTACAGAATGTTATTTTTAGATTTACCTTTTACTTGTCTGCCCTTTGGTACATGAGAAGTATCTTAGAGGTTTGCTGGGGGTTTTTTAATTGAAAAGTTTGAATGCTTCTTTCTCAAAAAAAAAAAACCACCCCAAAACATCAAAAGAGCATGACAAAAAACTACAAGAGAACACTACTATTGAATAATTTAACACAATGAGATGAATTTAATATTAGCCGCAAAGTAGATTAAAATATATGGCGACATGTAAACTCTAGCCAGCAATAATTTTCTATCTGTTTTAAAATCAGCTGAAGTCAAATAGATTATTGGCTCAAGTGGGACCAGTGAAGTTGTACCATGAGAATATGGCAGTAGACAGCAAATTCTCTGAGTAGAGAAATTTAAGGGATAGAGGTTTCAATTATTTATCAGCTTAGATGCTGCACATGATTTTTTTAAATCAGAGATAGGCTTGGCACAGAGTAGAGGTTACCTTAGATTCCTAAAATGAGATAAAGAAATGTGATGCTAGAGCCAAACGCTGAGGTCAGGGACATGATTACTCCTCAAGATTTTAGGTGAGCTCTGAGCCCTGTGTTCACCCTGCATCCCCTCTTTCACCTCTTTTAAGAGAGGCTGGCACTCAGCACATGGTTTAGCTTCCATTTCTTTCTGCCACAACTGTTTTGATTTAGTTCTGAAATGCTCTGAAAGCTGCAGAACAAAAGCAGAGTTTGAGTCTAGGGAGAGCACTAGGGTTTGTAAGACTTTAATCATCCATCTCACTAGCATGTGTTCCAGTGAAAGAACATACAAATGGAGCTTGCTGAATAATGTCTAGGATCAGCTGCCCTTTTCCAGCAGGAATTCACTTAATGCACAGAAAGATGAATTTTCAGCATGAAGTTTACAGTCACACTGACAGTGTCATTGTCATTTTACTTCATTCTTTTTTGTTTCTTTTTTTTTTTTTTTTTTTTTTGAAGTTAATAAAAACACAGGGAAGAAAAGGTGGAGCATTCACTGAAGAATTATAGCTAGGAAAAAAATAATTGAATCAAGTTACAATAGGATTGTGTATCCCACGAGACAGTCCTCCTCCTGCCTCATTGTATTAATTACTTTCTCCATAAGGAATGCCAGACAAAGACTGTAGAAACAAAATCAGTCCCTCTGTTTTGATTGGGATATATTTCAATCCTAGCAGGATATTGTCATACCTATCTTTTATTTGTAAAAGCTGGCAGTCATTCCAGATATTGCCAGCATAGCACACAAACACATGCAGGAATTACTGTTAGATATTAACTGTGTATATTGAATGCTTCATTGCATCTATTTAAGAGTCTCATGAGAAAAATCTCAGCGTATGCATAGAAATGACATGTGTTGCCACCACCACAGCTGCTACAGTATTTTCACACTTTAGTGTGCTGTCTCATGGCAATCAGGAAACTATTATTTTGTGTAAGAAATAAAGAAAACTTGAAATGGTGGGTTTTGTTAGCCCTCAGCACTTTGTAAAAAATCAAACCCCACACCCTAATCCCTGCAATCTTCTTCCAAATAAAATCAGCCAGCTATGCATTCTTTGCCGCCTGTCTCCCAGAATATCACTCCTTCTCACTTGACAAAAACACTGCCTTTGGCTTTTTGTGAGAGTGGAGTGTAAGGTGTGAAATCTGGGATCCAAATGATATAGAACCAGATTTGCCAATGCAATGCCAAGTTACCATGTTTAACGTACATGCTTGGAATATGTTTTCACAAATAAACTTAAAGAAATGCCCAAGCAAAAGTTATTTTAACTGTTTCCCCATTGCAACTAAATGGCCTGATACCCCAAAGAAGATCTGACACTCTGATGTTGCCATTGAGGTTTTACTTCCCTCAAAATGCATTATACTGTGTTTGCATATTTAGATTTCAGAAGAATGAGCATCATAAATGCATGTAACCAACAGTATTTTTAGTATACTTGAAAAAATGAAATCTTTGTTTCTTTAGAATCTGGTAGCGAGAATAGAAATTGAGCTGATGATCTGAGCAACAGAATCCTCTCCACAAAGCAGGGACAAAATTTCCCTGCATTACTTCTTCCCAGGGCAGTGGGATCATAGCTGTTAATCTGCACAGGGCAACTTCCCAGATAGGAAGGAAGCTAAATGCATCTCTGCTCCCACCCCTATTCCCAAAGCACTGGAACTTGGCACCAAAATCCCGGTGTATGTGTGCAGCAGCCTCCCTGTCCCTTGTGTCCCTTGCTAGAGCCACTCTTGGTTGAAGCTGATTTTCCTTCAGAAAGGGTTTGGGATTTCCCTTGCTGTAACAAGCTACAAATTTTCTGTGTGTATATTGAAAAAGTCTGCTTTGTATTCTGCTGTGCAGAGCATCAATAAACCACACTGAGAGCAGGGGGGTCTGGAAATGTTCACACAATTAGTGAAAGCAGCATGGGGCAGCTCTTGGTGGGGACTGGAAAAGGGCACAAAACTTGCCACATAAGAGTTAAAAAGGAATGGAAAACCTTCACTGCCTCTGGGTAGACAGAAGAGAAGTTACAAACAACATATTTTTACCCAGAAGAAAGTAGCAGATGTTCCTGGGACAGCACAGAGAGCGTCTGGAGTGCCTGTAGTGATTTCAGCGTAGATTCTGCAGTTTTAACTTTATCTTAGGTGGTTTAGTGTAAGGACTTAAAATCTTGACATGACTTTCGTCAATGAGAAAGACATAAAGCTGCATTTTTAACAACGTATCTTAAAAATAAAATAAAATAAAATTTAAAAAAAGGGTTGCAAAGGTTTTGGTTTTTGTCTTAGAAAATATTTTCAGTATGCTGCTTTTCCTCTCCAAACCCTCCTGCCTATAACAACCAAATGCCTTCATTACCAAAAATGGAAATGCCAATGCCCAGAGGCTTTATGGTATCCAGATTTTGTGTGAAAATATGTGCCTACAGCCAACTAATAGAGCACTGGGACCATTTCTCATTTCTCTTATTTTTTAAAGACACAGAGAAATATACACTTCTCCCTGTACATATGGCCCAATCCTACTTAGAATTTGCAATTTGGAATGGTGTAATAAGCAGGGTTGAGGTCTACAGATTTCTGTGTTTTGACAAAATGGAACAAGAGCCAAGTTTTTTGGGGAGGTGGTCCAAAGTGTAAAGTGTAAAACTCTGCAGTGTAAAGTGAAAAACTCATCCAGGTATATACATGCTGCATATAGTATTAGAAAAGCAGAAGCACAAATGATACTGTGGTATTCCTCTATGAATATGAGTGAGGGGAAAAAATCCACTAGAGAAGGCAAAGTCTGAAACACAGGGTGTTGTACATCCTTGGACCTTCAACAGAAGTTTTCCAACCACCTCTTCTCACTCCAGGTGCTGATAAGAAGATGGAGCCTTTACACAAAGTCTTAGCCTGCCATGTCTGTCAGGACTCTTCCCACACGTGCAAACAGCTTTTGTTCTACAGCATGTTCTACAAAAGATTTGAAGAAAATTTAGGACATTATCGTCAGAAGCAGAGATGGGGTTTGAAGGAGCCCGAGACAGAGCGATGTAAACGAGGCTTGATGGAGCTGAGCTGCAGCATCCAACTTACTGTAGCCTTATGCTAATGCCCTTTGTCTTCATCTATCCAGTACAGCATTATTACTGTGATGCTGAATGGTTAAACCAACAGAATCTTTAATTAAAGAATAAGAAATCCGCAGATCATTTCACATATTACAGTGGTACTGGATTTAGTAGGTATACACATCTTATTACTGCAGTTGCTGCTGTTGCTTCTTCTTAATATGTCTCCTAAAATATCAGGAAAATAATTATTTTCCAGGTACATTGCACCATGTCTGATTTTCCTTGGTGAATTCACATGCATAGCAGCTACCTACTGACTTGGTAACCACTTATGTGAAATCATGTAAAATCATTGGACTATTGGCAAAACTCAACCAACTGCTTTTAAGGTTTGATATTTCTATTCCGTGAGCTAATAAACATACAATAGAATTGCTTTTGTGATTATAACAGAGGAATCACTCCTAACCAAGGAGAAGCTTATTATTAGTCTTGTCAAGATGACAACTTCATTAATTATCCAGTGGTTTTGTTGATCATTTAATTTCGTCATATGAATAATTTAAAACTTTGATACATACAGTAATTTTCGTGAAAGGCCTTCATATTGGTCAGCTTGTCAGACACACATAGAAGACTTAAAGCCCAAATTAAATATCCAGTGTCCTTTGCAATCTCAGGGAAGTTAATTGAAACACTGTTGCTTCCTTTATTTCTAATCCTGCTGCAACAGTCTAAAAGAAATTACTAAATAAAATGCCTTCATAAGCAAAATTTTAATTAGCTTTATATCTTTCTTCATCACTACTACATTTTGTGACACAAATAATATTTCCATGTGCTATTTCCCATCTCTTCCTTATGGCAAATCATGTTGAAGACTTGAGAGCAAGGCATTAAGGGACAAGTAATAGAAGAGATAATAAAGCATTAACTGTTGGAAAGTAGATCTATATTCCCAGTCTAAAAAGAAAGAGAAACAACTCTAATATCATTTTATTACTACTTCTATGATATGGAATTGCTGAGAACCAACCTAAATGAAGTATCAAACATGAGCTATGATTTTGAGTTACTGCCTTTAAACAGCATTAATATTTTTTTATTATGGTTCTTTTATTTTTGTGTTGGGTACTGATATGTTCCTTACCTCCACAGTGTCTGAAGATGGAGACTACATTGCACCATCTCATTGACACACAACTGAGTTAAAAAAAAAAAAGTATTCTTGCTAAATTTGCAGTGTATTTAGAGCCAGCAATTGTTTTCAAACTTGATGAATAGAAGCAAAATTTTCCAACTAGGTGTCTTATCTAAATTAAGCACAATAAGTATTTACTCTGGGAAATAATTAAATGCACCCAGAGTTTCCATTCAGAATATAAATGAATATTCACATACTAAGGATAGAAATTGAATGTTTTCACAAAACCCTTTCCTTAGCCAGTTATATCCAGATATAGACCAGAAATATCTGGTCTCTGATTGATCAGCTTCTTCAAAAGTCCTGCATTATGTCTATGTGCAGGAGCAGGCAGCCAAGGGGTTTGGTGAATATCTTTTAACTAACAAGGGAAAAAAATTCAAAAGTTATCAATAAGAAACAAACAATTGCAATAAAAAAATCAGGTTTCTTTCTCATATTTTCATAGAAATTAGTCAAAAATGTGGTAATGGGACTAAGTCCTCTAGAAATGAAATATCTAGAAACAGCAATTAAAACCATTTGTCGTATGTTCCAATCACCTGTGATATCAGGTGGAGGAAGGCATCAACACTTCATTGGAATAAGCTTTGAGACTGCACTTGGTTGCCTTCCAATGCAAGGACTTTTTTATGGATCTCATGCTGCTCACCCAGATTCTCTCTCTCAGAGAATTAAGTCTCTTTTGACAGAGATCAGTATTTAAGGGACACCCCGCAGGCACACACTTATTTCTGAAGTTGTTCTCAATTTGTGGAGCACCCTTCAAATACATTGGATGGACTCTGATATTTTATTTCTAGCTGCCATTTTGCCTAATGTGCTTTTAATAACAATCTTCGTCAGACACTAATGACTTCTGGATCTTTCTGTATTGAGTATAAAGCAAAATTACCTCAGATTATTAAAATCTGAGATAACAATAGGACCCCCATCATATCTCTATAGAGAAAGGGAAGATACATACATCCAGCTAAAATGCTTGACAAGCACTCAAGGGAGATCAGCAGATCTAATAGCCAAACCTAGCAAAGTATATATTCCAGTCAGGAGCAAGAGATAATCATCATGGAAGGTTTCTTAAAGTAGCACTCTTTTTTTTCTCACAGATCACCCCTACTAATAGGATGGGTTTTGTACCACTTACAGGAGTTATCCTTAACCTAATGGAGCTCTGGGCACACCCTCTTGGTTAACATCACCTGTGATTTTCACAGGAATCTTATTTAGGCCTTTGTGCCTTAGGTCTTAGTGCATGTCAGTGGGATCAGAACTCGTGGCAGGCTCAACTCCCCTCCAGCAGTAAGTACAAAGCTCTACTAGCTCACTGTGCTCAATTCAGTAAATATTTTTGGCATTGAGAATATTGATTTACTAGCGAAGCTTGTGTGTTCAGATCATTTTTTTCCCTGAGAAAGAGACTTGAAAATTTGAATTTGCCTTTTCACTTCCTGAAAGGTCTGACAGTGCATCTAATGTTTTGCAGGTTTTGTTCTCTTCTTTTACAACAAATACATTTCCGGGGTCACTTAACAATTTATTATCTCTGAAATGTAATTAATTCAATTAGTACTGGAGATGCATGGAAAAACACAAGTGTTGGCCTTGTCTTTTCCTTTCAGGTGTTCTGTGGTTGAAAATGCTTTTATTCTTGTCCTAACAAAAAATTCTGGTGCCTTTAGTAATGACATTCACAATGCAGCCAAGCAGTCTTGATGACAATCATTATCATTCCTCTTACTTTATCAGCTGCTAACACTTGGATCACAGGAAAACTGCTGCTGTCCTTCTTAAGGAATGCAGTGCAGCTGTGCCATTGGTCTAGGGTGGAAATTCATCCTTGTTATCCAGGTGCTAATTAATTCAATTTTTAATGTCCTACTACATATGCAGATGAGCGTTCAGGTGATGGCTGATAATTACTTTGAGCAAGACGAGGTGCAAAAGGAAATGGTTTCTACCAGTGTGAAATAAGTTCTTGAAGCAGATCCAGTTACGTACATGGTGTAATGTATTTGGAGGGATGTTACGAATGGGGTGTGTGCCTTCATACAATATGTCCCTAAATATGATGTTCAAAATAATCTTTTCTGAAGTTATATAAATACTGAAAAACCACATTTTAATTTTTTTTACATTTTATACTTCAGTGAACTTCAACTTTTTGAGAATGTGAACATTTTATATTGTTAATGAGATTGGAGAAGAAGCAGAACTCTACCCATCTTGGCATACCATGCACATAAGATTATTTGTTTACAAGTAAACACAGCTTCCCTATGTCTTTTTTTTTTTTTTTATGGAAAACAAACTAAAACTTTTTGATTTTAGACATCAGATACAGTTTCAATGGCAAACTTTTGTATCACCTTTGTCTCAGGATAATTTTGGGTTTTCTAGTTAAACTACAGAGAAGCCATATACTAGGAAACATTCAATTTGGCTGTAATAAATAAAGAAAGAATCAAAGAAAACTGTTTAAAACACTAATTTTGAAAAGTCGCTGTTTTACTGCAGTAAACTTCCAATGATTTCTCTTCATTTCTCTCTTTCTCAGCAACATTCTAAGCTGTAACCCAGAATTCAGGAGAAAACTGAAAACATGGAGTACCTAACTAAAAATAGGAAAAAATATTAAACCAAAAACTTAGGTCTGGAGTCTGAATAATTTTAAATATTTGGGAAATAAAATTATCTAAACTGAAATGTTTAGGTATTTCCAAAGTTTTTAGTTTTCAGAAGAGTGTTGCTAGCAAATTTCACATTTGGAATTCATGCACCAAGGAATGATGAATGCTGTATTTTTCTCTTCTGGTATTTGGAACTTGGCTTGTTTAGATGCATGTGTATGTATAAGTACATATATCTTTATATTTGTGGCACGAATAGTTTCTTCAGAATATCCCAGGAGAGGAGAGTGTTTACATGGACCCACACAAACTCCTCAAACCTTCACTAAAAAAAACCCTCTTGACACTGAACCTCATCACAGGCAGCAAAAGCCAAGATGCAACATAATGAAAAAATAATTGCATAAGCTCAGGAGGGGAGAATAAACTTCCTAGCTCAAGTACGAGATAACAGCTACATTTGCTAAAAAAAATTAGAAGGCAACAAAAGCACCATGCCAAATCATTGTTAAATGATAATGCTGTCAGAATGAAACAAAAATTTCAGTGCATTTGCATCAAAGTAGTCAGCCCTAAATTGTGTGATGACTGTACTTGACATAAATAGTAGTCTGGACAGCTGTAACAAAGTGGTCATCTTTTAAAATATTTTTCAAGGATCAAATTTTCTGAAAACATCAGCGTGTGAATTATCAATGTTCAAGTTCAAAGATGGCCTGCAACTAGAGCTACCTAGCCAAAATACCATATATATCACTTAGCTGAGCTGAATTGGGTTATTTTCCATAACTTGAAAACACTGGGACTTTGAGTGTACCTCTTGGGCTGGAGTTGCACAATGTCAGGAACAATATGACAAACCAATAAATACTAACATAAGTCCTGTAGAAGGGTGGGGAGACTTTGAGTGGTTGGAGGGGAAGCATTTGTTGCTAATAAATTAATTATCTGAACCACAGAGAGTGACCTCAGAGAGCTGCTGATTCCCAATCCTTCTACATGTGCCTCCTCCTCAGGTTCCTTTCACATGCTCCCTTCACTCATTTCCTCCTACTCATCATTCCTGACTGCAGGACTTTGGAGTGCACATCTCCTTGTCCCTTTCCTCCTGCCTGGTGTCTTCCTTCAGCTCTGCCTGCCTGACATCCTCGTTCTCATTCTTTTCTCATGGCGAAATTTTGCTATGCCCCAGGGGTGACTCCCCTGGCACTGCTTTTATCTGAAATGTTTGTAGAGGAAAAAAGAACTCCTTTGCTGTAAATCATTACCGTGGCCCTCCCTTCAGGAGGACTTCCTTTGTTGCCTGTTATTGATTGTGATGTTGTGTCTGAACCTGAGCGCTAATCATGAGGACACTCTTTGCCTGCCTGGCTGCTCACCCCAGTGATTCCATTGACTCAAACAGCAGTTTTGTGTGATTAAGAATGGTGAAATCTGGCATTTCATCTTTGTCTGTTAAATACAAAAGACAGTCCTTCTACTTATACAGCACTTTCGGGAAGCTCTCAGAGGAAAAACATCTAGCAGCAACCATTTCTGATCTACCAGTTTTTAAAAAAAATAAATAAAATTCATTCCCATCTAGGCCTGATTAAACTTCAATTTGAACTTGTCCTGGCCAGAAAATGAATGGTCTGTGGTGTCTGGATTTTTGCCTACTTGAAAAAGCTTGTGTGTGTGAGACTGTGTGTATGTGTAGGAATATGATTTATGAAAGTATTGATTTTTTTGTTAAATAATGAATTAGATGTCCTACCACAATATTATTTATCAAACTTTTTTGTCATATAATTAAATTGTCACAGAATGGATTGCAGCCATATAGATTCATTAAATATTAAAACCTACATATGACACAGCTCACTTTTCCTTTAGCTAACAACACAATTCCTCTGTTCTTTTCCATTAAGGTCAACAATAGCTGTTCTTTAACCTCATCATAGAAGTTGTAGCTTCCTTTTACCAAGGTTAGGTAGACGGCAAGCAAAGTCACGAGGTTTGTAAGTTTGCTTATTTTCAGTTTGGAAGCTGATTCCTGGTGATCCTAAGTCTGTTGAATAAACTTTAATTGTAAGAACTAATGGAGCTTTTTTGCCATGGAGTTGCTTCATCAGTTGCCTCCAGGTGTGAAATGAGCAAGTCTGCTGAGCTATAATAGAATGGCTTGAGTCAAATCTGGGTTCCTGTTATGGAGAGAAATATTTATTTGATGTCTCTGTGTCACTAAATTCTCAGTCTGTAAGGAGGGAGCAAGAAAAGGACTTGAGAGAAATATTTTCTCTTGGTACAATTTTGAATAATACAAGGGGAAGAGGAAAAAAATTGTTCACCACCATCTCAGATGAACCTCTTAATGGAATTTAAATTATATTGAAATATTTTAATCCACACTGAAATAGAAGTATGTAGATAAACTGTCAAGTAACAGTAACCAAAAATTGTTTGAGAAAGAGAGGAGGAAGTTATTGACTATAATTGCATCCAATGAGAAGCACTAAGACCCCTTTCAAGAAAGAATCCTTATTCAAAAAAGGATTCAACAACCTCTAGCACAAGATAATGCCTTTAAAATATGTTCTTTGCAGTAAAAAGTATAATACATTACTGCACTCAAGTGCAGACTTACCTTCAACTAAGGGTAACCCTAGTGATCTCCCATCTGGCAGTAATTATTAGTAATTCTGAGTAATTATTAGAAAAGTAACAAAGCAACAACCAGGCCAGAAAAAAAAGAAACCCCCAAGCTAGACATTTTTTAATGCGAATTTCTACCCTAGACATTTTGGAATAATAAAGAAATTTCTTGTTCTGGGGAAGTGCTGCACTGTCCAGGTGTAGTCAATATGTTGAGGTCAAATTTCTGTGTGCTGCTTGTTTGGTGCTGCATGATGTGAGAATTAAAAACACAGCTTCCCATTTACAAAAAATAGGGTTGCTTAAAATTTTCAAACCCCTGATGCCACAATATGGCGTGGGGTTTTTTTCCATGTCATAAATTTTACAAGCAGTCTGATTATTGCATTCCCGATATTACTTAATTTTCTTCTGCGTTCAAAGTTCATTATCATTTATGAGATTGTGACTTGAACTTTAATTACTTGTAACAGAAATCTCACTAGGGATTTAAAACAAACTAATTTTGCACTCTACCTTTAGGGAAAGGAGCAGGACCAAACTTTAATATACACTGTGGAATAGAAAGAGTATATGGTAAAGCTGGCTGCTTCTAAGTGCCTTGGGTGGGACTCCTCCTACTTTTATGAGTCTACAACCTGGCTGTCTGAACTAGTTACCTAAAGTTTCTTTCCAGTCAAGAAGGATAAATAGGCACATCCAGGAGCAAAAAATGAATTTATTTGCCCCCTTTAAAATGCTTCCATTGATTTTAAATAAAGTCTAGGCTACTAAGTAGTTGTTCTAGACCAAATACATGTACTCTGGTTTTGTTATACGTTTGCCATCTTAGCTAAAATAAATCCAGCTTTAGAATACAAGACTGAAGAAGACAGGATAATCCAGGCAAGCATATTTGCTGTCTCCCACCTGTTTAGTAAAAAATCTATCAGTTGGAAAAATGATGATTTCAATTCCACGAACAAAAAATATGGGGATTGTCAGACTGTGTAAGTGTCGTGTGAGTTTGTTGTGTTGTTTGGGGTTTTTTTCTGAAAATCCAGGACAGATTTTTCATGAGTTGCATGATTCTCCTAAAAGGATTCTAAAAAGAGCAACTGTACCCAGGATAGGAACCATGTGATTTTGTAAAGGTGTGTGTACATATATATATTCATATAATAATTAATGTCAGAAAATACCTCCAAGATCATTGAGTCCAAACATTAATTTAAAACAGTTGTGAGTGACTTAGGTCATGGAAAGGCCACTATGTTGTGGTCAAAATTAGGAGCTTGTTAGACATTTCTTAGCTGTAACGAGAGATCTGTATCATCTCCTTTCTTGATCTGCTTTGCTGAGTGTTTTATACTTTCCTGTAAGTGACTAATATGTATAGGGTAGTTCCAATGTATAAGGCTAATACTCATTGTTATCTAGTGATGCACGAAAACCTGAATATTCTGACATTTCAAATATGTACTTTGCTTTAATGTAGTCCTCAGCAAACTAAAAAGTGTCCTTGTTAAAAAGCATGACATTTATTTTCCAGTTTCTTTTGTCATTATTTTTTTGTTGGTTTTTTTGGGGGGGGATTTTATTGTTTTATTTTTTAGGTTGTTGGGTTTTTTT
Source organism: Vireo altiloquus (assembly GCA_013396875.1). Classification (NCBI taxonomy): domain Eukaryota; kingdom Metazoa; phylum Chordata; class Aves; order Passeriformes; family Vireonidae; genus Vireo; species Vireo altiloquus. Next base: position 1,015,860 of record VZRF01002356.1, read on the forward strand.
AATGCTTGAGTGCTTTTATTTTACATGACCTCAGTAAGCTTCTAGAAAATCTTGAATCAAGGCTGACAGTTTTCCAGTAAATGACTATTCAGATGAGATATAGCCAGTCTTAAATGTAAGAAGCTAACATTTTTCAGAAGGATTTCATAATTCTCTTCACTCAGCGATTTGGAAGATATTGCTACTGCCCATCCTGGTGTGACTACAAAAGTCTTATGAGTATTTTATTATAGCTCTCTTTTTTTTTGTTGTTTCTTTTTTTATCTGTTAACATTCACGACTGCACACTACACAGAACGCCATTTGTGAAAACAGTGGTGAATTTTTTCAACTGCTAGATATGAACATTTTTCCTAGGTTTAAATTAGGTATTAGGAAGAAATTATTTTCTGTGGGGGTGGTAAGGCATTGGAACAGATTGCCCAGAGAAATTGTGCACACCCCATCTCTGGAAATGTTCAAGGTCAGGTTGGATGGGGCTCTGAGCAACCTGGGGATAGTGGAAGGTGTCCCTACCCAAGACAGGGGGATTGGAAGTCAATCTCCAAGGTCTCTTCAAACCCAAACCAGCCTGTAATTCTATGATCCTTGGTGGTAGTTGGTTCTTTCCTTAAGAAATAATTGAATAGGAAGGGAAAATTGGCTGGAAGAAATAAAAAATTCTCCTGAATTATCATTCTTGCTTTAAAAAGTCTTTTCAGATACAGGCTTTTTTCCTCACATATTTCCATTTGAAGTTTTTAAACTATTCCTTCTCACTTCATGTTGCTCTAACTCCTGACCTAGCGTACACTACTCTCAAAACACTGCCAGGTACTTTTTTATAATGTTTTAGTGACTCCTTTTTTAACTAAAGGATAACTGGCACCTGCAGCAACTTTTCTCCTACACAATACACCACTTTGCAGGATATGAAGCACGTGCTGCTTTATGAGATTTATATGCCAGCACAGGTGAAATTTGAATTTTCTGGGATGAATGCCCTAGAGAATGAAGTCATCAGAGGAAACACAGCGGAACCAGAACCTTAATTAAGGCAGTATGAGAAAGGGAGGAGGTGACCCTTCAGAACATTTTTAAACTTCTCCTGTGGCCTTTCTTGTTGCTGAAGTGCTGAGGAGATGCTGGGGCTGCTGTAGGTGTTGGGAGGAAAAAGAGGAAGGCAGGGAGCATGGGGATGGGGTGGTTCTACTGCTTTCAAATCCTTCTGTGCCTGGGGCATGGGATTTCTGCATCTCACCTCGGGTGGAAGCATGTGCTGCAAGCCCCTCACTGATGAGTTTCCTTACAGCTCCTGGCAAATCCAGTGCTCATCAGCCAGGCTGCTGCTAATGAACTGCAATTAGCAAACACTTTCAAAAAAACAGTATGAGAAATGGGGCCAAGGAAGCATTATAATCTATTGTGGGGACTCCTAAGAGTAAATGAATTTTCCCAATTAATTCACAGGACACTGATGTATGTGCCAGGTTCTCAATTTTTAATTTAATGTTTAATTTTAATCTTGGTTTGTTTCTGTTCTCTTGAAAGAGGCTGCTTAAAAATAAAATGTGTTTTGAGTATATTTTTCATTATATTCTACTACTGGCTGTTCCTTTGGTAAATGAATGTTAGAATTAACTTTTTGATATGTTTACTGCTAAATCATTAAATATCACACCTTGCCGACTAGATACCTGGCATGCATGGTATTAGATAAATATGAATATACAAAATTATTTTCCATTCCCATTAGAGTCTAAAGCATCTACTGCTCCACTGAAGTTGCTGTAGTAGGTGATGGAGTAGATAATTTTAGTCTTTCTTTCTGTTGGATTTCTCTATCTTGTCACTTTCAATTGATGCTAAGTAGTGTGAAGTACATAACCATCAGTTCTTAAGACATCTTAAAAAATCCATAATCTGAACTGCACAGGGAGCAAAATTATTAACTTTCTTGTATTTTTTGCTACACCTCATAGAATTTTTTTAAAATGTTACAGTATGCTGCTAAGTGTGGTTTGGAGATATTCTTTGTATGCTGCTGATTATCTAGTGGTATTCAATGATGTGGAACATTTGTTGGAAAATACATGTGTAAGAATTACTCTAGAAGGTTTCCTAGACCAGAATTTCGCCCTTGGCTTATTGTTTGAGAAATGATGGAAAAACATATGGACATGTATCAGTATGTGCATGGATAATTTCAAGTGTTGCTTCACACTTGAAGTGTGAGTCAATCTATTATGCAAAAAAATGACACTTTTGATGAGGCCAGAAATGCCAGTGGGAGAATAGTGATATTTTATTAATCATTCTCCTTTTCTTGTAATTATTCCTGTAGTAAAAATTTGTAAGAGAACATGAAAAAATCATCTATGAAAGATAATCTTACCCAGAAAAGATTTAGAGCATAAAATTAGGATTAATTTATGATATGTAATTTTAAAACATTTTCAAAAATATTGAAAGAAACCAAAAAGCTTAAGTACTAAAACACCATTTAAAGGGCATCAGTGTCAGGTATGTATAATTTCCACATTTCCCACCTCATACTCCTATATTAGTTCTTTTTTTATTTTATTGAAGTAGGTAAACCAACCTACGCTGCATTCTATTAAAGATAACAGTCAACCTTCATTTTTTGGTGAGCAGAGAAAGTTTTGTGAGAGGAAACTACCAAACAGTGGTATTTAAGCCACACTTTTCCCAGATATTCTCTTGCTCTTGGTACTTCAGTAATTACATGTCAAATGTCAGGTACCATAAGCATGATTCCCACATGTCTCCACAAGTGTTAGAAATTTAAACTACAGGGGTGTGTACCACAGACATTTGTGCTGTTCCTCTGGTTTTCTTCCCTTCCTTATATTTTTAATTTAATTCTGGAACCCTTTTGATGATAAAAATTTATTAGATCTCATAATGATTTCTGATCTGATGATAGTAGAATAGGGAACTTGCCAAAATCTTCGCATTGAGGTGGAGCTAGGTAGAAGATCCTCAGGCTACTGTGTTTTCATTGAGATTTTGTTTTTACTGTGGGCACATCAGGGTGGGATCTGGCCTCTTGCCTCCTCAGTAGGCTTTGAATTTGTGATTTAAAAGTCTAGTGAAATAATAAATCATTAAGGTAATTACAGTCTATATTTTTGGGTTCTGTGTAAGAAGTAATATATTCCCATACCACCCACAGAGATGCAGAGTGTAAAAAACATGCCTCAGAGTTGGGTTTCTTTTGTTGGTGGTGGTTTTTTTCATCTGCCACATTTGTCCCAGCTGCTGGGACCTATCCTGGCTGGCTCTTTGAGGTGGAAGAGGATGTGTCTTATCTGGTCATATTCAAAGGGGTGTTTGTGGGTTTTGGGATATATACAGGCACATTTTTACTCTTTTTTTTTACAGAGAATTAAGAACACTTATGTCTCTAGAAATACCTTATAAATAACACTCATATAATCTATTTACAGCAGCAGCATTTAGGCGTTGTGTTGAATTGCACAACTCATTAGTGAGATAAAAGACTTGAGCTCAAAAAAAAGGTGTTGATTATGCAGAGGCTGCTCACAGGCATACATTTCTTCCATCATGGGTCTTTTCATGAGTGCACAGCCCATCATGATTGGGGCACAATGACACATGTACAGGACTGTGGAGAGGCAGCTGGGAAGTGGAGCAGAAAGTTCCCCAGAATCGAGAGGTGATGTGGACACCTTGAACTTAGTGGGCATGGGGCCCTGGGAACAAACAGGGGTTTGAGGGTAGAAGGAATGCCATGCACTACACTGTGAATTGTTTAAAGGAACTCATGCAAGATGGAAGTTAAGCAATGTTGCTAGGTAACATGAAAAAGTGTATTTTTTTGCTAAAGTAGTGGAAAATTTTGCCCAAAGATTGTAAGAGTATATAAGCCATGCTGTAGAAACAATAAAGCGACTTTTACTCTCACCAAGCACTGTCCCATCTCTCAATCACCATCACAGGACTCTTTATATCACCATAGCCATCTCCTAAATCTTTTGGCAATTATTTTAGTGCTAGTTTTACAGTTACTTTTATAATTTTCATTCCTCTTTGTTAGTTTAATTGATATTGCATTGTTTTGTTTCACATGATTTTCATCTAATTTCTCTTCCTGAACATTGTACCTATTTACATAAATATCAGCTGATTACAAAGATTATACTTTGGCTGTGTTATGGTCGATGTGATCTCCCCCTGCCATTGCCCCAGTCCTTGAGCCCTTGGTCATATTTTCTCTCACCCATCCAGCTGAGGAGGGGAGAGAAACTTTGGTGGGCACCTGGCATCCAGCCAGAGTCAATCCACCACATTTTGAAATCAGAGAAATCTTCAAAAGGCATCACTAAGATCTCCATCAGTGGGCATGTCGGAAATCTTAAAATTGTTTCATTATTCTGTAGGGTCCAGAAGTTGTTGAGTTGTTCCTTTTGAAAATCTAGGCAAAGCGTGATTTACAATATCCTGTAATTTTTGTCAAGGAAGTATTTCAAAGGGAGATTTCTCTAGTCAGGCAAGGGGGCTGTTCTGCAGATGTGCAGAACAGAGCAATTCTATGTCCCTCACAAAGATACTGCACCAAGACAAGAGGACTTTGTGTTGTTAGCTTAGCAGATCTGAGGCCTCAAAGTTTTCAGAAGTGATTCTAAATTTACATCGGTATAAATGACTAGTTTTTGTATTGTAATGAGGTGGTATTAGAAGCCATTTATGCAAAGTCATAAGTGGAAACTATTTTAAAAGCCCTAATCTTTAAATTGGGTAGAAATATTGCTCTTAGCCCCATGGCTTTAATGTCAGAAAGCATGGAAAAATATTCCTGATGGACATGGTAGATCCCATCACAAATGTACCAATAATAAATTTTACATTTCAACACAAATTCCCAACCTATACTTCAAATAGAGCTGAGTTCATTGTACCCAGAGATTAAAGCTGTTGCAGGACTGAGCCTTGAATGTTATACTTTTTAATGGACTATTGAATAAATTAAGCATTATAGTTATTTAGGAAACTAAATTGGAATTACTTCATTATCTGAGCCTTTTCTAGTAATGGAAATTGTATTCATAAATCACCTAGTTTCTCTGGAAAATTTTTCAGAATCCTTCAATAGTTGAAGAAAAGAGAGGAAAGTTAGGTGAGACTTCTAATTGTCAGTGCCTTTGACATGGTTTTGGAAATCACCCACAGCTTTTACATGACCACTCCATTACACTCTGAGAAAAGAAGAAATACTTTTCTGCTGCTTTTTTTGAAGGAACAGAATCTGTAGCTGGTNTTACATCGGTATAAATGACTAGTTTTTGTATTGTAATGAGGTGGTATTAGAAGCCATTTATGCAAAGTCATAAGTGGAAACTATTTTAAAAGCCCTAATCTTTAAATTGGGTAGAAATATTGCTCTTAGCCCCATGGCTTTAATGTCAGAAAGCATGGAAAAATATTCCTGATGGACATGGTAGATCCCATCACAAATGTACCGATAATAAATTTTGCATTTCAACACAAATTCCCAACCTATACTTCAAATAGAGCTTAGTTCATTGTACCCAGAGATCAAAGCTGTTGCAGGACTGAACCTTGAATGTTATACTTTTTAATTGACTATTGAATAAATTAGTTATTTAGGAAGCTAAATTGGAATTACTTCATTATCTGAGCCTTTTCTAGTAATGGAAATTGTATTCATAAATCACCTGGTTTCTCTGGAAAATTTTGCCGAGTCCTTCAATAGCTGAAGAAAAGAGAGGAAAGTTAGGTGAGACTTCTGATTGCCAGTGCCTTTGACATGGTTTTGAAAATCACCCACAGCTTTTACATGACCACTCCATTACACTCTGAGAAAAGAAGAAATAATTTTCTGCTGCTTTTTTGAAGGAACAGAATCTGTAGCTGGTTTGGCAAGAGAGCTCTTGGCTCTTCTGACATTCTGAAGAACAATGAAAGTGCAAATTTGTACTTTCTTCAGTCCATCAGAATATAAATACATTAATTTCGTAGCTGATATTCCAAAATGTGTATTTAAATTTTCGTCTATTTTTCCTATGTATGCAACTATTCCTTTTTTTTTTCCTTTCATAATNGCTTTTTTGAAGGAACAGAATCTGTAGCTGGTTTGGCAAGAGAGCTCTTGGCTCTTCTGACATTCTGAAGAACAATGAAAGTGCAAATTTGTACTTTCTTCAGTCCATCAGGATATAGATACTTCAAACTGTGTATTTAAATTTTTGTCTATTTTTTCCTATGTGTGCAACTCTTCCTTTTTTTTTCCTTTCATAACAAATAGTTTTATTATTCTCATGCAACTACTGTAAGATACTTGAGTGGTGACAGAATCCCACGTGTGTATGTTGGGGTTTTTTTAGAGGAAAAATTTGATTTTAATTAGTTAGAAGGAAATTAAGGTTTTTAAAAAAATGTGTTTCGATATACACAGAGTGGAGGGCTAATTGTTTGCTAGTTGTTGGTGTGGTTTTAGTATAAGGAGGTCAAAATCACTAATCAGAATTTAAGGTTCACTTAAACATGACTTGTTTTCAAATCTAATCAAACCAAACAGTACAGATAAAGAAGTTATATTGTTTTTCTGGTGAAATGACTAAAGATATTTCTCTATTATTCCAAGGCAGCAAAAGAATGACACTTCTTCTAATTACTAGTGGCATAGAGGAAGGAAAATACACATCTGCAATTTTCTTCCTTAGTTATATGGGTTTCCAACATGTCACACAGATGATCAGTGAAAATGCTGGTGTTCAGTAATTATATTCAGCACTTCAAGGGTTTGCACAGATATGTTAATAATCCCATTAATCTTCTTCCTTTATATGGAAATCTGCAGCCCAGATGTTGCATCATTTGCAAATCTTGCAATTAAAACATTTTATAACTTGTGGTTATGCAAAGGGGCAGTAGACTGGAAAATGGGTAAAATTGCTTGGCTAGGACATTACCATGGCAACACACTGACCTCCATTCAATTAGTTACAACTGAAGATCCAGCTATTAATTATAATGGTCAGAGAAGGATATAATCTGAATCTCCTTTTACCTTTTTAATATGGACATTTCTCACTTGCCATAAATCTCTGACTTTAAGAGACAAAGCTCCAGACCTGAGGCATTAAAAGTGATAGTGCTGAAATACTGATGGAAAGTGGAGGACGGTAAAGGAATCTCATTTATCAGCTGTAGCCAAGGTACTTCTTCAACTTTTTGTAGTCTAAGCATTCTGTCAGGCAAGCTTCAAAGTGAATATTCGTTATTGCTCATTTTAGCTATTGAAATCTACGTTATGAGTGGCTGCAATTATCTCCCACTTTAGAAAGCTGCTGTTAATTAGGGCCAAACTAATCACCATGGGACTTGTGGAAACAGATAGATGCCTCCTTTTGACGGAGTTTTACATTTTGCTGTAGCAAAGTTATTATTTTCTTGGCATGGTATCAAAGAAGAGTTATCTGTTAATTATAGAAGACATTCCACTTTCTGACACGGGAGTAGTCCATGTATAGCAATGCAGCAATACTCTGGCTGGGCAGTAAATTCTTTGGAGAAGGGTCATTTTTCGGAAGCTTGCACAAGCTACAGCACCTCCCCACCTCACATACACTCCAAAAAATGCAAATCCTCAGCCTGTGAGGTATTGAAAATTTGAGGAAATTTGTCTCCTTAATTTATTTTCTTTTTAATTTTCGGTTTAGCTCTACACTACACTAAGCAAATAGAAAACCAGGTACTCTGCACAGTGACTTCTTCTTCCTTCCCCTTGCACAATATGTTCAATATTCATGTCATCAATGCTGATGTTTTTAGGGGGTTTGAAGTGCTTTCATTCTGTTTTTATTTTTTTTTTTTTAAACACTGACCTGATAATTAGAAAAGAAAGGCAGGGAGTGAGTAGTAGGATTGCCTGGCTGGGAATAGCATCTTAAAATCACTTGACTGGGCAAAAGTTTAGCTAAATGCAAGGGCCTGGGAAAATATGGAATTCCTCTTGGACTGGCTTCTAGCAGTTCTGGATTAGAACCATTTGGATTAAAGTGTGCACTTAGATATGTCTCCGTTATGCAATAACAACCAAGAAATCTCACCCCAGAAGACATTTGTGCATTTTTTATGACAGTCATACCCTTCACAGATGGCAAGTGTATAGATTGTATCCTGGTGTTTCAGGCCTATGCAGGACCCTGGTATGTAACTAGAGGCAAAGAGCAGTGTGATAGCAAAGAGTCGCTGAAATAATTTTGAGATGATTCCTATGCAAGATGTGAATTTGCGCTGATTAGCCCCAAAAAATGCCAGTGAAATCTTCTTAGCAATCATAATTTCTTTGCACTGAGGAGTGGGCAATCACATCAAATTCAGAACTCCTTTTAGCACAATGGTTATGGAGCTCTGACTGTTTATCCTTGTGGTCCTTTCCCTCTCTCCTCCTCGGCCCTTTCCTGCAATCCAGGAATTTAACTGCGCAGGTAACCTCACTGTCCAGGTCTACTTTGCAGTTATATAAAGAGTCATATCAAGACAGAGATGATAAATTGATAAAGTACCTTGTTTATCACAGGCATTCCCCTATGTATTTAACAGAATACAGGCATTGTATAGTAGATGGTTCAAAGATGCAGATCCAGCATATTTTGTTTTCAACCAGTCTTTAGATTGTGATCCAGGAGTGAATACAGAGACTGAAACTTTCCATTCTATTTTTATTCTCCCCCAAATAGATTTTACAATACATGCATGGGTTTCTGTTTGTTTTTGTTTTCTGTTTGTTTGTTTCCTTTTGGTTAATTTTTGCCTTTTTAATTCACAAATTAATAATTCAGATTTTGCCTTTTTACTCCTTCTCCATCAAAACTTGTTCTGTACTCTCTATCGGGATATCTGGATAAAACTCACCCTGTGAGCTTCTTAGGATTATTTTAATAACATGCTCTTTCTTAGTTGTTTTTTTTTGGTTTTGTTTTTGGTTTTTTTAAATGAGAGTAAATAGTAAAATTGAGAATGAATTTACATCTGCTCTGAGGGAAAGACACTTATCTGTTCCAAAATGTAAGTTACCACATATATGAGGTTCACATAAAAGAAGAGCTTTAGACAGTTGGCTGAGGTAGGGAGGAAAGGGATCTGAGGGTAGAAGTTTGAGATCAGAAAGAGCATAATTGTAAAAAACCCCTTTGAACAACAGTAAGGCCACTTCTCTGCTTTCTACCATAATCGTTTTCATTGCAAAAATACATCTGTACAATTTTCTTTACACTGTCTAGACTTCATACAGTTGCCATTTGAATGCATATGGAGAAGAATTTGTTCTGATCACAGCAATAGGTTTCAGAGGGGGGTGTCTGACAATAGGTAAATTTACTATTATTAAATTTCAACAAATCTGCACATTTACCATAATATGTAAGTTATTTCTGCCTACTGTTACTTGAATTGAGTTTAATGTTTCCCACTTTTTCTATGGGAGATGTATATTCTGACAGAAATTATTTTCTCCATGTTCCCTGTAGCATGATTCTGGCCTATCTGAACACTTGAAACGCATCTAGTTTACATTAAATCAATACCTTTTTGAGCATTTAAGTGTTTTCCATTATGTCCCTTTTAGCAATCTATTCGAAGCCAATAAACCTACCCAGTGTTTCTTTTACAATAGGTCATTTTGTAAACCTTGTCTTATACAGAAGAGTAGGTGAGACATAGAATCATAGAGGGGTTTGGGTTGAGAGGGACCTTTAAAGACCACCTGGCCCACCTTCCAAGAAAAGCAAGATTACATTGATTTTCCTATAGTTAATTCTAAAAATAAAGATGAGGAATGTGGGCAGATGAAGAAAAATACGGGATAAACAGGAACATCACTAAAAAACTTTGGCTACAACTCAAAAGTAGAGCAGTTTTGTGCAGAGAATATACATCACAACAGCTATATGGCCTGATTTATCTCTTTGCATCTAGTTCTGTTTACTTCATTTTTACAGGGTTTCAACTGTATATAAAGAACATCCCAGTCCATCAAAATAAGGTACATTTGGGATCCAGGAGCAGAATAATGGCTAGGCCCTATAATTTTCTCACATATCTGCTTCTTATTTATTTTCTGTGGCATAATTATATGAGTGCTCACTTGAATAAACGCTTCAAATATTGTATTTATAAGGAAGGAGATGGTTGTACTGCTATATCTTTATATTCTTCATCATTTCTCTCTAAACTTTCTGTCAGAGTCTGGAAGGTAGACTTCAGAGGGTCTGTCCTTTATAACAACTAGATGAAGAAAATTTTGTCCTCTGTCCGTGCAGATAAAAGGTGTAGCACAACCTTTTCCATGTGGTTAATTTCCCTCCTTTCCTCTCCTGTTGCCTTTCTCCCCAAACAGAATGGCTTGGTCTCTCCTGCCTGCTGGGAGTAGCTCTTGATGCATGACAGTCCCTGAAATTATCCCTGGGTATTTTCTGGGTGCAGCTGGTTGGCAGAGGGCAAATGTGTGCCAAGAGAGTGTCAGTCACGTGTACCATCACATCCTAGTGCTGGTTTGTCATCACGGGTGAAGCTAAACAGTTTTATCCTCCATGTCCATATGGGAGACTGCAGCAGGCAGCCTCTGCTCTAGCCACAGATAAAGGGGCAGATCGCTATAAAAGCTGTGTGGCAATCCCAGCGCAGCCAAAATAGATATATGCTTAATATCCAGAAGGCTTATTATTTCAGGCTCCAGGACTGCACTTGTATTTTCACAGGACTTCTGGTTTCAAGTTGGCTTATGTTCTATTAGCTGAGGAGGCACAGCTCTCTTGCATCTGCCTGGGGAATGCCATCTGCTGCTGTCTTGTCCTTAGCAGACCTAGTAGCAATAGTCGAGTGTGGTTCTACACAGAGTGAAATCCTCACCCCAGAAACCTCTTTTTTTGGAATGCTGGTTCAATTTTGTGCCAACACAGGTGAATGAGTCTCAGAGGCTGAGTTTCATTAATCAGTGGGAATGTGATGTCCTAAAGTCATAAAGGGATTTTTTTCTCTAGCATTTATCACAAGTATATAGTAAAAAATGCTTGCATGCAGTGTGACTGCAGATATATGCATATGCATGCACACGTGCACACAAACACATGTGTGTATAAATGTAAGATGTGTACACTGGAAAGTCTATATTTTAGAACTCCAGACTGTACCACTTGCACATAAGTTAGTTAAGGACAAGGGTACTGAAATCACTTTGCCCTGAAGAGAGGCTTTTGGAAGGAGCGGAATTCCTTGTGGTATGTGGTGGGTGGGCTTTGTAATACCTACATGACACAGTTTGCCCTGTGGCTGCCCCTGTTGCATGTTCATTGGTGCACAGGAAATATCAGAATTGGCCAGTTGCTCAGGAATACATCAGAATAACTTTTGCTTTCCCTGTCAAGAATATGAGCTTCCATTTTAATTAGCCCTTGGTCCCTCCATGAGGAGAGGAAGGGCTCTTCTTGCAAGCCTGCAGCGGTGGGGTGGACTCTGGAAGTCTGCAGTTTCAAGCTGTTCCCAGCCACATCTGAGGACAAGATAGAACATAGGGAAAGAGAACCAAACGTGTGTGCATGGGGAAACATTATTAAATTATACATTATATACCACTTTACTATAAAATTACTCCCAATTGTTTTGATTTTTTTTTTTCATCCCCTAAACAAATTGAACTTAGGATCGAAAACTTATGTTATGACAAAACAAAAATCAGAAGAAAACCTCCAACATTGTTAGGGAAGGTTGACACGCTGTGACCCAAATGTCTAACCTGATATTTCTCTCATTGCTAGTAGTCACCCTACAGGCATTATCAAAGCAATTTAAACTACTGTATATCTAATTTACACTGACATAATTAGAACATTAGTAAAGTTGACTATCTAGTCATTGCAAGTCATCATTTGCATACGAGATGAAGTTAGAGCAGTATGAAGGCTCTGACACTTCGGGCGTGATAAACTAGAAGTTAATTTTTTAAAACATTGCAATTTACAAAAAAGTTCTATTTTTTGTTTGTTTTTTTTCTTTTAAACCTGTGCTGCACACATCCCTACAATATGATCCCATGTCTGCTGAAGCTTTGACATTGAAGCATTGTAAAGTGAACCAAAAAGACACCACCGAGCAGGGAGTTGTGTTTGGCATACAAAATAGTCCCCTTGCTAGATCAAACTGCCACACATCATTCCCTGTACATCAGTAGACATAACTTAGTCCCATCAATAGTTTACTGACCTGTGCTGTGATAACATTTCCATCTCTGGAGTGCACATTTTGCAAGTCCATTTGCTGGGGGCTGGGGGAAGGGGAGGTGACGCTGATCCTGCTTGTCGGTGCGTACCGAGGGTATCGATTGGGCACTGAGCTCTCCTCTGCTGACTGATTGCCACCCCTCCTGCCTGCACGCTCTCTGAACTTTGTCGTAGCTGGATAAATGGAACAGTTTCCAGCGAGATCAGCCAGGTCTCGGGAAAACAAACATCAGCCAAATTGAACAAAAAAAAAATATAAATAATGAAAGAAGTCCTTGACATTGCCACAGTGCAGTCGATAGTTGCAGACAGGCTGAGTTCTGTTGCAGGGTATTTGACTAAGAGTGTAAAAGACTGTTTGAGACAATAAAAATTTTAACATCTTATCACACACTTCCTTCCAGAACAATTGTCCTTCCTGCTAGCCTCAGGTCAGCACTAAAACTGAAAGGTCAGAATACCAATTAACTTATCTTCCTGAAAAAAACCCACTCGGTTTAGAGATATTATGTTGCTCAATATTTTATTAATGTAGGATGACTTTGATCTGCATTTACTTTCTGAACCTATACCAATTTTTCTTTAAATTATCTTATTAATTATTCATATAATTGAAAATCAACCATCAGTTGGAAATAAAGATTTTTGGACTTTGTTTTTATTTTTATCACATCTTAATTGTAAAAGGTGACCCAAAGCAATATAATGTTTACCATCAAGTCAGTCTCCTTTTTTTCCTTTCGATTTGATGGCTGAAAATATTATTGTAATATTGTACACTACCAAAGTATGGAGGAGAAGATTGTAATATTGTACAGCATCATATTCTGAGATAAATTTTATTAATTAATAGCAATTTACAAGTTCCATAAAATGTTAGCAGGGAGACTACAGAGCTATGGATATGCAAAAACACAGCTTGCTTATGTGAAAGTAAAGTGTTTGGGTATTCGCTGCCCCTCAGCTGGAAGTTTTACAGAGGTACCTAATGGAATTTTGTACATAATATCAGAAATTATTCCTCTGAGGTTTTCCTTACTCTCCACATTTTCCTGTATGTTCTCCTCACATATGGATATCCAAGGCCGCTTGAAGGTCCCTGCCTTTGACTATGAAATCAGTAACTTACTTGCACTCCTAAGCCATGCACGTTCTTGGGCATACTCCTCATTTGGGGGAAGTTATTTTTGTTTCTGGCGTTTTTGGTGCTCATTGGCAAACTTTTTCAGGAATAAGAAATGCTCTAACAAAATCACTTCATTTTCCATGCTGAAATCGTGCTGACAGAAAATATTTTTCCTAATTCTCTTCCATGCACACAGGATACCCACAGCAACCATGCTGCAAACCCACAGCATTGCCAGTATGGATGTGCTCTGTCACCCATTTCAGCCTTCTCTGCCAGAAAGGGGTACCTGGACACACTCTCTGTAGATAACCACTTCTTCCTAATAGATTGTTCATGAATCCATTCAGCATGGCAGCCTTAGAGTCTTAAATTCTGTCTTTAAATCATTGGGATATTTTTCTTCATAGATTTTGCTGTTCTTATGGATAAACCAACAGCTGAGACACAGCTGTGATGGCAGAATGATTTTTTGTTTTTTCTTTTATACCAGTCTTACATACTTTTTTATATAGTTTTATGTATTCTTAGTGCTTTTAGCCTACATAGTTGTAACTTTCCAAGTCTGATAACTCAGCTGAGACCCACTGTACCATTAAACCGGGAGAGCAAACAGTCTGGAATCCCCAGACACGAAGGTCCTCTCCAAAACATATTTTAGTAAACTAATATGGGCCCATCCAGGGGTAAGGGTCCTCAGAACAGGGGGTTCACCCGAGCCTCTCATTGGGGAATCTTTGATAAATATGTTAATTTTGAAAGGCCTACAATTGTGTGTATTTCGGTGTGACGGTGTGCATGCATTTTTGGGGCATTCCACCTGGACGAAGTGCTGTTTATTGCACCCAAGGATCCTGAAATAAATACTGAGGTAATAACCCCTTTTCCCCATAAACCGCGTTTTGGTTTTAATTTTAAGACCAGGGAAAGGTAACAGCTGAAGCCAATGGCCCTTGAGCTGTTCCGCATTGGTTGCTCAGGCACAGCCTCATAACTGGGTGTAAGGCTTCAAGTACAAAACAGATTGTAACCATAAAGAGAAAAAGGAGAATGCTAAAACTTTCAGAGGATATTGCTCTTCATTCACTTCATCTGTTTTTAGCCTACCTTCTCCCCTTCCCCAGAAGACACAAGAGCAAGCTGCATTCCCTGGCTTGCACATTCCCTCTTCCACGATGTCTCATGGGGAGAAACGTGCAGGGAAACTCTCTGCTTGCTTCCTTATGGGCACCTACTCGGTGAAGCTCAGCCTTGTTTTAGCCGTGGCAGACCTCTTTTATTCAGCTTCTCAGCTACCAGCTATCCTTTGGCCCTCCAAAAGTATGACTTAACTGTGTGACCTATCATGGACTTTAAATCATTCTGATGGGAAGAGTAAAGTTTTTGGAGAAGGGCTTTAAATAGATCCTTAGAAATTGCTCTTAGACAGACAAGCTGTGTCCAGATAAGTATTTGAACTGAGACTTCAAGGCTGAAATGGCTGCGCTGGAACTGAGAATCCAGGATTGCCCCTAAAAAGAGGCAGTTCTGTATCACGTGATGTAGAATTTCATTGCTCTAATCTCTCTCATTTGAATGAGCAGCCCCCATGACTAAAATATTTTTACAAAGAAATGAAATTCTCTTGTTTTCTATTTTTATAGAACTCTTGAACTACTTGAGGTATTTATCCTCATGTTTAGGAGTCTAGGACTTGGTTGGAATACCAAATGAAATTCTTTGCCATTTGACAGAAATATTCATCTTTAATTAAAATTCACAGATAACTAGAAATATACAAATATTACCTATCCACATTGCTCAAAGTGTTGGGGAATTAAGGTGAGGTTTAATCCTATGTGAACTTCCTGCAGTCTTCTTTGCAAAACAAGTAATGCCATCTTTTTGTTTGTTCATTCTCTAAAGGGTATCTATGTACATCCAGTGTTGGATCATATTTTACCAAAACTGATTTTGTGGCATCATACAGTGAAGCAGATGAAGTTGTATTATAAGAGTTTATATAATCTAAACAAACAAAGATTATGTTGTCTCATTGGTGAAATGTGATGAATTCTTTGCCCTTATAGTGGAATTTCTTAGTTATACAGCTTGTAATTTTTCTCCCTTTATTTTATTTTTTTATTAAATTGTGACACTTATTAACAAATACTTTGGCTTCATCTCTCTACAGCTTCCTTTCAGGGGAATTCACACTATTCTTTAAACTCTGTTTTCAATAAGATATAAAATATGCATACATTCCCTGGCAAATCAGTATTCAATTGCAAAAGCTATCTTAGTAACCAAGTGATAGATTGGCTCCATGAAAGAACCAAATTTGATAAAATGACACGAATTTATGCAATTCTTTTAAAAATAAAGAGTCGTTTTTTGAAACAATAATAAAAAATATTAATCTGAAAATATAATGTGCCCTTAGGTTGTTATACTGGATATTGATACATGATTTAAATTTCAGAATGACAGGATAATTAATATAACAACTCCTTCCTCATAAACAGCTCCAAAGGTATGAGGAAGTGCTTATAAGCAAAATGTATTTCCATCAGTTTTATTCCTGTAGGGCAAAAACAGGGTTAATATATTTAGGAAGAATTTCTTTTCTTTGCTGTCACCAAAAATATAGTACAGTAATTACTAGCATTTCCTTATTATTTTTAATGAAAACTACACCTGTTGGCACAGTTGGACAGCATTACTAAAAAAAAAAAAATTGAGACATTTTTTATGTTCTGGCTCTGTTGTGTTTAATTGCATTATGTCCTAGACCCAGTCATCAGTGAGGACCCTGTGGCACTTAGGGCTATGAAACAGCTACAGCCACATCAGGACCTGGTTTATGGTTGTTTGGCTTCCAGTAGGGGAAGGCATTTACTGAGCAGGGTGTAATTTCTGGTTTGGAAAAAGGGATCAGGTAAATATGGCTATAAGTTCTGGCTAAATTCATTGAGTAATTTATGTAGCCAAGAAATGGAAAAGGATAGGGGAAAAAAAACCCCAAACATGCAACACACTTAATTTCACTCTTTCTTAGGTGGAACTTAGAGTTTTTTCTTTATTTTCTTGTTCCAAATGATGTTCTTGAAAATAATGCAGATACAGTTTTCCCACCTCCAAAAAGTGAGGTCAACAGGCAAGGTGCAAATTCTGCTATTTGCCTCATTTGCTTTTGAAATAAGAGTAGTGTTTATTTGCAAGCTCAAACACAAGTAAGCAAACTTGACTTGTGGGATGTACATTCTGGTTGTGTCTTGGTTTACTTTTTTATTTCTTAAATTTCCTTCAGGATTTTTAAGTATTTTCCCAATATATACTTGGAAAGTCCAAAACCATCAACAACCAGGTGACAACTCGTATTGCTTTCTGAGCGTCTGCAACTGCCCCTGCTCAAGTTCTGCCTTCCTGCCTGGGAGCAAAATGTGGTTTAAAGCTTTTTAAGAACTCCACCAGCTGTGATTGCACAGCTGCAATGTAGCATAGGTGTGATGGATTCCTCCTAGCAGGGAAGGCAGAGCTGACTGGGTAGGGCTTTGCAGCACACTCCTGTCAGCTGCCAACACAATGAAGCCCAGCAGAAGCTGGCAAGCCAAATATGAGCAAAAAGTAGATTTCCCTATGAGTTGGTAAGAGGAAGGAAGAATTTCGTGTTCCAGGTAGAGCTTCTGGGGTGGCTGACTGCCTGGAAATTGAGCTAAACCCGTGCATATGTCAGGAGCTTTGGCCTGCCCTTCTCTCTGGATGCCTCTCTAAGCTCTTGCGGGTCCAGAGCGGATGTGACAGATGGTTTAGGCTGTGGAACCCAACTCACTCCAGGCAAACCTTCCTTGCCAAAGGCCCAGTAGGATCAGTTCTCTAGGTAGCTACTGCCTGCCTTTGGAAACGTAAATAATTTGTAAATTCGGAAATTCAATATAATACGTGCAGCAGGCTTGCAAAGTTCTTCAGGTTTTTGTTTTAATTTGAAGATTGTGCCGATAAGCATCAAATAAAATATTACAGATCATACAAGACATTAATTCTGCACTCTTAAGATGCTCTTTGCTCAAGAAAGCTCAAATTGGATGCAGCAGCATCTGTTTTTCAGTTCTGCTTTCATCTAATTTTACAGCTGGATTGTCTGAGCCACAAGAAGGTCAAATGATTTGCCCTAACTCTGCCTATGAATTTATGGCATATGTTTGACAATCAGAGCCCATATGCTTGCCAAAAGTGTGTTAAACATTTTAAATATATGGTTTGAAACAATGCCTTTTTTACCAGAAAAAATTACGTCTAATAAAGCAATCCTTTCCCATTGTTATTGTGCTAAATTAAAAAGAATAAACAGATAACAACAATAATTTGTCAGACTTTTACTGACAGAAAAATTTTACCAATATTTTTTTCTTTCTGCTGTAGGCTTAGGAAAGGAATCTATATTATTATTATTATTTATGGCAAATTTTAATACACAGCACCAAAAAAAAATCAATTCACTTCAGTTGTAGCTGTTTTATTTTGAATGCAACCCAACACTATTCAACATGGTGAAAACAACTGTGAAATAATTCCCATCTCATAGCATTGCTTTTGGGAACCTTCTTACATACAAAAAGTGGGCAAGGTGGCAGAACATTTCTTTAACACTTTCTTTTTCTATATTATTTTTCTCTGCCTTTTTTTTTTTCATTCCCCATCTGATTTTGGCTGGGGTAGATTTTTGTACCCAGTGGCTTGTATGGGGCTGTGTTTTGTTTCTGTGCTGAACACAGGCTTGATAATATAGACATTTCTGTTATTGCTGAGCAGGGTGTGCACAGAGCCAAAGCCTTTTCTGCTCTTTGTACTGTCACACTTCATGGGAGGTTGGGAGGAGACACAGCCAGGACAAGTGACCCTGGCTGACCAAAGGGATAGCCCAGACCACATAGCATCAGGCTCCGTGTATAAAGTGGGGAGAAGAAGGAGGAATGAAAGGACATTGGCAATGATGCTGTTTGTCTTCCCAAATCACTGTTATGTGTGATGGAGCCTTGTGCCCCTGGAGGAGGCTGAACACCTGCACGCCCATGGGAAGTAGTGAATGAATTCCTTGTTTTGCTTTGCTTGTGTGCACAGCTTTTACTTTCCCTGTTAAACTGTCTTGATCTCAGCCCATGAGTTCTTTCTTGTACCATTCTAATTCTCTCCCTCATCCTGCTGGTGCTGGAGTGAGTGGCTGTGTGGGGCTTGGCTACTGGCAAGCCGCAACAGTAAAGACTTTGAAAATTCAGAAAATAAGTATTTCAAGTGATCAAATTTAGTCACAGAATTAATTGATCCACAACTGTTTTCCATTTATTACACAAACCTTATTAACTGGGCATGGGAGAGCCTTGCTGCTTACCCAGGGTCACCCTGGGGTTCAGGTGACACATGGTCCAGGGGGCTGGTGGTCACATCCCTAACTGGTGAGCTGAGGAGCAGCAATGTGCAGGCTCTCTCACTGGACTCAGCGGATGATCAGATGCCAACTGGGAATAATTTAAGCTAAAATCCAGCCATCCTGACCAGATGGCGCTTGGGTTAGCCTAGAACAACTTGTTCTGAACAACAATTCATAATCTCAGAAATTATGACAGTACTGGTGCTGAGCTTTACCTGCCCATAGAAGTAATTGGATTAGATTTTCATACTTTATACTCACTTATGTACACATAACAACTGGCTTTTTTTTTTCAAGCTACTGGAAAGTTATGGATTGTGCCCTCTTTAAGAAATTTCTCTTTCCATAAGTTTCAAGTGTCCTCAAGACAGTTGAACATGGCTTCCTTCTTGGAATATCTTCTTTTCCAGCAAGTCAAATGGGACAGCTACACCAGTGCTCAGTAAATGTCTGTTCTGGCCATGTTCCTCACTTCCCTTTGGCCTGAAGACCAGTGGCTCAGGGTGGATGTTTTAAAGTGCTCTCAGTGTCACTGAGAAGTGGTCACAAAGTCAGACTAGCAGGTGTCAATGGTGTGTACTGAACCAGCTTTCACTCACAAAAACAGTGCCCCATGTATGTCTCATATGAAATACCTCCTGGC